>WEIT01017775.1:269198-310991 GCA_013389985.1 Dryoscopus gambensis
TCTCCCCGGGTGCTCCCGGCATTCCCGGGGCAGCGTCCCGCGGGATGCGAAAGGGCCGAGCGGGCTCGGGAGCACCCCGGCTTGGGAGCGGTCCGGCTGCCTTTGCTGCGGCAGAGACCTAAATAAATACACGAAGCACATGTATAAATATAGTAGGGGTGCTAAACAAAACCCCCAGTGTTTCCGGCGTGTTGTGGCCGCGCCTCTCCCCTTTCCCCCCTCCCTCTTTCCTCCCATTCCCACTGTTCGTGGAGCACACACGGGTGTTGGAGGAGTTATCAGATATTTCAGCCAGCTCGGCTGACAGGTACAAATGAGGAGCTGCGTACAAGCTTTTTCTTTTTTTTTTTTTTAATCGTGTATTAGCTTATCACAAGGGCACGTTTAGGCTTAAAAACTTGGCCTTGAGGGACCTGTGCTTACGGAGAGGTTCTGAGTTGTGTCACTGGTGCCTTCCCTTGGCCGCCCCACCTTCGGTGACAGTGGGGTGGGTGGGATTTTTGTAGTTTCATTTACTGGTTTTCCTGCAGGTTGTTGCCACGTAGTGTGTTGCTGGTATGTTTCAGGGGCGGCTCTTGTGTTATTTCCTTTCTTGTACGTCCGTGGGTCTCCCTCCGTAGGGCTATGCGCAGAATATAACAGTGTGTGAGCTTTTTGTTTGGGTTTTCTTGTTTGTTTGGGTTTGTTGGTTTTTGTTGTGGTTTTTTTCTTTTCCCACAGCCCTGCCCATAAACAGCAGGGGAAGCTGTAGCTAAAAATGGGACTGGTGTGAAAGACTGATGCTGAAAGGGAACTCGCCAGTAAGGGTGAGTCTTCCTAAGAAAAGGAACCTGTTAAGAAAGAGGAGAATGTGCAGAGTTGGAGAGTAGCTAATTCACAGCTGGAAGCAGTGGCTGCTGGGAATTCCATAGAGCTTGGCTGCCGCTTTGAATACAGCGGTACAAAATGCCTAGCTGCTCCTCTGGGTAAGATGCTGTGCTTCCAAAGTGCTTTTGCAAAGCGTATGTGTTGCTTTGTTTGCATTACAAACTCCCCAAAGAGCGCGGGGTCAGCTCCTTGGGAAGCTTTGGTGGACAGTTTTCATCCTGGAATTCAGGGTGGCTAAATTTAGGGCAGGGCTAGGATGGGTGACAGATAAGCACTTCCTTACCTATCGCAGGATTAATTTTCTGTGCCTTATCTGTTAGGTTCTTAGGTGCTTCCATTGTTTAAATTGTTGCACAGGCAGTTCTGATAGCGGTACTTAAGAGTTAAATATTTTTTGGTAATTTAAACAGGGATCTAAATTTAGATTTAGGGGACTTTTTTAAAGCTCCCTGTGCATGCTAGATTGGCAGTGCACGACTCTGGGCTGTAGGAGTGTCTTGTTAATCTGAATTATTTCCCTGCCAAGTTGTCTTAATTTACCTTTGGAATGCAGTGATGGCAGACAGTAGTCACACCATAATCAGACTTTTTCCAACTGGGTACAAAAATTATTTTTATAACTCTTATTTTCTTTTCTTTGAATGTAACATATGAATTTGGAAACAAAGCTAAATGATTTCTGATGTGTGACATTGCTTTTCCGGAGAGAACTGAATTATTTACTTGGTTGGAGGAAAAAAAAACAAAACTAAGCAAAAACACAAGCAAAACCCCTCCCCCCAACAAACCAACGAAGCAGATGTGCCAATGAAAGCTGAAAGCCCACGTTTGAAAATTTAGTAGGCTTAAATCTAGTTATAAGTGGTCTTTAGAACATGATGGCTCAGTAGCGGCCCATGAAATTAGATCAGCATTCAAAACCACCCTGTGAGAAAATTCTGTGAGAAACTTTTCTTTGCCTGTGAATAGTCCTGAGTGTTACCCAAGCAGATGAAAGTAAATGCCTTCTGTAGTAGCTCTTCTGTTTCTCAGAAATGTGGAAACTAGGTAAGAAGTTGGTGGAGGAGGAGGTGGGTGCTAGGAGGGAAGGTGCCCGGGGCTGGGAGAGGCGCTCGCTGCTGTAGCAGCTCTGTCGCTTTGTGTCAGATGGGACGAGCTCGGGTGTCCTTTGCAGACTGTGCCTCCTTTGATGGCTGGAAACCTGCGCTTGCCTTCTTGCTGGAACAGACTCAAAGTACATGAAAATACTGATTTGTGGTCATGCATAAGGACTTCAGGTCAAAAAACTAAATGTTTGCTGAAGTGCTTGTTTGATAAATACTAGTTCTGGAGGAAGCACGTAATCATCTCTGTTGCTGAAGCCAACAGAAAGCCCTGTTGCTAATACACCTTGAAGAAAGTATTTGTAATTGCACTTTGATTGTACTATTAAAATGACTTAAGGCATCTCTGTGTAAAAATGTAATCTGTCTTAATAGCAAAGCCTGAGCTTACAGCTTGTCCTGCAGCAGAGTCTGTGCTGCCGTGGGGACGCAGCACTGTGAGCAAGCCCGGCTTGGCCTTACCGAGGTTGTGTCCTGGGGAGGGAAAGCGCTGGTGCGAGTAAAGTGATCAAACACCTGCCATGCACTCGTTGCTTCTGTGGCTTAATGTTTTTTTAAGGTTTCGTGACGTTCTTCTAAATGAGAATTTGAAAAGGAGGATGTTAAGGAGGAGAATGGTGTTTGCCTTCAACCAACCTTGTGTGCAGTGTGTAATCCGGCCAATGGATGTGCTGGGCGAGTGCATGATGCACCTGCCCAAGGAACTGAAGTGGGGTTTGCTGTAAGCATCAGTGGTATTGGGTACAAAGACAAGGGATCTCTGGCCAGATTACCCTGCATCTGTGTTCCTGGGTTGCATCCTAAATGTCTCTGAATAGACTTACAAAGTGGGGTGCAGAAGGGAGGATTGGTGCGTGTGAGAGCTGCTCACAGCTGAAGGGCTGTATGGAGAGTACTGCACACCGTGGGATTTTCCAAGGGAGCAGTCAGTGAGGGGCTGGGTGCAGCCACGAGGGCAAGTCCTTCACACCCCCAAAACGAAAAGAAGCTGTAGTTGCCTGAGTCAAATGGCCTTCAGGGATAACTGGTTGCTTTTCAGCAGTTTGGCCTTTTGTGTTACAGAAGTGTGTGGTTAAGCTTTGCCTTGGAGGAATGACTGCCATCTCCTCCTTAACCAAACTGCTTGGTTAACGTAATAATAAAAATCCTTTCCGTCTATTTTGTATTTGCTAGTTCTGGCTCAGGGGGTTTAGAAAAATTCTGGTGTGGTAAGTGCTGGAGAAAATGGGGGTTTTGTACAGGTGGGTGAATTCTCTGAAGTGTATCATGAATGTGTTTGTGTTTCACAGTGGTAGTTTGTTTGAAATGTCTCCCATTAAAAAAAAGAAACAACTTGGAAATGCTGCTTATTGTTCTTAAAAAATAGGAGAAGGAGCTCTCATATCAGGTGTATAGTCAACTGTGGTTTCCCTCTTTTTTTTCTTAAAAGCAGCTGCCCAGTTTGGAAAAAGTTGTTTGTAAAGTAATATTTGTGATGTGATTAGAAGTCTCAAATTCATTTCATCTCTTCATCGCTTGGTTTCTCCTTGTCAGTTTCCAGCTATCCACAAAACAGACTTCTTTTACTGACAGGATTTGAAGACTTGATTGTTTGCTGCAGTACCAGATTTTCTTTAACTCGGAGTTTTGCCTCTGAGCAAAGTACAAGCTTGCATTTGCAGCACAAATATGTCAGTTTAGATTGTCAAGTCACAAGTGCTGATTTGTTTGCCTCTGTGCCTAAAGGATAGCTTTCCAGGGGTTAGCAAGGCATAAATAACACGGGTAGTTGTTTTATTCCACTACAGTGAAGAAATGCATGCTGTTTGGAAATGTAACTAAGCGTATGTTGGTCAGAACTGTGGCTTGTAGGAGTCACTTTTTGAAACATAAAGATCTTTTCCGCCCTGGGCTTATTGCTTTGCTTTAAGGGGGGCTGGAGAGCCGGGAAATGAAGGTAATGGCCATAGCGAAGTGGAGGCTCATCAATGGTTTTTTACTTGCCGTGGCTTTTCTTGGCCTCCATCATCCTCGGTGGCTCAGGAGTGCCGTGGCTGGCGGGGTGTGGCAGTGACAGGTCAGCAGGAGCCGCGCTGTTCCCACGGGGTGCCGGTGGAGAAGTGGCCGGGGTTCTGCCCAGCCGCTCAATACGCGGCTGGAACACGTGCCTGCCGCTGCCCGGCTGGGGCACTGGTGCTGCCGGTCCTTCCCTCCGTGTGTCCTGCCTGTCACGTCACCACAAATTTTGCATTGCTGTAGCTAACCGAGCTTTGGGGAGGAGATTATATAATTGAGTTTCAGTTTGAATAATTCATACATACGCACTGCTGAAACTTGAAAAATTCCGAGTGTTTCTTCCTATTTTTTCAGTTGCATCATGGAGTGACTGGCTTTTGATGAGTCTGCATGTTTTCAGCCAACATAAATTGGTTTTAAACAGTTTTTTAAACACTCTGTTAACAGCCATAAATTTAGCTAAAAATTTAAACCTCTCTTTAGGCAAGATTCTTACTAAGTCTTTACAAGAACTTAGTTGTGTTGAAGCTTAGTCTTCTTTTTGTTTAGTTCCTCGCCCCCCTCCACTCCCCGAGCACTGAAGACTCCATTTGTAGTTTAGTCTGGTTTAGTAGAACCTACATTTTTAAGGCTCGCTAGTGCAGAGCTGTGCTGTGCAGCTCAGAGAGGGAGTGTGCAAGCAAAGGTACGGATCAAGAGCACTTGAATAAAACATAGTGTTTTGTTCCAAAAAATCTCTTAATATGCGAGATATGTAATGGGGAGCAGGGAGAGTGGGAGAGGAGCACCTGATTGAAACTTCTTTGCCGCACTTATAAAAGAATCCTTTTTTTTTTTTCGTATTGAGATATGACACCTAGCTTTAAGTGTCTGTTAATTATATATTTTCATGACTTGCATATAGAAGCTTGCCAGGGGTCTGTCTGCCTTAATACTTTGTAGCATTATGTGTTAAAAGCTCTGATTTAATTGTCATTATGAATTTGGATCATGCAACATCTCCCAGTATCTGTCAGTTTTACTGCCAGTCTGTGCGGATGCTCAGCAATTAATGTGATTGCATTAATATGCACCAAATCAGGTCTTGTCTTTTCCATGGAATAACAGTTGTGGGGTCTTCAACTTCTCTATTTCATGACAGAGCTATGCAAAGCCTTTTTTTTTTTTTTAAATAAAGGACCTAAACTATGTAATCTTTATTCTTCTTTTCAATCAGGCAAGATGGAGTATTTTGATTTGAAACACATATTATCATCCTGCTAGGCCTTGTTGAAAGGGCTCTGGTCCCTTCAGTTTTGCATTGAATTGG
Source organism: Dryoscopus gambensis (assembly GCA_013389985.1). Classification (NCBI taxonomy): domain Eukaryota; kingdom Metazoa; phylum Chordata; class Aves; order Passeriformes; family Malaconotidae; genus Dryoscopus; species Dryoscopus gambensis. The sequence goes on from WEIT01017775.1 coordinate 274,473, forward strand.
TGGTCCATGGGATGGTTTTAGTGTTTGTGGTTTTCTGTTGCTGTTTTCAGTGGGGAGTTCTGGTTATACCCTTTTCTGTCATCCAGGAGCCCAAGATAAAGCTGAATCTCTCACATAAACTGCTTTTCACAAGCAGCTGGTTTCATCCAGCTCAGAAGGGCTGTGAAACCTCACAGAGCAATAGCTGCTTACCCATAGCCACCTCGGAACTGAAACTGGGAAAACTGCTCAGTGGTGTGAGGAGAGCAATGTCCCTTCTCCCATTCAGGTCTCTGCAGATGCTCTGTGCCTGCCTGGTGCCTGCCCTGCTGCTGTAGGTGCTGCCTTGCCTCCCTGACTCTGCCACCTCGCAGGGGTTCCGATGTCCCGCCATGGATGATGACAGCCAGGATGAGCTGATCAACAAGAACGCTGCTCTGGGAAAGGGCAAGAGGCAGTGTCTCGCACTCCTCAGTGAAACAGGTAACTGCGGCCTCCGCACATGCATCTTTCTGCTTCGAGGTTGCAGAACCTATTGATTTACCCTCAAAAGGCTGGTAAAGATGTATTTGTGACCATTTGTCTCCTCCTCCCTGACAACTGTATTGTTTTGCTTCGCTTCGTAACTTGTGTGTATCAGACTGCTGGCATGCTGCCCTGCAGTTTCTCCAGATGGGCAGCTTTGATACCCCCATGGAAATCTGGGGGTTCACTTCATGCATAGTGGCCTGATTAGGGGCTCCAGTTCCTGTTCTGCCTGTGTGTCTGCATCAAATAGGGATTTCTTCTGTTCTGCTCTTCTCTTTTTAAGAAAGCAATGGTGGAAATAGCGGGGATTCAGAAGATGATACCGGTAGTGAAGAGGAAGATAATGACACTGAGGAAGAGGGAGGTGAGGAGGACAAGGAAGAAAGTGAAGATGAGGAATTAGAAGGTAAGATCTGTTAGTGTGCTTTAACAGTCATTTTTTAATACCTGAAGAAGACTGAAATGAAAGCTGTTCCTCCAGAAACTAACAATGAAATATAAATCCACAGATGCTGCTGTGTCAGGCCAATACCAAAATCCTACAGTAATAAGCAAACAAGTAATAGTCCCCAATTTCTAAGCTTTTAAAGCATTTGCGTGTTTGAAGACTTATCTGCTGACCAAAGAGGTGTAGTCATAGTCAACAGGAGTGAACTCTGCCCCAGCATGAGGAGGAAAAAAAGTCAAAATTGCAGCAATGGCTCATGCTATTTTTTCCACTTACGAAAAGCATGTTTGTTAGTTTGCTTTGGCATAGGGCTCTAAAATGAATGTTTTGATGGGGAATTCTGGAAATAAATTATTATTGCTGTAATACCTAGGGAGGATGGAAGAAGACTTGACTAATTTTTCTTTAAAAAAGGAGTGTGGATGTTACTTGAATTTGTTAATTTTACTGAAAACGTACTCTGTAGATACATGGACTTCTGAAACTGCTATGCTGAAATTAACATTTGGGTAGACAAAAATAGATTTTATCAGATCTTAACGCTTGTTGAGAAGGCAAGAGCACAGTTTTCCAAGTTACTACTTAGACTGATTTGAGCACAGACTGAGAAATTAATGCTAGGTGCCAAAAAGCTTTATTAATCCATCATTCAGAGTATTCTCTGTTATGTCCAGACATGATAATTCAGTAGAAAAGACAAGGGTCCCATTCTCTTTAAAAATTAAAAAACCAACCAACCAACCAACCAAACAAACAAAACAAAACAAAATAAAAACAAAAACAAACAAACAAACAAAAAGCAAAAAATTTTAAAAAACCAAAACAAAAAAACCCCCAAAAAAAACACGAAAGAAAGAAAAAATTAGCAGCCCAACAACAAACACCCCCAGTCCCCCCTCAGAGTGAGTGAGCTTTTAGGTACCTTTTTGTTGCTTCTTGAAAATATCAGCTTAATCCACAGGTTTTAGGGAAAGACTAACACATCTTTGTATTTTGTACTAAAAATAAAAATACCTTTCAATGGTGTATGCTGAGTGCTTAATTTTACTCAAAACCAAGCTTCTTTAAGTGGTCTCTAAGGCACTTAGATCCTTTGGCTCTCAAAATTATATTTTACTGGTGAAATCTTTCATTTGCTGTTCTGCAGTAGAGCGTGTTGCTGCTGCTTTTCCTCTGGAATGTCTCTTAAAAAAACAAAAGTTGGGTACATGGTAACTTTATTAACTTTATTTTTTAACTTCATTGTTCAGTGGTAGCCTGACATATCTTAACTGTCTTGTTTAGATAATCTTTTGCTTTTCTGGTGTCTATGCTTTTAATCTCTTGCAAGACTACTCACATTATCAGGCTTTATTTTTCACCAGAGTAATCCATTGCTTTTTAGTGAAGGGATTTAGGAAGCAAGAAAACAGGAAAAATTATTGCCTTAAACCGAGGAGGCTGTGCTTCATCCCTGCAGCCTCATAAAATAAGCTTACTTGGAATTTTCTGTGAACTGGTACCTTGTCCTGCCCACCCCCTCTGCCTTCACTGCAGAAGCCCTGCAGCACACACAAGCTGTTTTTTATCTCTCACTTCTTAAGATTGCGAAGATGATGATGAAGAGGAGGAAGAAAGTGAGGCCGCTGTGGAAGGAATCACTGATTCTCTGAAAGCAGAGCCACACCTGAATGGAGTGAGCATCTCCTCTGATGAGGATGGTGAAAACTGCCCCATTTGCCTCAACACGTTTAGGGATCAGGCTGTTGGGACTCCTGAAAACTGCTCTCATTACTTCTGCTTGGACTGCATTGTGGAGTGGTCTAAGGTGAGCTGTGTTGTCTGTGATGACTTGTGGCCTTCTGGTGTGCTCTGCTCTCTCCCCTCTGATCATGCTGTTGTGCTGTAATGAGAACAAAACACTGTAATATTCATATTTGCTTTCTTAAGCTTTTTAAAACAGACTCGGGTTACTGCTCAGTTTGGCAGGATTCATGTTTGAAGTGTGGATCTGTTTTTCTTGTACCCATCCTGACTTGTTCTGTTCTCTGCAAGCTGTAAGGTCACAAGCAAGCGTGTGTGTAGGCATCTACACTTCTTTGGTTTTTTAAGTTTAGATACTAATTTTTCTCTATGCTTGGATATATATCTATTTCTCTGTATAACTGTCTTTATCTTTTCTTGAGTTCTGTATTGTGACCATTGGATGGGGATCTGTTGCAACACTGAGCATCTAAACACAGAAAAGATGTAAAAGAATACTGACAATCAGCAGCTTGCTCTGAATTCAGTTTTCAGTCAGAGCTCCTTGCCACGTGTGTAGCTCCCATAGCCAAAATCCAGGGTGAGAATTACAACAAAACTTACCGGGCATGCAGCAGTAGCAGTGGTGATTTAAATTTTTAAAATGCAAATAAATCACTGAATATATTTGTAAACCATTTCTAGTTGCTCATTTGTCCAAAGGAAAGTAAATGCCTTAAAACATGAGCACTATTTCAAGGCAATGTTTGGAAGAACTTTGATGTTGCTTTGGCAGTTGAATAATAATTAAATTGCTTCAGTAAAATAAATGCTTCTCTAAAAGTGAATGTTTTTGCTGATAGAACACGTTGTTTCTAAACCAGGTAAGTCAGATTTAAGTACTTAAAATGTCAAGATCAATAGCTGTTAAAATGACTCCTACATTAATTTAATGTTTATTACATTAATAATTTAGAATTTCTTTTTAAAAATTGAATAAAGTGATGCACTTATTAACTGTATTGGGATTTTTTTTCCCCTAGAATGCAAACTCCTGTCCAGTGGATCGAATCCTCTTTAATTACATTAACATTCGGGCACGTTTTGGTGGGAAAATCTTAAAAAAGGTAAGTCTTTTACTGTAGCAAATAACAAGGCCAGTTGGCACAAAATTGTTATTCAAAAATTTATACTTCCAGGGTGGTTATGTAATACTTGCTGTCTGAATTAATTACTTCTTTCCTGTTTTGAATTTGCCTTTTAAGGAGTGACAATTTTTCTTCCTCCTTAACCTTATTTCCTGCAGTATTGTGTTGTGGCATCATTTGTGGTGGCAGAAAAAGGGTGTTTTTTGTAACTGCCTGTTTGGTATAGTGGACATTTGACTGAAAACTGTTCTGCATGGATAAGCCTGTCCCCATGTGGAAAGTGCCCTGCGTTCTTCAAGTGCTGTTATAGGATGAATAGGAATAATCTAGATTATCTGTGATCTCTTCCTTATGGCCTGCTCCCAGCAATGCTGTGTAGCAGTTGGGTTTGTAAGGGGAGAGGTACAAGGCAATAGTAGAGCCCTGAAAGGCACTGGTTGAGTGTGCTAGTAGCTGCTCACAAAAGAACATTGAAGAGTTGTTATTGCTCTTAATTGATATCAGAAAGATGTTCGTGTACAGGGGACTTTTAGGGGTTTGATGCTTTGTTTTCATAAACTGGTGGCTTATTATTGTTTGCATTTTAACAGAAATGAGAATTAACATTGAAGTAATACGGTTCGCTCTCCTCTTTTGTCTCGTTTTTGGCATCTTTTTGTTTGTTTGACTACTTTTGATCCTATTTGTGGATTTTTGTTTTGCCCGTTCTTAAAATGCAGTTTTCTATAGTCATTGGTGTCTGACAGTAGACAAGTTAAGTAGAAGTTGTCAGGCATTTGATTGTGCCCTAGATGTGCGGATGAACTCAGTGAAGGTTCCGGTGTGTAACAGCTGTTTTGGTTCCTTCACTTTTAGATTTTGCTGCAGGTACTGCTGTTAATGTGGTGATGGGTTTTAAAAAGTGCTACATTCTGCATAAACTGTGAATCCCTGTTTTATTTAGATTCCTGTTGAGAACACGAAAACTCAGGGTACTGATGGAGAGGATGATCCAACCTTCTGTGAGGTGTGTGGCAGAAGTGACCGTGAGGATCGCCTGCTGCTCTGCGATGGCTGTGATGCAGGGTAAGAGGCTGAAATGAGCGAAGCACCTGCATGATTGCACGTGGCCAGAGTTTGGTCCACAGGCACTGTCTGGTTTGCAGGCTGCCCCTTGCTGCTCTCTTCATGCTTATCATGTGGCCAGCCATGTATCCATGTGTTACAGTGCAGATATCCATCCCCATGATGTGATGGATCCTTTTCTGGTCATTTAGCGACGTGTGAGTGGAGAGTCCTACACACATCAGGCTGCAGACCACTGAAACAGATGACCATGCCTTCAAGTGATGAAGGTGCTTGTGCTCATCTGTCACAGTGGGAGTAGGTGGTGAGGTGCCACGACCTTCCTGAAAGTGTCTCCTTGAGAAGCTGCTTCGTGAAGCCGCTGCACCTGCACACACTCACGCTCGTGGATAACTCCAAACTAAGTCAACAGTGAAGAATGGGAAGGGTCCTTGTGTAGGGTTCCATGGGAGGAGTTTATTGCAGCCACACACATGAAACAATCTAGCCACGGAGGACCAAGAACATGGGAGGGTCCAGGGTTTTATATGGGGAAGGTAGGGGGCGGAGAGAGCACCAGGTCCAGTGGTCTGAGGGCACAGGGGTGGCACACAGGCGGGACCAGGGCAAGGGAACGAGGCCGATGGGAGAGCAAGGAAGGGAGAACCTTCTGGATTAGGGACTGGTAGGGTAGAAAGGGGCAGGGAAGCCAACGGGCAAACCAGGGAAACAGAACTGGGGCACACTTACATAATTAAACAAAGCATCCTGGGAGAGGCCTTTTCAGTCACCCCAGCCTGGGGAGCATTTCTATTGTTAGGGATGGTGCCACCAGTGGACCCTCTTTGTCCCTGGTGCAATGGGCCCAATGGCCTCCACACTCATCCATGCAACATCTGTGTGAATAAAGCGTAAAACCTCACATCCTTTATGTCTCCTAGAGGATAGGATGCATGACTTTTCCTAGCTGACTAGTGCATTAGTGCTGTGCAGGAGAAGTGCTTAAGATTCACAGTTGAAAACTTTCTTTAGAGCCACACCTCTTAGATGATTCTCATACTCTTCCTTACTTCTGTCTCTGCCCCCTCCTTGATTAATAAAATAAATGTTTAAGGTTTAAGTAGAGTCACGAATATGCTTGAACACAACTTTGGCCCTTCAATTTTCTGCTAGAATTTAAACCCCTGGGGCTGCTTAATCAGTCTTCCGGCATTGTCAGTTTGAAGATGTCCAAAGTTACCCACTGAACAAAGAGAGATGCTAGCAGTGAGTATGTAAAATAACCTTTGAAAAATTACTTCTAGCAAGCTAGCTAGACATCTGGTAAGTCTAGTTTTGTCTTAGTGTTCTGTGTCCGTACACACACATACACTGATTCACCTTCTGGAAAAAAGACAAAATCAGGAACACTGAAGATTGTTAAGAGCGTCATCAGAACACTGAGTTTAAAATATTAAGCCAAAACCGTGTTTCATAGATCTTATCTGAAGTCTCTTTAAGTTCTTTCTGAATTTCCATAAGCCTGTCTCAACTCAGGGTATTGCTTCAGATTTTACTTTGTGATCTCCCAACAGTTACTGTAATTTTTTAATATGTTTTTATTTCTAGTTTGATAAAGTTGTTTGATTTTTGTTGTCTTTTCCTAAAGTAAGTTCTTTATATATGCTTCATTCCTAGAGTTAGCACTTCCAGAAACACTTCCTGAAAAAAGAACTTGAAGTCTTTACTAGCTGTCCATGGCTGAGATTAGCTCTAGAAAAATGTAGAATAGCTTGCTTCAAACACTCCTGAGTACCACTACTGTTAACACTGTGTTGATTCTCGGGAAGCTGATGTTGTTTCCTGATTGCCTGTCTCCCCAGCGCCTCTGTACTTCTCTTACCACCACCACTTTTGGCTCTGTATATTTCTTGCAGCTCAGGTTCAAGTGGCAAGTGTTTCACCACACAGTGAGGGAAAAACGCTCAGTTTTCTTAGATTTTTTGGGCCTAAAGTGATGGAAATACCATCTAGAACTGAAGATCCTTGTATAACTATCAGGTAGCATAGTTTCTGTGGAGATTGGTAGAAGTGGATGCATAAACCATAGTGTCAGGCTTAAGAAAATGAGTCTGCCTTATGTAGCATGTGGATGGAGGTAAAACGCTGCCTTCCCTTGGTAAGGAGCACATTGTTTGATTTTCTTTTTTTTTTAATTCTCAAGGTATCACATGGAATGCCTTAATCCTCCTCTGAGTGAAGTCCCTGTAGATGAATGGTTCTGTCCTGCCTGTGCCCCCATGGGTGCCAATGGTGCTGCAGGTGAGGGTTTCTTGTAGCCAGTCAAAGTAAATATTTTTTTCCCGCATTAGATAATGTGAATCATGTGGTGTTTCGAAGATATTTTTAACCTCCTCGTTTTATCTGTTTCAAATAACTGTTTTGATAAGCATTCTCTCTTGAGCCTTAAGATTAGACTTGAACTCTTGACTCATGAGAGGATCTTGTTTATGAAGATTTTCATCTGCAGTTACAACCTGTGGAGCTGCTTCTTGTAAGCATCCTTTAACCTTTCCAAGGCAATCCCAGCACCGTAGAGTGACTGCACTGTGTTACACTGGAAAGAATTTATTATTGTCCTGGCCTCAGATTGCCAAGGTAGCAGCAACTTCTGCTATGTAGAAGAGTGTTACACCATGTAACAGTCTGAAGTAGTGGTGTCTCTGCTCGTTTCCTTTCCAGAGGGTCATGGCTGCCTGTGGAGGTGATTGGTTTAAGAAAGGGAATGCTGATTTTTATTTTTTTTTTTTTGCCTGAAGTTCTTTAAATGATTTCACCTATAGAAAGACAAGTGACCTCAGCCTGTTCTCGTTCAAGATGCAGATCATGTCAGTGAGGAAGAGGTGGCTGCCCTCATGGCCGATGTTGTCCCCACCACCAGTAGGCTCCGCCCTCACGTCCGGACCCGAGCCATAGCCAGGACTCGGCAGAGCGAACGCGTCCGGGCCACAGTGAACAGGAACCGCATAACAACAGCACAGCAAATTCGGGTATCCACGGGGATTTCTGAGCCTCTGCAAGAACCCTGGGCAAGAGTTGCTGAAATAAGTCTCCATTTTGGTAGCTCAGCTGTCTGTGTTGACTGTCCATAGCACAGTGGTTAGCAGTTGTGGAGCTCTTTTAAACTGAGATGTACAACATGTGCAAATGGAGTACAGCACATGACCAAGATGCCCTGTTTTGAAATGCTGCAGCAGCTTCCTCTCTTAAACTGCATTTTTATCACCCCTGGCATGAGCAAAATTATATTGTTATTCCTGGTGGCTATTAACACACGGTTTGTGCACCACTTCTGTTTTTTTAGCATGTTTATTTGACAGTTGTTTATTTTCCTTTGTACTGCTACCTCCTTGCCCATAGCAGTAGAACTTGTTGACTGCCTTCAGCCCAATTGAAGTGAAAAATTTTGTATTTTTTAGTTTTCTGTGTTTGTGAAAATCAGTCTCTTGTTGGAAGAGATAAAAAACAGGTGTTAGCATCCTCAATAATATGGCAGCATGAGTTCAACCACATTACAGTACTAGTGAATCTGTGCAGGAGAGTATCCCAAATACACAGGGTCCCTCTATTACAGTATTAAGCATAGTTTAGGATAGCTGCCATGAACGAAGATCCAGCTCACCTTAAGTTTTTATCACATTTTTCCCTTGAGTTAAGGACTTCCCAGAATGCTTTAGCAATTGTTAAATTCATTATGTCCTCCATATCAGAGGTGATCTTATTTGACTGCCAAACCCCACTGTTCCCAAACCCAGGTGTTTCTATTTTAACTTTAGAAGAATTAATAAAATACAGAAAGTTGATTAATTATTCAATGCATTGTTGTGAGCAATTACAACTGAGTAGTTAGGCCTATATGTTGAAAAAAAATACAGGGAGGAAAGTGTCGTTTGAAGTGAAAGACTCTGCAAGGTAACTGTTGTTACTTTTCTTTCTTTCCCTACTTGTTGTTTTAGAAATAGTGTGGAGTCATCTCCTGTGGATGAGAGGGCTGGTGCCTGGGGACTTTATTATTCCATGGTAGTGTAATCCTGGAAACCCAGCACTTCTCGTTCAAGAAGCTGTTCCTAGCTCCACTTCTCAGTGTGCAGGGATGATTACAAACTATACTTAGAAAGGCACTGTTATTTATTGCCTTTGTCTCTGAACAAAAGTATGTCTTATTTTGGCTTGTACCTTGAGCTGACTGAAGCTTATTTCCACTGGTTGAGGATGTGTAAGCTGTTGTCCTCCAAGCACAGTGAGCAGCTGGGAGCATGCATGTAATTCTGAAGGAGGCTGAAGAACAAGGTCCTTAATATGTCTGTCAGTAGATGAAAAAAGTGGCATAATTCCTTAACTGGCAGCTTGGTGATGTGAGGGGTTTCCTTATTTGAATCCCAAATCCATTTTTCATCAAATGCTTTTATAAGTAAGTCTTGCTGAGCTTTAGGTACCTGTATCATGTAACTTCTAATCCCTCCCACAGCACGTGCCAGGGTACCTCATGTCCTCTCTTCTGGATGAAACAATTGAGGCAGTTGTAGCAGGCCTGAACACAGCCATCTACCAGCGTCCTCTGGCACCACGGGCTCCTGCCAGGCAGAAGAGAAAAACAGGTGAGGACATCAGACACCTTAGGGCAGCCTGAATCCTACAAAATACTCTACGTCAGCTGTATGCTGCCACACCTGTGCAGCTATGGAAGTATCCCACGTGCCTTTTCTTCTTTCCCTATACCACCTCTGCCCATAAGTGTCTTGAGGGTTGTTTTTAAATAAATCCTGATGATGTGACTTTTTCTGCCCTGCTGTTGGTGGCACTCTGTATGTCTCTTTTAGCTGATTTGTGGTCATGGGGGGACGAAAAGGTGAGTACAGAGTAAAATAGAGTGCCAGCACTTAGCCAGATCATTGGGTTTTGTCCCATCAGGTAGGCGGAAGAAAGTAGGAGGCAAAAAAAGAACTCAGACAAAATCTGCTGCTGGGAAGAAGAGTTCAGGGACACAGCTGAAGAGACGCAAGCGTCTGACAAAGAAGAGAAGAGGGAAAAAGACGAGAGTAAGATCTCATGTGAGTGAGTTTCTGCCACTCGGTATCTGCCATTTTCAGCCGTCTGTAAAAGCACTATAACATGGGATTCAGTTGGAAGAAATGCCACCTTAAAGTCGTAGCAGGCAGCTTTCTTTCTCGTGGGAGTCTGTGCAGGATGTGTCCAGTGCGCTCCAGAACGATGCTGTACATGGAAATGAATTACAACTTCCAGACGCACCTGCTGGCTTTGCTGACAAATTCTGTTACCTGGGCTGTAGGGATCAGATTGTAAAGCAAGTCCTGCAGGCTTTGTATCCTGACTTGCCATTCAGCTGTAGTGTTTCCTTGGTACTGATGCAAGCTCAGTTAAAATTGCCAGCACCTATTCTTTTTAATAGGCTGTGGATGTTTGTGGCTGTGTTGTTGCAAACCCAGCTAATATCAGCCATAAGGGCTCAGAATTCCTTTCAGTTGTGGGTAGTGTTCTCTTGTGAATTAGACTGAATGCTCTGCACCAGCTTAACTCTTTTTGTCAGCTACTTTAACTAGAGTCTACATCTTAGAGCCAGAACTGTCCCTCCAGCATTAAATAAGGAACCAACAATTTGGAATTGACATTATTAAGATTTTTAGAAGCTTAATTTATCTGGTCACTTACATGTGATACATGCAGTCTCTGTTTGAAGTGACATATAGGCCATAGTTACAAGTTTCATAAATGCTTTAAAACCAACTAGACAATAAATGCACACCACTTGTGCTGCTACTGGTAGTAACCTGATGACTGTATTTAGCCTAAGTGAAGAATTTGGGGCTTTAGACACAGATTTACCTGCCCTAACATACAAATAACCCAGTCTCTTTGTCTGTGCAGGGGAAAAATGAGGTTACTACTCGCTCCCGTATTGCAAGGACCCTTGGTCTCAGTAAACCTGTGCGTGGGGCCTCACTTCCTTCCATGTACAAACCAACGGAGCCCTCGCTTGGGCTGATGAGAGCAGATATTGGCGCAGCTTCTCTTTCTGTGTTTGGGGATCCATATGAGTTGGATCCTTATGAAAGGTGAGAGATCTCTGGGTTGTGATCAGGGACCTGGTGATTTAACAGGTGTTGGGTTGTTTGTACGGGTGGCTCCGTGCAGTGCGTGGTTCTCACACCTGAAGGCAGCTTTGGGTACACAAACCATGAGAACACATAGTGGCCTGTTCTTTCTTTCCTTCTGGGCTGAGTTGCTGAGCTTGTAAGGAATCAGCCTCCTCTAAAGAGTTTTTCTGAAATAATCAGCCTTGTGAAAACCTTTAATAAGATCTATGGGGTTATTGAAAGGTTAGAATCTGAAGGAGTCTAATCCTAATCATCACATTTTATTTATTTATTTTAAGTGAAGACAGCTGGCATGTTTGGCATACAGTAAACACAAAATTAAATGGACCTCTGGAATCTTCGATGGTTCTCCTTTTCCTACCTTCACTTTTTCAGGCACTTTAAATTCAGGGGAAATCTTACTATGCCATGGTTTGTGTCACTCATTGAATTTTTGGGGAGGGGGCGCCTGAAATTACTGTTGGTGATATTTAGTTTTCCACTGAATATTTCTTTTTGATCCTTTCATAAAAGAAAGTTGTCCATTTAACATTTTAGATATGGAAATCTACATTTGAGTGTCTGCTGTCTGAATCAAGCTGTTCTATTTAGGCAGCCACAGAAAATAAGTATATTGCACAAATATTTTTTGTGTATCACAATAAAACAAACAGCACTCTCTAATTGTATCTGTCGCAGCAGTATCATCTCTTTGATGAGAAAAACATTTTAGACAATTTCAGGGTTCGTGTGTATGTGTGTTTTATCACAGCAATGAAGAGGTTCCAGCAAATCCAGATTCACCAGTGAGCGCCAAAAGGAGAGTTCTCTCCCAGTCGGCACTGAGGTCTCACCGTCCTGTAGCTAGACCCATTTCTGTGGGACTTCCCAGGTAAAAATTCATTCTTTTTTTATTATTCTTAGTTGTCCGATGACTCTAACAAAAGGGTAAACCTGGTGATCATCCTTGTTTAACCCTTTTCTTACCCTTATCTCTCAAAAAGTGCATGTGTGTATATACATGCATGCCTGCACAAGTGCAGATAAATAACCACATCAATTTGTGCAGCAATTCTTTATGTTGAGCACACACACTCTTTCATCATACTTTTAACACTTCCACTGAAATTTAAAATTGGTATTTCCACCCTAATCTGACTCTCTCACTATCTATTTTGTGACTGTTCAGTCATAAATGGGGTTCTGTTAGTATGTTTTGAATCCCAGTCTCATTAACCTTTAAAAAACCACTTGCTTCTTTGAGAGGGGAATCCACTTGCACATCATGAGGAGGTGAGGGCTGTACCAATCTCACTCAGTTTTGCTGCCATTTGTAGGAGCTCAGAAAATTGAGGAAAAGCTTTGTTTGATCCTGCAGTGTAACAGGACAGCATTGCTGTCTATGTGTTGCAAGCCTGCCAAGGCCAGGAGCCCTGGCTGCCCTCCACTGGCTGCCACAGTGAATTTTGAGGACTGAGGGGTAGGACACAGGGAATCAGGAGCATGATGAGAAGAAAAGCGATGAGGAAAGTCACTGAGGCAGGTGCCAGCTGAGTCACAGAAAACTGCAAGGCTGAGAGAGCTGAAGAGAAATGAAGGGAGCTCAACTTAAGTGGTTAAAGGTGTGAAAGGTTTACATAGCTGTCCTCTAATGCATCTTACTTATGGTGAAGGTTGGTTTCTCAGAATTAAGGTAGTATATTTCTATGATAGCTTAGATTATTTGTCTACCTTTCCCATCTCAGTCCTGAAGGAAGCCTTTCAGGAAGCTTTCCATGTCCTCAGAGTTACTTGAGTAGCATACCGTTTAGAAGGCAGAACTGTTTAGCTGATAGTCAGCTTTTCTAAAGGTTCCAGTTGCGTGGGTACACTGAGTTTCCTGGTCTGGCCTTAGCAGCTGATTCTTCAGGTGTTCCCATTTTGTCTGTCTGTTGTATGTTATTACAGGTGTTTTGGTGTACATTATGTGAATAAAGTTTGCTTCGTTGTCATACAGAAATGAAATGTAGCTCTCTCAGAGAGCTGGGTTCCTTTGGAAATTTGTTTCTTAGCAAACTCAAAATAACCCCCCAAATCCCATCAACACAAAAGCAAAGAAAGAAAAACTAAAAAGCCCAACACCAGAAACACCTTTTCAGTCCATATTTCAAGAACTGAGAACTTAAACCATCTTCATAAGATTGAGAAAAGCATAAAGGGGAGTGTTTGTGCTGTCCCATGTGTGGGAGCATTGCAGTTGTTTTTCTGTGTAATTTCTCTATGCCATGCTCTTAGCTACCCTCCCAGTGGCACCTTGTAGTTAAACACTGGTTCAAGCTCTGTCATTTTTCTTGCATGGAAGTGTAGGCCTGAGGAATACATTTGTGTTTGTGATTTAGTGAGGGAGAGAGAGGCAGCTAGGATAGAAATATCTCTGAAGTGACAATCAGTGGTTTATCCTCCAAAAATGTATCTTAAATGCACTGGAAAGTTAATCGTGATGTACAACACAGTGAGGACCACTCTTAATAAAAAGCATTTGCTAACCAAAAGTCTCAGGCAGGATTACATGCTTTCTTATCATGTGTTATTCCTGTGGGAAGTCAGTAAAAGCTTCACCTTCTGTTTGTCAGAGAAAGATGGGGAGTGAATTACTCTAGTGAAGCCAAAACTACAAGTGAACTTCTCTGGCTGACCTCTGTTTATGCCCTTGACTTTGGTTTCTTTTTAATGTAATGTGTGTGTATAGAACAAGTGCTGTAAGAGTAAAGGAAATGTAACCCCTCTGAAACATGCAGAAGCAGTGTGCCTGCCTTGAGTCCTGATCACGAAGCAGAAGCTGCTCCTGTGCCTGATCTGTTGGGAAGTATCCTGTCTGGACAGAGCCTTCTCATGATGAGTAGTTCAGATGTGGTCATCAACAGAGATGGTTCACTGACAGCGAAGAAAGAAGGTAAGGACTTGGCACCTCCTAGTGCTGTTAACATCTTTGTTTCTTCCACATCTGCCCTGATGCTACAGGCTGCATAGCTTTAAACTTAGGGATACTCTTACTGAGCATTGGAATACGTAGGATAGATTCGGTAGCTGCCAACAGTAATCTGTCTTATAAAGATGGGTGTTCTGAAATAGTGTTGCTTGTCTGTGTTTTAATTGCAGGCCTGAGATGTTACTGGAGGATTTTAGTTTTAATACATAGTTTTCTTCTTTGAAAAGAACTGCACAGTGGTTTCATGCTTTGCTGTAAGAAATGTAGGTCTGGATAGATCAAAGTTATCTTATTACCCAATTTTCCTGGCATGTATCATGCATTGCTGCCATGCCTGTAACCTGTACTTCAGTTTGAGGAGCAGGGTGAAGGACCTTGGCAAGAAATTTCTTTGCAGAAGTAGAGCTCTAAATATGTGCTATCGTCTCTAGCTGTGTCTTCCCTTGGCATAGCATTACTTGAAAAGAATCTCTTCAAATTGAAACTTAGAGCTTTATTCTTCAAATAAGTACCTCTGATGTCCTCTGTTGTAGTAATTTCTGTCAATCAGCAGCTATGAGATAATAAGCGCTAATCTGGTGATACCTACAGAACAGAACCATTTATTTCCTAAACGTTAGTGTTTACCTCAAAGATGTGGTTGTCTGGCACTAAACTGTGAGTATCTGACCAAAAGAACTATTGGGCTCCCTTATTATTGTGTGGTATGTCTGCAAACCACAGTAGAAGTTAAAATAATTATCCTAGTACTTCTGTTAATGTTGGCAGAGAATGTCCAGGTATGTCCTGAAAATCTGAATTGTGTGTCTGTGTGCCATAGCTCCGTTTCATAGAAAATCAGCGAGTGACTCGAGAGTGGAGGATGGTTCAGGGTGTAACACCCACCCGAGTACAGCGCGCTCAGGGACCACAGCAAGCAGCTCCACGGCTGGACCTGCCATTTCCTCGGGGCTGAGTACTCACTCCAGACCCTTCTCCTCAAGCTTGTTCTCATCACCTCCACCCTCACTGAGCAGGAGCGAGCCTGCAGCAAGCCCTGCACAGACTGCACTGGAAAAGGCAACCGTAAAATCAGAATATTCAATGACACCCAGGTCTGTCCAGACTCAGAATACAGTGACTTTGAGCAGGCATGGCTCAAAGTTGGATGAAATGCCCAGATTTAATGGAAAATCTAAAAACTTTATACCTACTGATTCACCTTCAAAGCCCCTGAGCTGTAACTTGAATACTGGCTCAAAAGCTGTTACTGTGAGGCAGCCAGTAAAACCACCTTCCCAGAGAATTGACATCTTTGAGCTTCCCAGGATACCAAAGATTAAAAAAGAAACCAGCAGCAAGCAGGTGGAGCCAGAACCCACAGGAAGCCAAAGCTGTGACATCCCCAGCTCCTGTATAACCCAGCTGACTGGCAAAGAGAGCTCTAATCAGCCGGGAAAGGGCAGCAGGGTGGAAAGTCAGAAGTCGAATTCCAAGGAGCCTCAGCAACAGATGCGTCCAAGCGGGGTGTCTTTCTCCACCAATCCTGGCGGCTATAGTGGTTCATCGCTGCTGGGCACTTCAAGGGGCAAAGGCCCAGGCTCTTTCGAGAGTTTTAAAATCAATATTCCCGGGAACACAGGACATCCCAGCAGGCTGTCTAACCCAGGATTTTGTAATACCTTCCGCCCGGTGGACGATGAAGTGCAGCAGAAGGAGAGTTCTTCACCTCTTTTCTCAGTAAAGAAAAAGCAGGTCAAGAGTGAAATATATGACCCCTTTGAGCCAACAGGATCGGACTCGAGTTCAGCAAACAGCAGTCCTGAAAGGCTGGGCTCAGGGATCCCACTAACTAATATCACCAGGACTATTTCCATCGAAAATCCAAAAGTTCAAACGTTTCAAACTGTCCGTCGTTTCACCCCTTACAGGGTAGAAAATATATTTGGATCTGGGACTGACTCTGACGTGCCATCTAGTAACACAGAGTCTCGTGATGACGTGACAGTAGCAAGCAGGATTGTAGAACAGATCTCTGATACAGAGGAACGAGACAATGTGGATGAGGAGGATGTCCTAGGCAGTCCTTGCACTTCATCTGCTGTTAAGGAAATTTCTAATACAAAGTGTTCAAAGGAGGAAAACAGAGAGGGACCTAATGTGTTCTTTAATGCTGAGGAATTGATTAGACCTAGTATTAATGTGAAAATAGAACCAGATAGTCCCTCAAAGAGTGATGGGCAGCAGAAAGTCCAAAAGGTAGAACAAGCAGAGAGGCGATCACGTTCCAGATCCTGTTCAAACTCCAGCTCCCGAAGCAAGAAGAAGATGAAAAGGAAAAAAGCACTTGTCAAAGACCATAAGAGATCACGCTCGAGGTCAAGAGATAGAGCACGCTCAAGGGACCGAAGCTCCAGATCTACCTCTTGGTCAGGTGGGGAAGAGCACAGCAAAACACACACCTTAAAATCCAAGAGCAGGAGGTCTTCTACTGACCGTTCTAGCAGTCATGAACGATCTAAAAAAAAGAAAACGAAGGATAAAACGAAGGATAAAAAGGCAAAAACTTCTTGGTCTAGGGACAGAAGGAAATCTAGGTCACGTTCAGGTAGTCCTGGAAGTACTTCTGAGTTTTATGAAAATCGGAAAAAGAAAAGACGGTCTCACTCAAGATCAAGGCGGAGGGACCACTCCCGGTCGAACAGCACAGAGAGGACTAAAAGGCGGAAGCACAGGAGGGACAAAAGCTACGAGAGGTATGATAAAGAAAGTAGCTTGAAGTCAAGGGACAGAAAGAGATCGAGATCCAGATCTCGGGAGAGGAGAAAGTGGAGATCTCGGTCTCGGTCTGCATCTCGATCTTGGGAGCACAAAAGCAGCAAATCAAAGGAAAAAAGACTGCGATCCCGATCAAGTTCCAAAGAAAGGAAACACAGGTCAAAAGAGACCTTGCTTCCTCCTCCACCAGAAAAGGATCAAAAGCCTCCAGTTGAAAATGTGACCAGGTGTCTGGAGCAACCCCATTCTCTGAAACAAGAGCCAAAAGAGGAGCTAGTACTAGAAGGGCTTTCCATAACCATACAACCAAATGTCAAACTTGAGGAAGTACAGACTGAGACCCCAGTTCAGCTGAGAGAGGTCCAAGAAACTATAAAGGTAGAGCCCATCTCTCAGGAAGTGAGCAGTGAAACTGCATTCCCTGCACCAGAGATCACAAACATTTGTGTCCCAATTGGCGATGCAGATTCTTTTCCTGAAGCAGAGTTAATGAATAGTCCTGATCCAGCAGTGCTCGGTAGCTGTAGCAATACAAACCTAGAGATTACAGTTAAAATAGAAAATACTGCATTATGTCCATCTCTGATGGAGCAACCCCCAAAGAAGGAAGTTATCATGCATGTTCCAGCTGAGGCTGCACCAATTCAAAGCTCATCCAAAAGTAAAGTTGCAGATTGTGTGAGGGAGGTTAAGGAGGAGTGCCTTGTCTCAAATGAAAATACAAGTAATTTCGCTAAGCCTGAACTGGAAGTGGTGTCTCAGGGTCCTGCCTTGAAGTCAAAAGCACCAGTGAAAAGAGTTACCTGGAATCTTCAAGAGGAAGAAAGCGACACGTTGTCTGCTGGAAAAGTTCCAAGTAAGTCTCTTTTTGAAAACAAACAGCAGTCGAAATAGGCTGTATAAGATTAGGGTTTTGGTGCCTGGCCAAACCTGGTTATAGTGTAAGAGCTCTGTCATCTGAGCTGGGGTGATGCCGTGGTTTACAGTCCTGAGAGCTGGCATTTTGCACTGGTTGAAATCATGAGGTGAGTTGTGTTAATGAACTGGAGAGGACGTGCTGTCAGCACAGCTCAGCCAGCGGCAGCTTGTTCGCTCTTGAAGCGTGTGTGACAGCCCCATCTCTGGACTGGCAGCCCATGGCCCACCCTTTCTGCACTTAACTAGAATGGTTGCTTTGCCTTCAGAATTTATATATGTTCCTCAAAACTAAGGAGCGTGACAAGTCTCTGTAGCTCACTCCTGTGAGTGCTGCTGAACCAAAGCTGCTAGAAACAGTTTGGCTTGGGAACCTGTGCTATTTGTGTTGACAGAGTTGCCTGTGTTGTTCTTGTCGGTTAATCTCAGCAGTAAACCTAGTAGAAAGCAATTGCTCAAGGGGATGAGAAGCTCTCTATTATCAGAAGCTTTAAAATATGAATGACTGCTAAAAAAATCCTTTTATAGCTAGTTTTGTTGTTAGATGCTTTTTATTTTAATTTTTAAAATCTAATTGGGTTTGAGTCTTTGACACATTATTTTGTTCTTACGTATTTTCTTTTCCTTCTCTTGGGATACCTAGGGATGCCATTTTACAAACTTCAGCGAGCAAAAGAAGGGGCCTGGAAAGCAGAGGACTTGAACCAGACATTAAATCAGGTGCAGTTAAATGAGCCTCCTCCAACCAATTATATGATTCCTGAGCCTATGTTTCCTGATCTAGATTCCTCTCAGGTTGGTTTCTATTCCAGCACCCAAGTGTCGTGGAAGGCATCCCATCTCATCTGTGCCCTCGTTGTGCAACACCCTCCTCTCATGGCAGAGTTTGCCTTCCTCTGCGTGTGGTACATTTCATGTAGCCCATACACCTCAGCAATCCTCCAATCATTTAACCTCTCAGGTGCTCCTTACGATTGAAGAAATGTATTATCTTTAAATTCTGCTCTGTACATGCAGCTTCTGTTTTCAGCAGTAGCTTGCAGAAAGATGGTGCTGCCTGAGAAGCTGTGAGCTTCTCCCTGTGATCAGGCTGTAAATGTTGCCTTGGTAGCCTTAGTCTGAGCCATCAGTCTGTGGTGTCCACCAGTTAAAAGGCGAGTGGGGCTGGTGGTAGCTCCTGGTGGATAAAAGGTGCTCTGAAAATCCTGCTCTGATGTTGTGTCTTGTCAGCACAAGCGTTTACAGAGTGGTGTGTGTTTCCCAGGTGTACTGTCAGAACATCCCTCTGGCGCCTGCTCTGCCCTCCAGCCTGCCCCCCTACGCCCCGGTGAGCCAGCCCACGGTTCAGTTCATCATGCAGGGAAGTCTTCCAGCTCTTGGCTGTGTGGCAGGACAGAGCCTCACCCCGGAGCCGGGCAGCCTGGCTACGGCATCTGAGCCAGGAATCCAAGCTGCTTCTGTTGGAAATGCAGAGGAAAAGATCAAAGCACCCAAACCTCCAGTGGATAAAACAAAAAACGAGGAAGTGAGTGAATGCATAAAATAAATTAGCTGCTTATTAGAACTTTTTCATTTGGGGGATTTTAAAACTTTCTGTACTGTATTTTCCCAGCCCTGCTGGTTTTGGTGACTGACTATGCTAACCCAGGAGCAGCAGGCAATCCTCTCTTTGAATTTGTTTGGTATTTATTCCATTTGAAGGTTCTGCTTTCTATTGCTTCATCACAGTAGGACAGAGGGGGATTAAAACATCTAAAATACATTCTTAAAGTTCTGAAACTTTCTTGCATGACCATTTGGAAGGGACTTTCCAGAAACCACAATGTCCAAGTTTCTCTAACCACCTGGTTTTCTCCTTTCCCCTTCAAGTTTGAAATTAATGTCAATTTTCTTAGCGGTCCTGTAGAAAGGTAGGATTGTATCTTGTTGCTTATCACAACTGAAAATGCAGAGATAGTAAAACACTTTGGAGATTCTTCAGTGTAAGTCCCTTGCTGCTGAGTTTTGGGTTTGCTGCACAGACCATCTCCTTTAGGCACAGTGGATGCTAACACAAGAACAAAAACTTCTTAGCCCATTATTTTGCTTTGTACCATAAAACCAAACAGTAAGATGTATTTCCCACTAAGCCTCCATTTATGAGCAACAGTTTTTATGAACTTGTTTTGATGGCACCTGTAATCATTACTTCATAGGCAACTGTGCAATTTTCAGATTGCCTTTAGAGCTATCTGAAGCTTTATATTCGCAGTTATGGTTTGCTGCTTTTAGAATCTGATGCCTTTTGTTGGATGGGTGTTTACTTCAGGCTGGAAGAGAAGGAAGAGACCAAAATGAGGAAGTCCACATTGTAGTCCCATGCTTAAAACACATTCTTTAAGACACAGAATAAATGTTACATAAAGCAAGAGTTCCTCATAGCGGAAATTGGAATTTGTTTCAAGACAGCAGTTGACAGTAAAGGAAATCACTTGGAGGTGATTATTTGGGTTGTTGAAATTGTGAAATGAGAACTTTCGTTGTTTGACCGTTTCTACGAAAAACGGATTCAGAAACCATTCCCAAGACAGCACAAGGTAATGAAGTTCTCTTTCCCGTGCAGTACATGAAGAAGCTTCACATGCAAGAAAGGGCTGTGGAAGAAGTGAAACTTGCCATCAAACCTTTTTACCAGAAGAGGGAGATTACAAAGGAGGAGTACAAGAGCATCCTTCGGAAAGCAGTGCAAAAGGTAAGGGCCCAGTGAAGGGAAGTGGAGAGGAGGAGCTGGGCCAGTCATTACATAAGTGGCAATACTTTGGATTGCACTTGCCATTTCAGCAATTACGTGCCATAACTGAGTAGCAGATCTTTGGATCCTGACTCTGCAGTCCTGTGGTGAAGCAGTAGTTGCTTTAAGCAGGACTGATTGGTACCATTGATGAGAGCTGTTAGTCTGTTCCTTTTATGAGATCATGTTTTCAGTGGACAAGAACATTGCTAAGCTTCAGCTGCCTGAGCTGAAACGTTACATGGTACGTGCCCTGGGTGAGAATGGTCAAATCCCCCTCACTAGGGCCTTCAGCCAGAATTCCAGCTGTTTCTGATAAAGTGAGCAAATACTTGGTGCATTAGGTCCTGGAGCATCTGTGGTGTCTCTGAACCTTGGAAGAGGGCCTTGCAATTTTGCTGATACTGACTTTTATCTCAAATCTTAGTGCTGAGTAGATAGTGGCTAAGAAAGACTTGATCAGCAAGTAAATGTTGAGGGGAAGTAATGCTCTTGTGGTCAAGGCAGTTAATTGATACCTCAGAGAACTGTATTTTCTCCCTGCTCTGCATTCTTGCTATCACTGAGAAATTCCATCATAGATAAGAATTCACGAGGTAATGGCTGCAATTTCACATCTTCTGTGGGACCCACAAGTGTTGTTTGCAGGAGGGCTGAGCAGTGCCAATTGCTGCTGAAGTCACTGTGAACTCCTCTCTGAAGAGAGATGAAGTTCTTTGTGTAGGGTCTGTTCTTTCTCACCTGTCTCAAAACGGGCTCTCAAAACTGCCAAATTCTTTTAATCTGAGCATTGCTTCCTCAAAAGCATCCCAAAAATGGGATATCAACACTTCCTTGGTTACCATGTGCTGTGTAAAACTGGATGGATAAGTGAAAAAGCCTGTAGTAAAAATGAGTAATTTGCTTTGAGATGCCTCTTCATTCAGGTGGTGCTCCTTAGATATGCTCTGGGCCATTTCTGGAATGCTTGAAGGAGAATACTGCTCTTGCCTTTGTTTTCTGCTTTATGTACCCTGCTATGAGCCTTGGGCGTCTGTGCAGGAATTGGCTCCCCTGGACAGCTTAGGGCCTCTCTGCCACTTGCCTGAGCTGCTGTCATTGACCCTGTGCCCTTTCTGATCCCCTGCAGATCTGCCACAGCAAAAGTGGAGAGATCAACCCTATGAAGGTGGCTAACCTGGTGAAGGCATATGTGGAAAAATACAAACATATGAGGAAACATAAGAAAACCGATGGTGAAGATACACGTGAAGTGGAAAACTGAGAGCAGGCCACAGCCAGCATGACTTGGACTGAACTTGTCCTAGCTGTGGGCACTATGGGAATGACAGACCTGCAGTTGCATCTCATTGTAAGCAGAGTGCAGAGGAACAAGATGAGAATAGACTTTATCTACGGAACCTTCTCTTGAATTGTTTCCATATGGGAATGAATTTAGGATTTTTTTGGATTACCTACAGCTGTAGAACTAAATAACAATCAAATGCCTCAGACCAGCAGAGTAATTCGAGGGGGAAACACAGAAGAGATTAATGTTTGCAACTCCCGGATTGCTACAGTTTTCAGGGTTACTTTGATCACATTTTTGGGCTGTGCACTTGTCTTGCTAAAGTTTGAAACTGGACACCACTTTTCATACAGTGTATTGAGAGCTGTATACTGTTCCCCTTGTGTTTATTTATCGAAATATGGATTGTCTTTAGAAATTTCTGATTTAATACTTGAAATGTCATATTTTTAGCCCGTTGGATGGTGAGCGAAGCTTTACTCGCTCTGGCATTTGGGGATTGCAGAAATGAGCTAATCTTTATAAACTGACTTCAGAAACACTGCCCAAGCCGTGGTGTTTATTTACGTTCTGTTGGAAGTACCTTGTTAGTGAAAAAAAATTAATTTTGGGGTGGGAGATTGTGTTGCACTTGTGTAAATAATGCACTGATGGCTGGTTTTGTGTCTGCCTTTCAGGAAAATGCGAAACAAAAAGCAAGCATTGTCAATTTCCAGTAACAAGCCCGAAGGATAAGGTTGAACTGATGTAAAAAGCAGAAATGTGACAGAGTTTATAAAGTTATTTTGAATGGTTTTTGTCCTATAGCGGGTGTCGTTTGTTTGTCTTGCATCTGCCTCTTGGCCTGGGTGTTCCGTGTAAACCTGCACACTTGGCTCTTGCATAAGGAATGCTGTGTTTGTGGAAGAGGATTGGAGTTGGATTAGTAATTGTCCCTCCTCCTGTGCAGCAGAACTGGTTTTCCTATCAAGAATCAAAGGAGCCCAGCACACACTGTGACTTCATCTCGATTGCTTTAGCAAAGCTCCTTACCCGCAGGTACTGCAGAGCAACAGATCTTTTAAGTGACCATCTGAAATACAGGCCCTTAAATGATACTCAGCACCCTTGAACCTGACTTGAATCGTTCCCCATCAAACCCTGCTAGGGAGGAGATGTTTCGCAGAGAAATTGAAGAGAAAAACCAGTAAGTGACAACTCAGAAACTGGCTTTCCCTTCATGGGAACTGGTTTGGAGACTTTATTTTTTTTTACTATTTAAACAAAACGAGCCTGTATACCAGTAGTGTATGGACTGGCAGAATGCTTCACTCCCATCATTTATGGTGCTAGAGGAGTGTTGATGGATGAATCCTGAGCATTTTGGAGTTAATCTTCCTTGGTTCTGTAAGCTTTCTCTATGGAAGTGCAGCCTGGCTGGATGATAAGGAAGTGATAACATTGGAGTGGCTTTGAAGATTTTTGGGAAAGACACAGTACTGACTGCAGAAGAACAGCTGGCAGAGAAGCTGTGGTTTTCAAGCTAAACTTGTAGCTGGAATACATACCTGGAACATGGGTGTGGGGTTTGTAAATACAAACACTACTGATAGATTTCTTGACAAAATAAAAGTTCAGAAACTTTTATGGCGCTGTTGGCACAAGAATGAGAAAAATGTGATCTAGTTGTGCATACATTTAGGCTGGAAATTGGACACCTCTGAATATCTCAGAGGAACAATTCTGCCATAACCTGTCTGTATGAGTGAAAAAGGGTAGGTGGTGTGAAAAACAAGGCTTGACCAAATAATAGAAGCAACCACACTGTTTACCAGGAAGACAGTGTCAGTCTGTTTCATTCCTTGGGCTGTTTCACTGCTTTAAATTCTTGTTTAATGTAGCCCTTGAACTGGCAGTAAAGAACAGCCTGTTGCAGGGTGTATTAGGAGTGCCTGCCCTGTAAGGCCTGTTAAATTTGTTACCTCTGCACCTGCAGTCTGCTGAGACTGAAAACTACACCTTCTGCATGTGCTTTCTGCTGAAGTTACACGAACAAGAATACTGGTGCTTTCATTCTATCCGCCATGAAAATTAAATTATCAGATTGTAAGCTGCCTCCTGGGAGAGGCAATGAGAAACATACCTAAAAATGCCTCTTCTGGCATGTTCCAGAAAACAGTTTTTCTAGTATACTGTGTGTACTACTGGCTTATTTTCTTCCCCCTTTTGGGCTGACCCTCTTAGATCTGATGCTGCCACCTTTTAAGGGAAGAAATCTTACTTATTCACTACATGTGGTAGTTTGGTAATGGCATAACCTCTTGTCAGTGTCCTTTCATTGCTATGCAAGAGTGGTGATGCCAAAAGCTCATTCAGCACAGTCAGGGAGGGATGCTGCACCAGGAATTTGACTCGGGATCTACTCTGCCACCATGTTTGTCTCACAGGTGACCTTCAGTACTACTTTTGGGACATAAACCTGGCTCTGCCATCTGGCCAGAGGTGCTTGGGTTCTTGAGAGCTGCTCTGAGGTTGGATGGAGAAAGAGAGGGTGGGGTTCCCTGGCAGGGCTCGGGGAGGCGGGATCGACACAAGAGGAGGAAATGAAAGGGAGAGGCGAGCGCCCGGAGGATCCAGGTGGTGCCACGCTGCAGGGTCATGGCCCAGCCCAGAGCCTGTGAGTAGCTGCTCTGGCTCTTCACTGCTCTGGCTCAGTGGTGGTGGGAGTCCTTTGGCTTGTCCCTGATGGGGATACGGGGCATTTGGGAGAGGGCAAAGGCTTGCTTTCCTGCTGGGCTTGGAGCATGTCCCATGTTTCGGTGGTGATGCTGAGAAATGATGATGAGTCAGTCCTGAGCAGGGTGCATTGCATAAGCAGATGCTGTGCTTGGCGTCATGGGAGGAAGTGAAACAAGGGAGAGGAAAGCAAATCTAACCATGTTTTGCTTTGGTATCGTGTGATCCCCATCCCGCTGGTGCTTTCCTCGCCTTGCAAATCGCTGCTCTAGACACCCTCTGTTTGGGGATGTTCTCAGCCATCACTGAGTCCCTGCCTGTGTGCCCTGTCCTTTGGGGAACCCCACCGTCTGTGTGTTATTCCCCGTCTCCCAGGGCTGGGAACATCCCTGCAGGGAATCACAGCGTCATCTGGAGGGGGGAGGATGTGAAAGAGGAAGTGTTTGAACTCGCTGGCCGTGGCCTCACTGAGTGCATCCCTGTAGCCGTGGTCAAGAGCTGAGCGAGTTATTTGGGGAGCAGCTGTCCTGACATTGGCTCTGCCCCCACAGCCCACTGCTGGGATTAGAAAACTTCCAGTTTTGGGGTAGATGCATCTGTGCCTGAAGCTCTTGCAGGGCTCAAAGCATGAGAATAAATCTGTTAATGTGACACTTGGGCTGCAGGTCAACATCTGGTGGGAACTGTTCCTGCGTCTTCAGTCCCAACCAAGATCCTCAGCTTCAGTTCCTCTCTTGAGAGGACACAGGAGCTGTTCAAGCAGTAATTGTGGTTGCACTGTTCAACCAGCTCCTCTGCTTTTCCTTGCTGGCCAAAATCATCCCAGGTCATGCAAAATTAAAAAAGAAATAATGGTCTGCAACTCCAAAGGGTCAAAGTCTCTTTTAACCACCTTTCCTGTCCCATGTGTCCAGGTCAGGAGCAGGAGGACAGATTGCGTGAAGTGAATCTCTCTACCCAGAGGCTGCGTGTGCTCCCACCCGCAGTCCTGAGCAAGTCCATGCTGGAGAGCCTTAACCTCGACAGGAACAAGCTCAGGAGCATCACTGGCATTTCTAAGCTTTGCAACCTCAAGAAGCTGATACTGTCCAAGAATGAGTTTGTGGACTTTCCCAATGAAATCCAGAGCCTGGTCCATTTGGAGAGGCTCGAGCTGAATCAGAACCAAATCCGGATCATCCCAGAGGGGGTTTTCTCCCATCTCCCCAGGCTTAAACACTTGCGGCTGAACAACAACCGTCTCTGTGTCCTCCCCAGGGACCTGGCAGTTTGTCAAGGCAGCCTCCAGTACCTCAACATCTCCAACAACCTGTTCCGGACCTTCCCACAGCCTGTCCTGCAGCTGGCACACTTACAGGAGTTCCATGTGCAGAATAATGCCCTTCGCCAGCTCCCCAGGGAGCTCTTTCAGGGACAATCCCTGAAAATGTTTAAGGCCAGTGGGAATCCCCTCCGGGAGCCACCCAGTGAAGTGTGTGCTGGTGGCATTCAGCAGATCCGGAATTACTTCAACCAGCTTCAGCATGGTTTGGGGCAGGAGGACAAGAGAGTCAAGACCATGTTCCTGGGGGCCTCACTGGCGGGGAAGTCCACCATCTGCAGAAGCCTGCAGCAGGGCCAGTCCAAACTGGTTCCCAAGGAAGAGCGAACAGTTGGGATAGAGATCAGTGAGTTCCAGATTGAGGAGTTCACATTTCTCTTCTGGGACTTTGCCGGCCAGCTGGAATACTACATGACTCACCACGTGTTCATCACCCCACAGGCGCTCGTCATCCTCGTCATCAATCTTCACATGTAAGTGCTGAGCTGGTTTGGATTCCAGGTAGACTGGGGAAATGAAAAAGGAGCTGGGGAGACTTTGCACTCCATGAATTCACACCATTTCCATTGGGCCTTGAGGCCTGGTCTTCCCACTATTGGCATAGCTGGCTCTCCCTCTCCCCCTTTTTGCAGATCAATCTTTTAATCCACCAGGTCTGTCAGACCTTGCCAAAGGCCTCTGTTTGGAGGGGTTGAATAAGCACCAACTCCTTATGTGACAACTGAACCCCATCTGAATGGACTTGCTTTCTGCAAAAAGCAAATCCCTGTGATCTCTCCTGTATCCTGTGGTGTTCCCTGAATGTGGAGGGAGCATCAGGCTTGGGTTTTGTGCTACAGAGGGATGCTCCCATTCACGGCAGGGATTGACTCTGCTACACCCCACAGCTTAAGGATGGGGAACTGAAGGATGAGCTTGGATACAGTCTATGTCAGCTTCTGAGACCTGATCTCTTCTCCAGTGGGCTCCTGGGACAGCACAGACTGTGTGGTCAGGCCTGCACTGGTGGAAATTGGCTGGAGATCCAGAGGGTGAGATGTGAATTTGGGATTTTATTTTTCTCCCTCCCCAGGTACCAAACTAACGACAAAACTTTCAAGGAGCTCATTGGTTTCTGGATCAATAACCTGTCCATGCGAGTCCCAAACTCAGTGGTGCTTCCTGTGGGAACCCATGTGGACTGCTGCCAGGAGCAGGAGGTGGCAGAGAAGACACATGACATCATGGCCAGGATCACAGCCATGCTGGCAGAGAGAAAAAGCAACCTCGCTCACTTCATCGACAACCTGGAGGGCAGTGAGGAGCCCAAGTTTTATGTGGACCAGTGGGAGAGGCTGAAAGAGATGGAGAGCTGCACATTAACCGTAGGGCTGAGATTATCCGGGGTTCTGGCTGGCTGAGGTCACCCTGTTGTCTCTGGCAGCCCAGTGTGCTAATGGTTAAGGTGACCTAGTACAAATCCATCAGGCCACTACTGCAGCCCCTCCTAAGGCTGGGGTGGTTGTGGTAACCCCTGGTTGTGACCTGCAGGGTCCTTGTCCCTGGTAGGTGATGGGCATCTCCTCCTGTGGCTGGTAGCAAGTCCCTGAGGAGGAGTGTGAGGGGTCATTTACCATCACCAGGTGATTTTCAGAACTGCTACAGAACAGAGGTGTGAAGGAAGTGCCCTCTGAAGCTGAGCCAGTGGTGTGTCCCACCCTGAGTGACCTCATGGACATTAGGTCCTTCCTTTACCTTACAAGCTAAAAGACTTCTCTGGATGCAGTTTTGTCAGGTACGTGCTTCTTCTTTTCCAGATCTTAAACTTAGTTGCTGTCAACTGCACGGATCACCGTGACATCAAAAAGCTTGAGGCTACTATTTTGGAGCATGTGAAGAACGAGGAGCTCTTCCCTGAGGTTGTCCGAGTGCTGCCACCCGTCTACAGGCAGGTGGAAGCTGCCATTGTGGATATTGCACAGAGCGAGGAGATGGCAGACCATGGTGAGTGGTCTGTCACCCCTGCCACGCCTTTCTGAGAGGAGCTTCTGTCACGTGCCTGGGACATGCTCTCTCCAGTGCCTTCCTGAATTTGGGATGGGCTCTCCAGCGCTTGCTGCACCTTCTGGCCCTGTTTGTGTGGCGGTGGGGTTGCTGCTAAAGGCCTTGCAGTGTTAATGTTGAGCACACCTGAACAGGCTATGCTGTCTGGTTTCTTGCTTTCCAGTGATGTTTTTCTTTCTCCCCTTTTCCCTGTATAAGCAACTAAAAAAATCTTGTAGGGTTCCACAGCTTTAATGCTTCCATGTGGTTTTCAAGTCTACATCCTGCTAACTTTATTTAATGGCCCCTACCCTTCCCTAGACCCTTTTCCATGTCTCCTGTGACTAATCAGGATTAGCAGGCAGCTCCAGCCCCTTGCTTATGTACCTAAAGCAGGTACGAACACCACCAGTTCCCAGTGACATCTCTGGCCCCCCGGCCACTGTAGGATTAGAGAACGAGGAGCAGATGCTTTTCTTTTGTGCAGATAAGCCAGATTTTGTTGCCTGTCTCTCTGCATTGCTGAATGTCAGTCTGAGGTTTAACTGGCAATCTAAGGTTTTCTGGCTGGAAACAAACCTGCTTCCTCAAACAATAATGATAATAATAAAAAAAAAAACAATCCAGCATTAGCCTCGCTTTTCAGAAAGTCCTGGCAGGCTGTTGGGGGCTGCAGGGTGGCAGTGGGACAGCTGGAGGAGAGGCAGAGCATTTTTGGTCAGTCACCGAACATCAGTCCGATCGCAGTTACTTCCCCAGGGATGGCATAGGTGACATGGGATGCTGCTGGTGTTTGTTGGCTCTCTGAATCATCTGCCTTGGAATGCTGTGTCTGAGAGATGCATGCTGAGCTCCTGCATCTCCCTCTAGGCATGATGGACCTCCAGTACCTACTCAGCAAACTCTCCCAGCGCTCGCACCTGGCCAGCCTGGGCAGAGAGCTCCTCCAGGACATCTTGCGGTACCTCCACCGCATTGGGCTCGTCGTGTGGTATGAGGAAATCAAGCAGCTGGAAAGCACCGTCTTTCTCCAGCCCACCTTTTTAATAACGATGTTCAAGGTAAGGGTGGGGATCAGGACCATCTCCTCTGTAGAGCCCAAGCTCTGCAGCTTTACTGGGCTCCTCTCACTGCCACCTCATCTCTCTTTCTCTTCCCATGCAGCTCTTGGTGCGGTACCGCCTTGTCCAGCAGCTCGAGAGCATCTCTGTGGAGACGCTGATTGCGGAACACGCCACCATCAGAGACAGAGCCAACTGGGTGTGGGTCTTCAAGTCAAAGGCAATGCTGTGCCACCAGGCTGTGCGTGCCTTGGTGAAGCACCAGCTATGTTCAGAAGGGATGCAGGATGTCTTTGAGGAAATCATGGGACACAGGCCTCACAGAGGGAGAGGGAAACTCTTCAGCCTCCTGGAGCACTTTGAGCTCTGCCTGGAGGTGAAGCACACCGAAGCACTCAACCCGCAGGCCAGGGAGTTTGTGCCTGGGAAGCCGTGGGAGACAACACGGAGCCAAGGCGAGTCCTGGTACTTGTTCCCAACCTATCTGAACCAGACAGAGGAAGTGTCTGAGGTGTGGGGAGGAGATCACCCTGAGGACCTCCACATCCGTGCCTACTTCTCACCCGAAGTACCTGAGGGCTTCTTCCAGAGGTAAGCACTGGTTTCTGGCCATCAATGAGGTTGTGGGATTGAGTTTGCTCGGTGCAGTGCCAGGACAGCTCTCAGCAAGCCCTTGGCTGTTGAGACTGTATCTGCTGAGGCCTGAGGCTAGGAGTCAAGATACCAGGGTGGCTTCTCAGCTGTGCCACATGTGTGGGGCAGTGGGTGAATCCTTGTGATGTTCACTGCCTGGACATGAGCAAAGGCCATGCTCCTAGTTCACCTTTCATCTTGGGAGGGTGTTTGGCTAATCTGTGCCCATCCAGGCAGGCAGAGGTCTCACAGTCCCACCCGAGAATGTTCTAGTTTCTATGGGTGCTAGAACTGTATCAGTTTTTGGAACTTCTCCTGGTTTTCTGGACTTGTGTCTAGAGTTTTATCTGATGGTGGTATGGTTAAACCCCAACCAGCAACCAGGCACCACAGAGCCACTCGCTCACTCTCCCCCGCTGGACTGGGGAGAAAATCAGAAAAGTGAGAAAACTCATGGGTTGAGATAAAGACAGTTTAGTAGTGGAAATAAATTATAATAATAACAGTAGTAGCGATAATAATATTGTAATGAAAAGGAAATCAGCGAAGAGAGAAATAAAACCCAAGAAGAACAAGTGATGCAAATAAAAATTAATTGTTCAGCACTAACCAACTCATGCCCAGCCTGTTCCCAAGCAATGGTCCCCCACCCAGCTTTCCCCAAGGTTTACATGCTGAGTGTGATGCCACCAGCTATGGGATAACCCTTTGGTCATTTGGGGTCAGCTGTTCTGGCTGTGTCCCCTCCCAGCTTCTTGTGCACCCCCGGTCTCCTCACTGGCAGGGCAGCCTGAGAACCTGAAAAGTCCTTGACTTGGTGTAAGCCCTGCTCAGCAACAACTAAAACATCAGTGTGCTATCCACATCATTCTCATCCTAAATCCAAAGCACAGCACTGTACCAGCTACTAGGAAGAAAGTTAACCCCATCCCAGACAAAACCAGGACAAGATGGCCAACTCTGGAAGGATCTCTTGGCTTAAGAGGCTCCTCCTGCTGCTTGAGCTTTCAGTAGGGGAAAGTCCTCATTTGGTGTCTGCCTCTGTTCTTACTGAAGCTTGGTTCATATTTTCAAGTCCAGCTGGTGCCATGCTTTCTCCCAGCATTAGGGATAAGCTAGGAGAAAAGTGGTGAAAGCCATGGGCAATCTCCTCACAGGTTCCTGGTGAAAGCTTGCTCCTTCTATTCCACGCACTGGGTGGCCAAGGTGACCTGCCTGCTTGTATGCAATGGCAAACCTCTGCTGATCAAAGAGAATAACCAGAGGGCCTACAGCTACCTGGAACTCCGCTGCAGAAAGCCATCGGAAAGGACAGGTAAGATCCCTGATCCATATTTCATGACTCCCAACCCCATGTCTCTCCTTAGCTCCACCCCTGCCACCTGCAGCCTTCTGGGAAGTGTCCCAAGAAGCCTCGCCACATGTCCTAGTCTGGCCTGGGTCCACCAGCAGTCCACTTTAAAATGTCCTCCTTCTCCATGCAGTTCTGTTCAGGACTCCTCTAGAGGTATCACATGAAAGTGCAAAGTCAAGTTCCCATTCTTGTCATGGAGCAAATGGGTCATCCTTGCCCAGAAGGCCCCAGCAGAGTACAGTCTAAGGTTGGGTCTTCAAGTGGTAAGAAAAAGGGCCACCTAAGTTGGGGAGCTCTTCCAACATATCAGTAAATCCTTTATGGAGGCTTGGTTAACTGGAGAAATGGAGCTGGTCCAACAGTTGAGGCTGTGAGCTGGAAGCAATGTGCGGGTCACCACAGCATCTCCTGGGCTGGTGTGGTTGGGGGCTGTGAGCAAGCACAACATTCTCCTTTTGCCTGGAAGGGTTCCAGTTTGCCTGGGACTTCCTCGTGGCAGTTGTGCTCATCATCCAGAAGCTCGCTGAGGAGTGGCCGGGGCTCCACGTGTGTGTGAAGACTCCCTGCCGAACGTCCGGCTGTCCTGCAGAGTTCCTCTGGCCGGACATGGATGGCACAGGTGCCATGTACGTACACGCTGTGCCCCTCCAAGTAAGGGCAGGACCTGGGTGGTCACTACTGCAATGCTGGTGGGGCTGGTCAGTTTCTGATAGCCACATGAAATTAGTCGTGAAACTCACTGGCACGACGGTGCCCTTCTCCCGACTGTAGCAGCTCATGTCCCATGTGGTGTTAGCACTTCCTGGTGTGGGAAATAAGAGCATGGAGGGAAAGGTGAAGCAACTGAGACTCTAGGGCTCAGGCACGATGTTCACTGTGGACACATGCCCACATGTCCCTGTTTCATGAAGAGCTGAAGGTGCTCAGGCACCTGGGAGGGCAGCAGCTGTCCCACCACTGGCAGCTGGTCAGGGTGGGAAAAGCAAGCCTCATCCATTGCCTTGGCATTGTCTTCCATGGGAACTGCTGAGGGCAGCTCCTGCTCCTTCTTTCCCGGTCTTTCTCCTCCGCAGGACAAAGGAGGACGTTAAAACCTGTGGGACGTGCGGGCACCGTTTTGGTGCAGAGCTGCTCCTGCCCAAAGGTGAGCCCAGTGTCCTGAGTTTGTGCTGCAACAGCGCTCAGGGGAAAGAGGGCTGAGGGTTTCCTGGAGCTGAGATGCTAAAGGTGTCCCATTCCCACAGCACCCAGGCAGCTGGAGGAGCCCCTGGCACAGCCCTCTGCTCACTATTACGTGACAAGCTACGGGACCACCACCTTTGGGCCCAGCAGCATCCAGGTCACTAGGCAGGTAAGGACACTGCCACCTCCCCTTGCCCAGAGACCAATAGTGATGGTCAGGCTCCTGAAACAAGGGGTGCAGTTTGCTTGCAGCCTGGGGAGGGCATACCCCATTTTCAGGCAGCCCTCTGGTTTCCACACTTCTCCCTGAGATACCACCCTCTCTGCAGCTCTGAGCTGAGGTCTGGGTGCTTCATGTTGTAGTTACTGCCTTATTTTTCCAGAACATCTCCAGTGAGTAACTCCAGGCCGGTGCCGCCCAAGTACTTTTGTTTAACCAAAGCCAGGCTGTCCTCAACACATTCTGCTTGCAAGTTGTGTTTGTAGCCTTAATGCATGGAAATAAATGCATTGATAAATGCATCCCTTCAGGTCTGGGAAGTCACCTCATCTACTCAAATTTAACGGGAAGAAAGCACTGATAAGCTCTCTGATGCCAGCCTGCCCCTGCCAGCAGGGACTTTGCTGAGACAAGGCTGGGCACAGATGCTGTGGTTTTGGGGGTAGAAGGGGGTGGCAAAGATTTCAGACTGATAGCAGAGGCAGATGTCCAGGAAACAGCAGCAAGAGAGAACTACGTTTCTATACATATATACTTTAACTTGGAAAAATTAAAGAAAATAAATCTGTAAATTACCACACTCCACAAAAACATACTAGCAGCTGACAGAGGGGAAAAGCAACGTGTGAGCTCCAGCACTGGTCAGTGAAGCTGTCCTTGGGCTGGGGGGTGCTGGTTTGCAGAGCCTGGGATGCCCAGTGGTCCTGCTGCCTGTGCCAGGGCCATGGGGAGCAGGGCAGGTGGGGTCAGCCCAGCTGCATGTTGTACTGCTCGATGAGCTCCATGAGGTCGAAGGAGTTGGAGAGCTGCAGGCTGAGAGTGTGGCTGTCGAGGGAGGAGGCTCCCTCCTGCAGCACCTGCTCGTAGTAGTACTCGCAGAACTTGGGCACCAGCTGCAGCAGCAAAACATTGGGGTTAGGGGCAGGTTAGGGGCAGCTGCCTGACGTGGCTGCAATACCCTGCATGGCCCTGTCCTCCTGGAGTGCAGGGAGATGTCTGGGGCGCCCTTTGTCTCCCCCAAATCCTGATGATCCCTGTCCCTGGGCGGGTGCCTTCCACACCATCCCACCCAGACCCCGAGCGTCCTCTGGCCCAGGCAGCCGCCACCCTCGCCGCATGTTTCCCCTGGTCCCCAAGGGTCCCCTCCCTGGTCACACAGTCCCCTCCATGTCTCCAAGGGTCCCCCTCCCCTGTCACTCAATTCCCCCATCTCTCTCAGCCCCCGGGGTACCCCCTCCTTGGGTATCCAGATGTCCATCTGTCCCAGATCCTGAGGGCTTCCAAATCCCCATCTCCACTGCACACTGAGGGTCTCACTTCTCGTGCACCCAAGCACTCATCTCCCCTGGCCCCTGAGGCTCCCGCTGCCCAGTCCCTGAGGAAACTCCATCACCTCTCCATCACCTAGGAGTCCCCAGCCCTGGGCACCCAGAATCCCATCTGCCTCAGTCTCCAAAGGTCCCTCTTCAGGAACCCAGGCCCTCCCTCTCCCACCCACCTCAACCTCAAGGGTCCCCCTCCTCAGGTACCCAAGAGTCCCAGCTCCCCGGGCTTCCATGAGTCTCTCCCCTTCCCTGAGCAGCAGTGGGGTAGTGGTGGCTTTTGGCTACTGTACCTTGACCAGGATGAGCTTGGACTCCTTAGGCTTGGCCTTGGAGAAGGCCTGCCCAAAGCAAAGGTAGATGGTGAAGTCAGGGGATCGCCGCCTTTGGCCGTTGCGGAAGTCCCTCAGCTCTGTGAGGCAAAACAGGGCTCAGTTTTGGGGTGAGCCTGGGGGAACAGAGGGGCTCGGCGGGGTTTGAATGCTTGTAACATCCTGGGGCTGGCTCCCACGAGCCCCAGACCCGGGCTGGGCAGGAAATAACATATGGGGAACAATGTGACACCCCTACCCACCTGTGCAAAACTCATTGAAGTCAAAGATGGGGGTTTCCTGGTCCCGGCAGAGCATGTTGGGTGGGGGCTCCTCGACCCCCTCAAGCTGCTGGGACAAGGCCCAGAACACCTTGCACTTCTCCCAGCGGGTGGCAAAGACCTTGTCGGCGCGTTGCACCAGCTGCAGCCCCGCGATGCCCAGCAGCTCCTCGGTGAGGCGCCGCTGCTTGCCGTCGGCCATGCTGGCGGGGCTGGGGAAGTGCACCACTTGCCAGGGGCACGAGGCCTCCGGCAGACTGGGGGGTTGGTACGTCAGCAGGCAGCGGCTGCTCCCAACCACGTCCCGGTGGAACTCCTTCCCCCGGTAGTAGATGGTGACATCCAGGACGGAGCCGATGCCATCTGCACCAGGAAGTGAGCAGCAGCTGCATCCTCCAAACCAAAACGTTCCCCCTCTCCAAAGCACCCCCCAAGCATATTCATTAATTGTAATAATAATTCGTAGCTATTAATAATTAATAACCCTCACCTGTGTTATCCAGCAGCAGCCGTGGCTGTGGCACAGGGCTGGCGGCAGGGACGCAGACCGTCGCCGCTGCCGCCGTGTACTGCATGGGGACCGTGCCCTCTGCCAGGTGGCACGGCGCTGCCATGGCCCCTGCAGCAGGAGACGAGCAGCATCAGCATCACCATTCGGGATGCAGCAGAGTCGGGGCTGCTTTGGCATGGAGCCCCCATGGCAGCACCCCAGCCTCTTCCCACCCCATTATGGCATTCCCACAGCCAGGGCCGGATCCTGCCGCAAAGCACCCACCTGTCTCCTCTGGTGGCCTGAGGCCCGGTGGCTGGTAGGTGTCCAAGGTGGGCTGCTCCACCGTGGGCACCCACTGTGGAAATGTCGTGGGAGGGAAGCAGTTGTTTTGGCTGGGGTCTGCATAAAGCTGCAGCAGGGTGTCCTGGTGAGGCTGGAGCAGAACATCCTGGTGGGGAGTGTCCCCTGCAGGGTAACCACCTGTGGGAAGGAGCTGGGGTCACCCACCCAGGCAGCCACCCACTCTGCACCCCATGAGCAGGGCTGGTCTCACCTGTGGGCACCCAGGATGGGGCCAGTGCACCAAGATCACGGGGGGAGATGTCACACTGCTGCAGCAGCTCCTCCAGAATCGAGAGCTGTGTGGGGTCAGTGGGTCCTAAGGGGAAGCACAGTGGGTGGGATGTCTCACAGCCACAAAAGCAGCCCCAGCTGAGCCTAGCAGCGTGTTCCCCTCCAAAAGAAGATTGTGAGACTAGTGCTTACCTGGGACAGCGATTGCTGAGGCCATGTCTTGGGGATCAAGCTCCAGCTGGGAAGGGAAGGAGAATGGGACCTTACTGCTGTGGTGGCTGGGCACCTAGCCTCCCCCAGCCCACATTTTGGCCAGGTGCTGGGCTGCAGCTTGGGAGCACCCCAAGGACATGGAGGTGCAATGCCTGCAGAGTGGCAGCAGGGACCCCCCTGGCCTGCTGTGCCCACCCAGCTACCTGGAGCTGCTGTTGTGCTGGCTGCTGGTCCACCACAGGGTTAGCGATGCTGGAATCTCCCTCCTTGCTGTGCTGGAGAGTGGCTGAAAGGAGAGCACCAGGAGTGGGAGGTCCTGAGATTGCCCATCCCACCCAACACAGCCCCTCCATGGGGCGAGGCTCACCTGAGACAATGGAGAAGACCTTGTGTGGGTCATCACCGCGCTTGGAATGGTCATATTCCAGTCTGAACATGTGGGTGCTGCTCAGGGCACAGCGGAAGTTGGTCTTCCACTTGGCCGGGTCCTCAGAGCCTTCCTCATAGCGCCCACTGACCTTCGCCCAGGCCTGGGGGTGCAGGGGGGTGAGCACGGGGTCCTTGGCTCCATGAGCATGGAGGTTTCCAGGGATGACTGGTCTTCCCCCACCTTCCCAGCTCCCACATCCCACCCACACTGAACACCTCAACTTGCTGCTGGTCACCATCCTATCCCACACACCCTGAAGACCCTGAGGCTGCTGCTGGTGACCCCCACCCTGCCCACCTTGAGGATCTCCAAGTCACTGCTGGTGACACTCATCCCACCCACCTTGAAGACCTCCACGTCACTGCTGGTGATGTCCTTCCTGGCGTTGTGTTTCCAGGGGACGCGAAAGGTGGTATGGGCAGGGTCGATCCAGCACAGCCCCCGGTAGCTCCCGCTGTTGATGGCGTTCAGCAGCCACTGCGCGAACCGCAGCTTCTGGGCTTCCCTGCGGGGGCGGGATTGTCATCGGGGGGACCGGGGCCAGCCGGGGACGGCCACTCGGGGACGACGACCGGGAAGGACCGTGGGTGCTGGGCGCCGCTTACCCCTCCTTCTCCGGCGCTGCCATGGGGCTGGGTCTGCAGAGCTGCTGTGCCG
The DNA here is from genome assembly GCA_013389985.1 of Dryoscopus gambensis. Classification (NCBI taxonomy): domain Eukaryota; kingdom Metazoa; phylum Chordata; class Aves; order Passeriformes; family Malaconotidae; genus Dryoscopus; species Dryoscopus gambensis. Next base: position 310,962 of record WEIT01017775.1, read on the forward strand.
TGCCGTGCCGTGCCGTGCCGTGCCGTGCCG
>WEIT01017775.1:311038-365086 GCA_013389985.1 Dryoscopus gambensis
CGGGAGTGCCCGCGGGATGCTCCGGCCCCGGGGACGCCGCTGCGCAGCCCCGCCCAAACCCCTCCCCCGACTATCAATAATTGAAATAAATAAGCCGGACCTAAAGCTGAGCGTGGGCCAGCCGGAGCGCAGGTGGTCTGCCGCACCCGCTCCCGCCGGGGCTTCCCGGGGCGGGAAACCCCCGGGCCGTGTTCAGATGTTGACTTCAGTCCTTCTTCTCCCGGCTGCCTTGGCTTGCACGCTAAGGCCGTGCTGCCAAAACTTACAAACCAATAAAGGCCAAAGTGCAGCGGGCAGCGCTGGGCACCGATGCAGAGGCGAACCCGCCCATGCCCACCACAGGAGGCGGGTCATGGGCAGCAGCACCGCCCGCCCGCCTCTTCCCTGAGCCCTTTGAGCTCTGCGGGGAGGGCCCAAGTACCCTGAGAGGTTTTTCGAGTTCCTTACCCAAGGACCAGGAAGGGGTGGAGGGGTCAGTGGGGCAGCCTCTTTCCCAACGTGCTGCTTGTTTTTGAGGAAATTTCTTCTTTCCAGGAACTCCCTACTGGCTACTAGGCACTCTACATGTAGAGTTTTTCAGAACGCTGCCTTTTGTTTCCCAGGAAATTTCCCACTTCCTTCCTAAAAAATCTCCTATTGCTTTCCATGAAATTTCCCAGTCATTTTGCAGACTATTTCCTCCTTGTTTCCTGGGAAATGTCTTTGTTGCTCTTTAGAGTCCTCCATTCCTGTCTACGATTTTTCCTTCCACTTAGAGGATCTCCATTGCTTTCCTAGGAAATTTCCCCATGACTGTTACTGCCTGGTGAGAGGAAAGCTCATGTCTTCACAAACACTTTGATGGGTGAAGGTGTGGGTGTTAAGGCCTTTGAAATCGATCTTAATGTCTCTCCTAAGTCTGGGCAGCAGCAGGTTTGCTGCAGAGCCCACCCAGCTTGGCTCCTGAAACATACAAGGGTCTGGACAAGCCTGAACTTCTGAGCTTTGGGGTAAAACAGTAGGTTCAAGGGGGGATGTGGGGTAGGTGGTTTGGGAAGGCTGCACCTTCCCTGTACCTCAGCCGATGGGGAAAGGAAGAGGGCAACATGCGGCCGGGAGTTTGGGATAAAAGGAGGCTGCGCCCTCCGACAGCTCGAGAGAGAAAACGCCGCGGGCGTGTGCCCTATGGACTCTCTCTCTGTATTCGAATAAAGGGGCAGGACTCCTCTGTCTCCTTTTTGGACATAAACCTCTGGCGTCTGTGGGTTTTCCTGACACTGGCAAGCAAGAAATTATTTTCCAAGAAATATCATTCATCCTCTCCAGGCAATTCCCCTTTCGCTATCCACCAATTCCTCCTTTGCATTCTGGGAAATTTCCCTTCAGGAAATATCACTGTTACTTTCTTCAAAAATGCCTCTTCTGCTTTTCAGGAATTTCCCAGGTATTTGAGGAAATTTCCTCCTTGCTTTCCTGGAATTTCCCTCCTTTTATTTCTAGGCTATCCCCCCTATAGCCTTGTAGGAAATTCCCCCATTGCTTTCTACAAATTCCCAGATTATTTCCCCCTTTGCTTTCAAGGACTTGCCCCTACCCATCGCAGGGAAATTCCTACACTGTCTCACAGAAAATCTCCCCTTTGTGATCCCGGATATTTAGCTTTCTAGGATAGATTCCCTTTGTGTTCCAGGAATTCCCCTAATGGTTGCCAGGATTTTTCCTTTTGTGTTGCGGGAATTTCCCCCCCGGGTTTTAGGAAATTTCACCCTTCTGCTCCAGAAAATTCCACAAGCCAAAACTGACCCAAGCACCTGAACCCAGGACAGGGGCATTAGACAGAGCCAGCAAAATTAATTTAAGGGCAGTGAACACCATGCAACCCAAAGAGGAGCAAGGACAGCCGGGTCAGGGTGGGAGCAAGGGACAAGGCTGACATGGACAAGGTACGACTGGAAAGGGCCCCGGGGTGGGTGGAAGACCCTGTGCCAGAGGAACAGGCGGGAAGAGCAAGGAGTGGTGCTGGCTGGTGGCTTCTGCCTCAGGGACAAGTGGCACCCGCAGGGAGGGGAGCAGAGGCGTGTTTATTTACTTTCATTCCTCAATGCTGCAATCTATGCAGAGAGGTTTCAGTTAATAGGTGATTAAATAAACTGATAGGAATTCTCCTGGTTTAAACTTTTTTTTTTTCCTTTTGCAAGCAGGACCCTGCCTGCCTGTGGAGGAGGGTGCCTGTCCTGTGCAGCCACAGCTGCTATCCTCTGCCACCTCCCCAGGTCCTGCTGACTCAGGGGCATGTCCTAGAAACTAAAAATCAGCCTTATTTAGGTCACCAGCTCCTGCACCACCCTGCTTCCTGGTGGAAGAGGAGCTGGAGATTTCAGGAGGAAGAGTCAGTTTTACAAATAAGTTTTTAAAAGCATCCCGAAGGACAAGGAGAGCTTATCCTGAACCTCAGCCCTTCATTGTACCAAATTTTCCTCTGAACTTAACCCCACCATACAAACCTGCACCCCACGCACATCCCTGCAGCCACAAGTCACCCAGTTTCAGGGGACAATCCTTGCAGGCAGAAGGGCAAGCTGAAACCCCACAACTTTTATCAGCAAAGTCTCTTTTAGGGACCCTCCCTCTAAATCAAAAAGCAGCAAGGAATGGGGCACCTTAAAGGAAAAAATAAATCCTTCTCTTTTAATCCACCCAAGGGAAATCCAGAGCAAGAGCAGTATCACAGCACTACACACAGCACAGACATCTATCATCGCCTTTGCACAGATTCCTTCCCAGATACATGGACAAGTCATTAAAAGAAAAAAAAGAAAATCATTCACATATGCAAAGTGACAAGTAACAAATCAGCCACAGAACAACTTTTTCAAAGAGATAAAGGATGCATCAAGGAAGAAGGCCCTCAACTTACAGGTTTCACAAAAACCTAACCCAGGAATGGTGAAACAGGTGGTTTTCTTCAAAACATTAAAAACAAGGTTATTTTTAAAATTAATTTAAATACACATTCGAAACACAAACACCAAGCAGGCGCCTGGAGAACAAAGCAAAAAGAAGGAATGAAAAGTGAATTCAGCCAGTTTAATTTCAACACCAAAGTTGGGTGGATCGCACCAAATGGAATAAATAACGGAGAAGATCACACTGGGTTGGCAGATCTCACACTTAAGATAATTTAAACTAGAATTAATTACACAGCCCAAGAGAGTACTGAACGAGGAATTCCTCTGACAAGTGATATTAGCTGGGGCAGTGTCCCTTTGACAGAGCAGGTTGTAGGTGTGGATTTGCCCCCTGCCACCCACCACCGATCCCTACCCTAGGAGCAAACAGGATGTTCTTGTGATGCAGAGGACTCGCCCCCCACAAGTGGTGGACACACAAAAAGCTCCTTGCTCAGGGAATGGGAACCCTCCGCCTCTTCCACACCTGCTGGCTCCAGTCACGCCCAAGGCAAACATCAGAACACAACCAGACCTTTTGTTCTCACCTGGCAGGGTGAGCCCACAGGTGCAGCATTTCTACTGTGGCTCCCCGAGGCTGGGCAGCGCCAGAACTGGAGCCAGTGCCTCCTCCCACACACCCGGGGTCAGGCTGGGAAAAAATTAGATCAGCTGATCTACACCTGCAGCCACAGCTCTATCACCTTAGGGGTGGGCAGGTTGAAGGAATGTAAGTGATTTCTTGTTGTTTGGTTTTCCCTCCCCACAACCCTGTGTAAAAAAAAAACAAACCAAAACCCAAACAAAAACCACAACCAAAATAGAACTAAAGAAAACCCCCACAAAACAAAACAAAAACAAAAATGAACCCCCAAAAAACACCCCAAAACAAAAATAACTTGATCCCAAGTTCCTCTCCCTTCCCTGCCTGTTGCCAAGCAGGGAAGCACCTTTGGACATTCATGTGATCCCACAGACATGTTCCCTACAGAGCAGACATCTTATTTCTGCACCTCACCCAGATGTGCCTGTGACACCTAGTTAGGAGGGACATCCCTTTGCTTTAAAACAAAAATAATTACAAAATCAATAGGAACAATCAGAATTCATTTAAGTCCAACTCGTTTTTAAAAAGGGAGAAGGGAGGACCGAAGGTTTCCAGGCCAAGGAACTTGCCAGATCCAGCATCTCCCCCACCCCTGCCTCCAGTGGCAATGAGATAAGCCCACTTTGTGCAGCATTCACTCTTGACCCAAGGTCAGCAGAGCCAAGGAGGTGCTGAGGGGACACAGCTGCCCCTCCAGCTGCTCTTCAGACAGCTGGCAGCTCGAGGAAGCAAGGGAAACTGACGTGGATGAGGGCTGAAGTTACTTCTTTCCCATCTCTCCTCCTCCCCAAGACTGAGAGGAGACTTCTGGGTCTGCTAACCCAGTCTGTGCTTACCAGTGTCCTTAAGAATGACAATTTAAAACCAAAAAACGGGAAATTAAAAAGAGAGAGAGAGAGATGCATAATTAAGTATTGTCCGTGGAAGGAGCGGGAGGGGGCAGGTTCCAGAGGGAGCAGAGAAGGGACTCTCTCCCTCCCCACGTTTGCCCATCTGGACACCAGGTCCCTTCGCATCCCTGCGCGAACCCTTTGTGCTGTTGCTCTGACATCGATCGACACGGATGGTGAACACGGGGATGAATCCAGCGCTGCAGAGGGCGGGAGGGCACACGCAGCCACTCCAGGGCTAAGCCCGGTGCTTGGGGAGCATGTCCAGCAGGAATTCCGCGATGCCGATGAAGTAGACAACTTGTGCAATGCCGAAGAGAGGAGCAATGACCAGGGCTCGGCAGTAGGCCCCTTTGAAGAAGGCCGTGGGCCCTTCCCTCTGCCAGATCTTCCTGGGGAGAAATAGCACAGACAGGTAAGTGTCCATTCCACCCCTCCACCGTGCCAGGAGAGCCTCTGGCCATGCCCTGGCTTTCTGCCTCCCTCCAGAGGCAGAAAAATAACTAAACCCAGGCAAGCGCTGTTGCCCGGCACAGCCTCCGCAGCAAATCACCCATCACTGCCCAAGTGCTCCGCAAACGGCCATGCAGAAGCTCGCCCCATCTCTGCATCTGGCTAGAAGCAGAAGTGTCTGCCTGTCTCTGGAAGCACAGCTAAGACAACCTCATGCTTCCATCGAGAGATCCCCCTGCTAAAAAGCTCCACCCTCAGCATGGGACAGAGCCAGATGGCAACAGATTCTGACTTTGACAAAATACAAAAGCAGAAAAAGTCCCTTTGTGTTTGGAAGCAACCAGACCATAGTTTAGCAAAGGATCAGAGGATAATGCAGCTGGGGATAGCTCACTCTGGCAGCGCTCCTGCAGACACTGTGCAGAGCAGTCCCAGGAGGGACATGACACTCAATACTGTAGGATTTTCCAATAGCAGGGCCTTGGGAGAGACTACCACAGCACTGCCTCCCGTAGCAGAAATAAAATCTCAGTGTTAAGACTACTGGGGTTTGGACAGAAGTACTTAAATATAAATGGTATGTTTTACTTGCTCAGTATGGGAAGAAGTTCTCTTTCACAAAACTATATATATACGTCTGCTCATATATCTATTTATATCTCCAGATAGACAGATAGATTGATAAAAGCACAGGTTCAGAGGGAATCTGAAGCAAAGCTGCTGGTTGGGTCTAGAAGCTGCACTGCCTGCCTGGCAGCAGGCAGCAGCAGATGCCGAACACCTGATGTGGTGCCTGTGTCATGGAGTCTTACTTGGTGCAGTCCAGGATCCCTGAGTAGGTGTCCTCGTTCACTCCTCTCTGCAAGGACTGCAGCCGCGTTTTGATCACTGGGGAGGGAAAGAGAGGAGAGACACTGCTGAGCTCTGGGAGCGCAGCAGGCAAGAGCCACCCTGAGAGCAATGGCTGTGAAACAGCCAAAACGAGATTACCAAGAATACAGACCATTTTCACTCATTTACCAGGGAAAACAAACCCATTCCTTTACAAATGGATAAAAGAACCACAAGGCCACCCAAAACTCAACCCCTCGCCTCCCTCACTGTGATCAAGATTTCAAAAGCTGACTTAAACTTTAAACCTTCCAAATTCAGGTATCTCTCTGCAAAGTGGGAACTTATTTTCAAATGCTCATCTCCTTCTGGAAGAGGTATCTAAAATACACAATTCTGCTCCTACATTTCTTCACACCTTGGAGCATGTGCAATGTTGGGGAGAGAGCAGTTACTTTCTGGTGTTTTTCACAGGAGAGAAACTGAGGTGGTATTTAAGGCAGATGCTGTGGAGGAGGAGAAAAGGCCCCAGATCTGAGACCTCCCCTGTTTGTCCCTGACCGTATAGTTGTAAGTCGTCTGCATATTATCACTCCACATGGAAATGTGCCTTTCCAGGGGCGTGTCTGCAGCCATTCCTGCCAAGAATGACTGAAATGAATGACACCCTCTCCCCGATCTGCCTAGTGAGTACTGCAAACCTCTGTGTAATCTGTGGCCAAAGTTGTAGCTCAGCTGAACTCACACCATCAGAGCTGGAGACAGCAGAGTTGTCCCTTCCTATGTGCTCATGCTGCAAAGAGGCTGGCACAGTCACCCTCCTCCTCACTGGCCCAGCCTGGGCCTCTGACTGCTGTCACTTGGCACCAGACCACCGCCACAGGCTACGCAGGACTCACCATCACAAGGATTGACAGCCACTGCAGCCGTACTGCCAGCCACACATCCGGAGAGGAAGGACACGTAGAACGGAGCCTTGACATTGGGGTCTTTCTGGCCCAGCTTGTTCAGGTTTGCAAACAGCGGGAAGTAAACAATGGAGAATGGGACATCCCTGCAGTGAGGCAGGAGGAAAGGGAAGAAAGAAGAACAAGGATGAGTGAAGTCAGTGCGGGACACCAACAAACAGAGCAAAGGAAGCAAGCACCACAAATTGGCAGCACAGCCATGAGTGCAACGCAGATATCCTGGCTCTGTGATTGCAGTGCAGGCAGGAGCTGAAACTCAGCAGGACAAAAGTGACTGCACAAAGGACAACAGGCCCACAGGAGGCATGCAGCCCTGCAGGGTCAATGGGCTCCCCTTTTTTTTCAACACTCAAACCAAAGACACCAGCACATTTAGAGGTCAATTGTTTGTTAATTACAAGAGGTCCCATCCTGCCCTCCATCCCACTGGGTGCTGCTTTAGCTCTACCTTTCTTAAAGCCAGAGGAGAGTCACTCTCTGAAAGCCCTGGCAAAGAGTGTCAGAGCAAGCACCAGTCCTTGCATCCAACATGCTCTGTGGGCCAAATCCCACTGTACACTCTGGGGTCTCAGGCAAAGTTTTACTTTGCTAGCTCACAAGGACTTCCGTACAGTGTGAAAACACAGACCATGGGGCAGACAAAAACCTTCCACAGAAAGCAAGAGAACTTAATCTTCCAGGAACAAAAAGGCTCTCACTTCTCTGACCTTCCCTTCTTTAATGTACAAAACCTGTGCATGGAAACCGAACTAAACCAACTCCACACCCACTGAAGCCAACGCCTCCTTTGCAGGCTCATCTGTGGGATGGGTGGTGCCTTAGGTTCAAGATTGGGAACACCAGTGTGTGCCCAAGCCCACACCATCCTACCTTAGCAGCGTGGCTCCCAGGCCCTTGTAGAGTCCGGCGATGCCTTTGCTCCGCAGCAGCTCCCTGGTTATCTGGGTGGCTGTGGTGCGCGTCTCCACCGCCGGCTCGGCCGCCGCCGCCGCGGGGGAGGAGGAGAGCTGGGCCTGCGCCGCCATCAGCTTCTTCTGTGCCGCTGGGGAGCAGAGCGCCGGCACCGGTCTGCAGGGTGCCCAGCAGCAGCCTCCTGCTGCCCGGTGCCGCGGGACAAGGGACGGGCAGATCTCAGGGGCAACACAACATGCAGGCAGAGGCCAGGCAGGTGCCCTGCAAGTTTTTTCCCCAACTCTGCCCACCTCCCTCAGCCTGTCCCAGTCTCGGACAGTGCTGCCACACCACAATGCTGTCGGCTGAGCTCTCCCACCAGCTGAGCATCCTGTCATGCACCATCTGTGCAGAGAACAGGAGCTGCTGTAAGCAGGCAGGGGACAGTCCCTGCTTCCAGGTGTGTCCCTGAGCTGCCAGTACAACAAACAAAAGATGTGCATAAACGAGACAGCTTCCAAAGTTCTGGTTTTTGCCTCCTTTTCCTGAAAGCAATCATTAACCTGGGGAGTTTCTCAGCCACATTTATAAACACATCCTGGTTTCTCCCACTTTTTCAATTGATGCACTTCGGCCCTTTGGCCAGAAGATGGAGAGCACTTCAATCTGTGGGTAATCCCTGGCACACCACAGCTCTCCTGCCACAGAGAATAGGCTGTTCACAGCATCGAAAACCTCTCCTGAACCCTCAAACCATGACTTAAATCCTTTCAACATTTTAAAATAATACGCACAAAGAGGATAAGGTCAGCAGTAAAACCAGTGAAGAGAGAAAAGAAAAAGTAAATCCGCGATTATTCAGGAATGCCACATCAAATGAGAGATTAAAGGACAAATTGGCCCATTTTCCAGGAAGGGCCATAAACATGGTATCTAACAGTGTCATGCAGGGCTCCTGGGAAGTGAGGCTATAGCCCAGAGTGACCTCTGGAAGAGACTAAGGAGAGAGCAAGCAGCTCTTTCCCCTAGAGTCTCCATGCCAGACACTGGTCTCTGTTCTCACAGTGTTTCAGCCAAAAGGCTCACACTCCCTCCTGCCTCTGCCTGCCAGCTCATGCCCACAGTCCCAAGAGCCTGATCCCAAACCTCGTTCAAATCCAGTGCACTGGGAGAATTTTATTTACTGTTTCAACCAAGACAACTGCTGTTTTTGTCAGGGAGAAAAAAAGAGAACAAGGGGAGACAAGTCATTTGGAAAGAACACATCCCCTTGGGAAGCTGTTAGGGAGGTGCTACAGGGGGGTAGAAGAGAGAGAAAATAGACATCAGAAAACATGGAGTTGGAGGAAGCAGCACAGGAAAGGCACTGGAAGATGCTAATCCCTTCCTGGGTGCACAGGATCTACCAAGTTTGAATCACGCACAAGCTGATCCCCCGGTCATCTATCCTATCTCTCTCCATTCACCAGCAGGATTTGCTGTTTTGCTTGCCAAGCCTATTGCTTCGAGAAAAAAACCACCACCTTTTGTAACTGCAAGGGCCCCTGCAAAGCCAGCTGAGCAAAGTGTGGGGGAAAGTAAGCTGGGAAGAGGAGGGGAAACTTCTGCTACCTTTGCGGTATCTCTGATGTGGAAGAGCAGGGGAAAGAAAAAGGTTTTCTCCAGTCACCCCCTCAGCTCCGCCTTGAAAGCCCAGTCCCAGCTCCCTCCCCCTCCCTGCTCAGAGCACAGGGAAGAAAAGTCCACGTACCAATGCGTCCTGCATCCTGCAGCTGGATTTTGAGCATCTCCATGGGAGTGGTGACAATCACCTGGCAGGTACCCGCGCCACAGCCCGCCAGCATCTCCCTCAGCAGCGTCAGCTTTTTCCTGCCCGAAGAAAAGAGAGGAAGAGTCCATCAGAGGAGGTGGCCTGCAGTAACACTTGGGCAGCTGGGTACAGGGCTCAGGGCACATCTCACACCCTGGGGGTTACAGGAAAGAGAGCCAAGGGGGCAGCAGAACCTGCTAGGCCTTAGAGTTCAGCACAGCCTAGGCTTGGCATCTCTGCCAGCACCACTTGACCTGGAACACAGACTCATGTTGTCCCCAGAAACAGAACACTCAGTAAAAGCCACAAGCCCAGTCAGAACAGCCCCAGACAGGAGCACACAGCCCCCTCCACACATAGCCAGAGCAGCTACTGCAGCTCTCTTCCAGCCTGATGGTGCCCCTGGTCAGGGCACAGCTTTCAGTAAGGGTATCACTTCAGAGAGCAGCAAAGAACCTGAGCATTAAGTGGGATAAAGCAGCTTTCGTCCTGCTAGGCTAGTCCTTTAAAAATTGTCAACAAACACAGACCATAGGACAAGGAGCAAGGGAAAATATTCCACGTGCTGCTTTGGAGTTCTCTGAGAAAAGAGAAGCAAATGAACAGTGAATATGAATCAGGGAGGCAGTTCCTCTGTGGTTAGGAGTTGCTTCATCTTACCAGGTTTTCTAAACCTGAACAAATAGCCTTTGCACTAAACTGGTCCTCCCTGAGAAACAAGGGATGGGATGGACCTCCGGCAATGAAGCCTTGTGCATTCTCTGCACTACAGAGCAGGGACTATCAGCAACATGTTCTCACCTAGAAAAACCCAGCATTTCATTGTTTGCTCCATTCCAAAGCTATAAAAGAGCCCAGCTAAGACTAAAAAGAAGAATTCAGGATGCAAAACTTCATAAAGTTTCAATTTTCAGAAAGTGATGTGCTTTTGCCCGCAAAAAACCATCACCCCTTGGCACCAGAAAACACTGACTTGATCAAAAAGTACATCTGACCCGCTCTTTTCTAAAAGGGTTAAAAAAAGAAGCATGTATAAATCACACAGCCAGAGAGAAACAGCCTCCTCTTTTTTCTGTTTTGAATGCAAGTACTATTTTTACCTCCGCGAGCCCTGCTCTGCAGCAATACCTCATCTTAACCTCGAGGCGCATCCCCACGCTGTGGCAGAAGCAGTCCCACAGTGATATGCCCCATTCCCTTGCAAAGCCCAGGCACACTCCCCTGCCAGGGGTTTCACAAGCACACACACACAGCACAGCTGTGGGGCAGTGGGCCAGCAAAGCAGTTTCAATGCCAACCCTAAAGGAAAGGGAGGGCAGAGGCACCGTAATCCTGCTGGCCCACCATGTCAGCTGGGCCGATTTCTCCACCTCTCATCTTCTCCAGGGAGGATATGAGAGCAGGGGATTAGAGGCACAGAGCCACAACAGAGATTACCAGAGACTAAATATAGAGTCCTCCCATAAGGCTGAAAGAAGGAATATTTCAGTCTCCCCTTTCCAAATTTCCCCACAGATGAGGAGCTGCAAAGAACAATCCCTCCCACGGAGTTACCCACATGGGTGCTGAAGTGTGCACAGCAAGCTTTCCTGGAGGTATGGGGGAACTAGGGTGTGCAAATCCAGAGGTTCCCACTGCCACTGCCACTTGGAGACGGCCAACTCGTGCCTTTTGGGTGGCCTGAAGCACAGCACCAGTCTCTGAGCAGCTCAATACAGTCAGCAGCAAGGCTGCACAATCCCCAGCCTGGCCGTGGGAGGAAGCAAACCACCCAAAGGAGCTGGCAGCCAGAATCCCTCTTTGGCACAGCAGGGCACCTCCCACTTTAGCAAGAGCCCTGGAGCATCCCTGGAGTACATCTCTTCTGGCTTTCATCCAGGGCGACTGCTTTGATACCCAGTTCAAAAGATCTGGAAGATCTGGCCTACATATTCATCTTGGACCATTAACCCAGCCAACTGAAGTCAGCCTTGACTGAACTCCATGGAGCTACGCCAGTATGACCCAGGGAAGGATTTACGCACATGGGTGTATTTTAGACATGTCAAACAGGTACATCAAAAGCATCTAGAACAACAGCTTTCAGCTTTTGGTTTGCACATCCTGGGAACTGGGGAGAGTCTAAGAAAAAAAGTAGCTTAAGATAAGCAAATCGTTTGACAGGAGGTTTAAAAGTTGCTATACAAGGGTCAAACTGCCTTTGCAAAACCTCAGCAGTCTGCACATAAAAGGAGTTTGAAAACTGTTCATCTCTAGACAAAAAGGGGTTTAAATATCTAAGGCACCACTGTTCTTATCCTCAGCGGTTTAAAAACTGGCACATCTCAACTAACTTCAAAAGCTGCAACACCAACAAAGATCTGGTCCTACAAATGCAGAAACCATCTTTTATCACAGCAAGAGTGTGTTAAATATAACATATACACAATAGTCACAAATTCTGCACTGGCAGAAGTCAGTTGTTCTGCTTTTTTAACTGACATACTATTAATTCGTGACAAATCAAAAATGTCAAACGGGAAGGGGAGAAGATTCATGCTTGATTTAAATTAGAGTTTCAAACTAGAGCTGAAAAAAAAAGTCAAAAAGCAGGAACTATAGGTTTATGGAAGGCTTTTTGGGAGCAGTGAGTTCAAAGTTAGGATCTCTGACAGCATTGGTATATTGATGTCGCATGGGAGCAGTGTAGGTTTTTTTCAAGTTTCTGAAAAATCTTGGCCATGTGGGAGTTTCCTGTGCTTGGGCAGGGACCCCAGAGAGGAAATCTCTGACTTGAGGAAACATCCTTAAAACCCCATCCATTTCTATTTCTTACCCAAGAGGCTACTGTCCCTAGCTTGGACACCACCTTCCTCACTCGTAAAATAACCTCTGCCTCTGTCTGTCAGCCCAAGAGGTTGTAAAAGCTCCCCAGGAATTTCAAAGCAGACAGAGCCAGTTATTTTCAAACAACTTTAACAGTGGGTCTTTGATATGGATTAGAAGACCAGCACGCTGGAGTTGTCCTTCAAAGGAAGGGCACCCTGTCTTCCACAGGCACAGGGGGATGTGCACACAAACTGCCAGTCAGTCCCTTGAACCCAACCCCTGATTTTCCAAGGGAGAACAATAAGCTACTGCAACTGCACTTCAGAAAAGCTGGAGCTATGATGCTGGAAATGTAAAAGCAATAAAGTTCCCACCACAAGCTCCCTCTCACTTCTAGTGCCAGCTCAAAAATGCCTCAGATGAGCAAAATAAAGTACTGACGTGGAACAGATACACCTCAAAGTAACACTGCCAGATTAAATGTTGATCTGGAAGTCATTATTCCAGGTATGTGCAGGAGCTTTCTATTGCGTGTTTGGACTAAGTCAAGAGGAGCCTGACTCTTTACCTGCATCAGGTTTGTCCTGGCAGGAGATCCCAAGCGTTTTGTTCCAATATGAACATTTGTGGAAGTGAACAATGGACAGGGCAACAGGACTGAGCATGTTGAACACAGACACAACCCATATTTTGTCCCAAGTCATGTGCTTGGAATGGTGACATGGACAATGCTCCTCCCATGGGTGCATTCTGTGATTAAACAGCCCATCTCTATCTCCCTCCACATTACCAGTTGAAAGTGCATTTACTTTTTGGCTGACCTTTGATGTCAACACTTCAACCCACTGCAACTGCCTGTGCCTCTGTGTGCTAAATAAAAGAGCCCTCCCCCAAACAGCTGTCCCTGAATTGGCATAGTGAGATTATCAGCCCCTGTCCTCTTCTCAAGGGGAAGGGAAGGATTTCCCCACCTGCAAGTGAAAGAAGTGTCTGAGTATCCAGCGGATAACTGCAGGAGAGGCTGCCTGGGCACACAAGTGCCAAAGAAAGACCAAGCACAGGTGCAGGTGTGCAGGGTGATACAGCAGCTCAGCACCAGGACTAGCAGCAGCATCCCTTCTTCCTAAGCTGAGAGCCTCACTTTACAGCCTGACTAAGAGCGTTCTGCAGCTCAAGCATCAACCAGGCTGTGCAGTGGATACTTGAACTCATGCCACAGAAAAGATGATGCAAGTATTTTAGGAGAGCCTGGAAGAAGAGATGATGAAGGAAAGAGCCCTGGGGAGATGTATCAGCTGGGAAGGCAACCGAGAACAAGCTCCAGTCTCCAGATTGGCGTAAGACTGAAGGAAAAGTACTGTGCTTGTCCCAGGTTTACCAATTAGCTATTTCTCTTCTCTGAGCAAATCTACAAGGCAGGAGGAAGCAGAATGGAAGAAAATTTGCTGGCATCAGCAAAGGCAGAATTAAGTCAGTCATGCTGGTCTTCCTAGGGATCCAAGCTGCTAAGACAGCAGATTGACAGCCTTTGCTTCAGAACAGCAAACAAAACAAAGGTCAAGATTAAAGAGGACAGGATAAGTAAGGGAATAACACCTTGGAGAAGAGCAGCAGGAAACTCATCCAGGGGCACTGGAAAGTTTTTATGAGCAACAAATTGCTTATGTAAGAAGGCATGAGACACTTTTTACTGCAGTCAAAGCAGAATATTTAACCAAGAACCTGAAAAATGAACAAAACCTGGCAAACACATGCCCAACAAAACAGCTATCTGGCACTCCACACTTTGGAGATAAACATGAAACCTTGTAGGACACTTTAAAGGGACTGATTTTATTAAGTGTTTAACACCCAGACTCAAAGAGGATATAAAAAGCAGGAAATACTTAAATCACTCAAAGAGGCCTCACACACTGAGCACCCAATAATCAATGATGTACTTTAAATGCTGGTGTACTACCAATCTATTGCCTTCTCAGCTTCATACCCAAGTGCTTCATACTCAAGTGCTTCACTTAGCCCTGGTGACTCCTCACATCCTCTGTTCTGGACAATGAAGCCACTACTATTTTAACAGCAGCCGTGAGACTGCGTCTCTCAACACGTGCAGCTTCAAAAAGCCAGAGTTAAAAAAAAAAATCCCATCTGTTTCCAGCAGCCTGAAGACTGGAAGTTGCCCCTCTCTCCACATTCTGCCTTCCCCAGCCTAGTGGAAACTCTTCCCCACAGAATGACACAGAAACAAGGACCTGCCTGAAGACTCTCCTGTGGGTCACCTCCTGGGAACTGCTGAGGCTCTTTGGTCAAAATCATCACAGGAAATCACTTGACCCTTATTGCCTTTTTCAGTCATGGTCATGGGGTGCCCTTCAGGTTTTTCAGTATCTTGATCTCTCTCCTTTCCTCCATGACATAGCAAGCATGTTTTCAGCACTCACACAACTCACTCAGCCCCCCCTCATTCCTAAATGACTAGGACAGCTTGGGAGGACCAATTCAGTTTTGTTTCCTCAGAAAACAAAAAGCTGTAGCTGTAGCCTGTCATAATGGCCTTGACATCAAAATAGAAACTGGCAAAGAAATAGAAACTGGCAAAGAAGCAGGAATGATGTCCCCCAGCCTGTAAGCACACATGCTCCGTGCAGCAAAAGGAAGGAAAAGCATGGTACGGGCAGGAGTGCCTCCCTGAGTTAGTCCCAGGGTGGAGAGAGCTGCAGGAACCAACACCTGCACACTCAGGGAGAGGAGTGCACCAACAAGGGCATGAGGTCCCATGTGAGGACCTGCTGCCCCAACACTCTACCTCCAGCAGTGCCCAAGAGCAGAGCCAGGGAAAAGGGAGTCTAGCACAAACCTTTAGTGATAACATCCCTAAAATACTCTTCCAGCAATTTGCAGTCAGGAACTTCCTACACCACAGGTGCTGTTTTCAGTCTGGCCTTTCAAAAATAGGCTTTATGCCACTTTTTTATCCAAGCAGTTTCAACGCTAAGTTTTTCAAAGGATAAAAATAAATACATTCATGTACACTGAAAGCTGTTGTTTAACTTGAGGCTACTTTGAGTCATGCTGGATTTGCCACACTCTCTCTGGTCAACACATGCTGCTTCCTCTTACACATGGAGGTCTATTTTAATACTGCGTATTTTAATCAGCAAGTACTGGTAGAACATGCACATTTTATCAGAAAAGGATTACCAGCTCGTGCAACATATTTCAAGCAAGGCAAGTGCTAGATGCTTAGCACAAAGGTATTCAATGTAAACAGGTCTAGAAGATTTTGCAGCTTTGAGTCAGAGCATCCTTTGGGATACTGACCTAAGGGCACAGCATCTATGAATGTACACAACAGACAGACTAGCTTGTGCAAAAAGGACTTTGATGGAGCTGAACCAAAATCTTGCTGACCCAGCCTTAATCCAAGCCTAACCCCCTCGGCTGTGCTTTGCCTAATGTAACACCTTGACTGATGCAATTACATATCAAGAAATGAAACCACATTCCTGTGCCAGGCAGCTCCAGGCTTCACCTCTCTAACCCCAAGCCATTTTGTTGTTCATACCTGGGCTGTGGCTGGAGTTGTGAAATAGGTGGCCGAGCCTTGAGACGTGCCAGCAGCTACGCACCCTGTTTGGTCCTGGGTAGGAGAGGCCTTTAAATTCCAGCACTGCTAATCCTGCCCCATCTTACTACGGCAGCTGGGAAGGACAGGACAGAAGCATCCCAAAGGAGAAAACTGCCATTTCACATTCACATTCACAGCCTATGCCAGCCACAGCCAACCTGCAAGGCTTTTCCTTCCCATCATATCTTGGGGTGACATTTCTAGGTAGAAACACTTTAAATTATCTACCACAACAGTATCAAGGCTCTGCCTCTCTGTCAGCTCATGCTGGCTACCCTTAAGAGCACAGCTGAGCAGATTTCACTTATCAAAACCCCCCATGATGCTTAAATGAGATGAGTGACTCCGACTCCACATACTGCCTAGCTCTTGTCACCTAACTGTGGCCCAACCTCTCTCTCCTCTAAAGGAACTAAAAATGCTCTGTGTTGAGACACAAAGACCTCCCACTACCCAACTGGTATCATGCTCCTGCTCCAGGTCACTGTACTGCCAGACCCATCAGTATACAAGATTTAGGAGAACAGGATGTCTTGCTCTTGGAAAAATTCTCTAGCTCCTTTATTCTGAATTAAGTGCAGCACATCATCCATGTCATGTGTGGACCAGCCAGTGACCCAAAAGTCAAACTGGAAGAGGTCTGAGTGAAAACCTCAGCTGCTCGTGGAAACAGCTGCATCCCACTTACCCAAAGACCTGTCCAAAGCTGGACTCAGCACTGAGGCAGACACACACACACTTGTCCCCTGAGGAAGCCTTTACCTCTCATAGGACAGGACAGTGACTGACAGGTATGTCCCACTTTAATGGCTGAAACATCACAGCAGTGACTGCTCTCCCAGAATGCCAAATATGTTGCAGTGCTAGTCTGATTTCTTCCATGCAACCATTCCCTTAGCGGAGTACAAGGTGTGGCAGCTTGGCACCCTGTTGGGCCTGTACAAGCTACTAAGGCCTCACTTTGCAGGTGGTGGCAAAGAGCTGTGCTGCTGTTTCCTGCAGTACACCAAGGTGTGCCGGGCTGTCTGCTGCAGGGATGAGACACAGCACTTGGTAGAGGACATCACTACCTCCCACTGTCTGAGCAGAGCACAGAAGAGACACTATTTGAAGACTTGAATCAGAAAATCACGAAGAGCTGTGAGCCGATGAGTCACGCAGACATATGTTAGCTGCTACTTTAAAGGACTCCAGAACAAAAGAGAAAAAAAGAAAAGGTACAGGAAAAAAATGGATTCTCAATCTGTGTCAGTCCACAATCTCCACTGAAGTTGTTGAGCCACTGATCTGCAGCAGCCAAGACTGACATGATATGTTTTGGGAAGTCGTTAAGCCCAGTAATTGTGCTGGAGCTTTGCATTTTCACTGAGGCCCGACCCCATAACTGTTGATGGGAAGAGCAGGGATCATATCCCAAGCAGGCTGTCATTCTAGCTACTGTCACTGAGGACTGGAGACAATGTCCTTGTCTGCCTCTGGGGAAAGGCTTCTCTCTGATGGGAGACAACTATTTCCCATGCAATTTGGAAAACATCTTGGTGAAAGCAGCATTAAATATTCAGGGTCCAGCTCCTCTCAACTGCTCCAGCTTGTGCCTTTTACTCACATTTAATTCACATGACCCAAACTCCACTTGCAAGCTGAACAGGTGATTTTATTCCTTCAGCATTTATGTGAAGGCCAGCTGCTGCAAGTGCCCTTTATCAATTCAGATTTACCACCTCTCTAAAACTATTTTCAAGGTACAAAAGGAGAAGAGGGGTGCTAAGTTTGGGGTCTACAGAACTTGACTGGATATCTCTTCGAGCCAGAAGGATCATAAGAGGATCCAATAGGATGCTGACGACAAGAGTCCTCCCAGCAGCTGTTGGAGCAATGATCAGTGACACTGGGTTCCTCTCAAATACTTAGACTAAACATTCTGGATCTGCTAACCTTGGCTTAAATCTGGGACTATTTTTAGAAGTTGAATAAAGAGCAGTCATCCAGTGGAGTGCTTCATGCTTCCCATTTTAGACACTGCATCCTTAGCCTGAACGTAATCACCAGCTGAGCTGTTCAAGGTCAACTCATATTTCAGTCACTACTGCAGTACCCATTCCACCTTTTCCTGATGTCTCACCAGACGTGTTCCAAGAGTCGGTGTCTTTTAAGTTGACTGCAAAAGGTCAATTCCCTACTCACCCATCTTTGGAGAGGTGATGCCGGAAGAAGTCATTGGCTGCCAGTTTGATAGCCTTTTCTGGTGTCACTAGAGTCAGGTTCACTGCAGCCCCTGGGCAAGGAAAAGAGAAAAATGCCATTTGATAATGAGAATAAAGGAATTGTTAACTGGATCTGTTGTAACTTCTGCACAAAACCAAGGACAGAGGAAGGAGAGCTTGCAGTGCACCAAAGAGACTTAGAAATACAAAACAACCCTGAAAATTAACAGTATTTCTGCCTCTCAACACCTTGGGTTTGTGAAAACATCCCCAGATGTGTTTCTACTCCATTTGCCATATGTATTTTGTAATTTCTTCAGCTTCACTACTACCTCCCACCATGTATACACGCATCCTTGTCTCTCATCCAAGGATGCATTCCTATGAATTCAGAAGGATCCAGATCAAACCTTCAGAAAAGGAGTACAAGACGGTTTAACAACCACTCCCAATTCCTTTGCAAATATTTTGTGATACTGAGAAGCAAAAGTCCCCCCGAGCCCTGCCTTCTCACTGGCATCCCTTCCCTGCTTCCTCCTCAAAAAACACCAGAGCAGCTTGATTACCAGGCAGCCCAGAAAAGGCAGAGCCATTGAAAGACCTGGAGGCTGGCTGAAGTCACCTGGCTCATCTGCACAGAACCAGCTCTAGACCAGCCCTCAGACCAAAGTGGCTTCCCCTGTGTATCACCACTGGGTGTCACCCCCAGAACAGCCACCGCTGAAGTGGCTTTTTGCCCACCACAAGCTTCGGTACACAGAAATTCCCCTTTGAGCTTCATGGCAAGGCTTGCTGGGGGACCTGGGGTGTAAATAAGCCTCGGCTCCCCACATCCCCCACCCGCTGGAGTGCCCTTTTGTCAGGAGCAACAAACAGCAAATCCCCGTATTGTGCCTGTCACAATGAAAGGCCTGCGTGGCCTGGCCTGCTGCTGTGGGCTGTGAACACCGGCATCAGTGGAACGCAGTGGCTGGGAGCAGCTTTCAAGCTGCCCTGAGGGAAATGGGGTGAGGGGAGGGCCAGTCCCTTACCAGCAGAGTGAGGCTTGCACCAACTCTCCAGAACATTCTCCTCCATTTAAATCCTATGGCTCAAAAAGTCCTCCAGTGGATAACCTCACGCTCTCCCTGCTTGCACTGAAACGTACTGAGCTCCAAGCCCTCCAAACGAGCTACACTTGAGACTTCTTAATGGCCTAGAACACCTGTCTAACAACACAAACACAGGCATTTATGCTTGAGTTTGATATTTAAACAATTTGTCCCACACATTGGTTTCCCAAAGGGAAGCAGCCAGAGACACCTGTACCCCCACTAGGCTCCAAAGACCTGGTGGAGTTCATTTCCAGGACGTTTGAACACAATTTGACAGGAGCTATAAGGGCTCAACACACCTACAGAAAGTCAGCTCAGTCCTCTATTCCTCAGGACAGACTCTCCTCCCTTCAAAAACTGAAAAGACATAGGTTTAGGGGGCCTCTCCTCAGATTAGGAAGCAAAGTCACAATGGGACTTCTGGGACCCCTACAGCAGGGACCAGGACACGGGAATCCTTGGCTCCACATCCCCTGCTCAGAAGACACACCTCCACCACTCAGGAAATTGCAGCAAGAAAAAGACAGCCTTTGCTGTGCAGGGCTGGGCAGCCCAACACATCTTCCCCCCTTTCAACTCCCATATTCAGATTTTGCAGAAAATGCAGAGTAACGCTGCCTCGTAGCAAGCCAAGGCAATGCATTCATTCAACACTGGCCATGACATCCAACAAATGCCATCATCTTTTACAGCAGACAAATCAACTGGCAGGGAGCAGGGCAGGCCTCTCACACCTCCAGTTCTTTGCAAACTTTTAAGTGCACCAGCGATTGTGCTGCTTTGGTTTGATATTCTTCCTACACATCATGTCCACCTGCCATGGCTCTTGCACATGATGAGAAGCCACAGACACGACCCTCATGCTCTAAATCCATCTTTTAACGCCAATCATATCAGGATCTACAAAGCAAATCCACACAGCCCAATTTTTAAGTGGAAGTGGCTACCCATGAGGTGCTTCCTCAAATGCCAAGCTGAAGACAACTTCAGTGTCACTCCCAATGACTATAAAGTGAACACCTGTACACTGATACACAGCATGAATAACTCTTTCCCTGGAAAAACAAGAAGAGAAAGAAAAAAGCATAAACCTGCTACTCTTAAAACCAGTGCAAAGAGTTCACTGAAAGAAAGCGAACAAACTCCAAACTATCAAGCAAGAAAGGTACACAAGTACACTTCCACATGCTGACCTCCTTCAGGAACCAAGAGGCTTTCACAGAAGTTTCTCTTCAACTGCACATAAAGCAGAGGGTAAAAACAGGCAATATACAGGGAAAAAAGTTAATGAACCGGGGTTTTCTCCTGCATCTTTGATATTTTCGGTAAAGCTGCTTAGCAGAGAATGGATAATCCCTGTCCTGAATAACCCATAACAGCTTCAATTTACTGGGGGAGGAGAAATCAGATACTTCAGCTGCTGGCTGTATGTTTTCCACAGCATTTTCTTCTTTTTGTAAAATCTCTTAAATTCTGCCCATGCCAATGAGTACTTCCCTAATTAAGGCCAACCTTGGCTCTGTGCAATGCTACATGTACCACTAGCAAAGACAGACAAACAGAATGGAAAAATAAATAGCAATCATTAAAAAACAAAGCGCTTTGAAAAGAAGTGAGGAAGCAGTACAAAGAACAAAAGCAACCAGGGGCGAAACCAGTTGTTTGCCAACTAAACTTGTAGGCACCCTCTTCTCAGCAAGCCTTGGTTTTTTATTAAGACACATTTCTCACAGAAGCCCTTATACACCACCAGCAACCTACATAACAGGGGGATTGAGTCATCCCCAGTGTGGCACTGGGAGATATTATTAGCAGAGGCCAGGGAAGACTGCCACACTACTGCAGCTGAAGTGCAGCTATCCTCTAAACGTCACCAACAGCAAACAGCACTTCCTCAGCCTGATCTGGACCTTTGGCTCCTGGCAGCTGGGCTAAACACTTGGTCTGCAAACAAGCACTGGGATTGTTCAGAACATGTGCTGGGATCTTTAGGTGGCTTCTGGCTAGACCGCAGTAGGAAGCTAAGAGAGCATCTCTTCACGGTCTCCTACCCATGATGCCCCGGGGACCAGGACCCCACAGACACTACGGATTCATTCACTTGGCATCATGTTTGAAGGCTGTACACCATCAATTCCTTGAGCACAGACAGGGCTAGACAGCACCATCCAGCTTTGAGGCACTGCTGCTATACTGATGTTATGGGAAAAAACATGAGGGAACTCCTCTTCTTCTTGCCCCAAACAAATCCAAGAATCCCTGTAACTTTTGGGGAAGAAACTGAGAGAATGTTGGGATTGCCTTATGCATGACACAGTTTGCTACGGGCTACTCATACAAAGCGAAGACTGTTTGCCCACACAAACACCTTAAGAGGTGATTTGCAGAAAGGCATCCTACAAGCACAAGCCACTCTCCTGTCTGCACTGAGGAGATTTGATTCACACGTAAGGGAGCCCTGAAGTCACACAGCAGGAATGGCTGTGTCCAAACAGACCCTTTCTGTCCTCTGACAGAGGCCAAAGGATGTGCCGGGACAACTGACGTGCTTGTGACTCCTCCATGGGGAGCAGCAGCTGCTACTTTAGTACATTAACACGTAATCCTCCCAATTTCAGCTTAAAGGCTGCAAATAAGAGCTTGTGAGTCATTCAGCAAATTCTGCTGGGGAACTAGGACACCTGGAGGGAGCAGGAACCAATCCCACCACATGATTTCCATATTTCTCTGTCTGCAAGGCCTAGACATCTCTTTACCTTCTTTCCAGAAAAGTACTCACACAATCTTCATGGACCTTGAATGTATTTTACCCGCCAACCCTCTCCCTGAGAGGGAGGGAAGGGCTGCTCATGTCAGCTCACAGAAGTGAGGCACAGAGACCAGGACTGCTGCTCTTGGAGCACTCACCTTTGCCCCTGGCCATGCTGAAGTATCTATCATTTTCTGGAAAGAGCTGGAGCTATTCAAAAAAGGCCTCTCCAGCCCAGCTCCCTATTTAATACAGGTGACAAGTAAATCCAAGCAACTATCAGCACCCTGAAAAGAGTTAGGGACATGGACCAAGCTGACCAGACTTGGGAAAGGTTGGGAAAAGAAAGAAGTATGCAAAACCCTCTGTGCCATTCTGTTTGGGAGTGACAAGTGGCCTGCAGATCCACATCCTCTTCACCACCCTATGCCTTAAAGGACTAAGCTGTCTCTCCCAAAAGCCCTGATTCTCCCAAAAACTCTTGGTCCTACAGTCTTCCCTGCAAGTTTCCCCAAACAGCTTCTTCCTTCTGCCTCCCACCAAGCAGCCTGCCATTGTACATTTACAGCCAAAGCTCAAATTCCTGGCTAGGAACACAGAAGCAGCCAGCTTCTGGAAAAAATCAAAGAGGAACGCGTCAATGCTAGCATTGAAGATGGAGGTTGCCAGGGTTCCTCGAGGTTATTTGTCTTGTTGCCTGCTCCCAGCAAAGCTGATGCAAAGCAGCCAATCCATCCCCACCATCCACCACACTCCCCTGAAACGCCCACCAGGAAGTTGGGCAAGAGACGCTGCCTGAACATCCAGTGCCTGCTCCCAAGCTGGCCAGCCACAATGCCTGCGTTTCCTTAGGAGTAGGGAAGAGGCAGCAAGAGACACTACACATGCCAAGAACAAGGCGCCAGCATCTCTGCTTGAAAAAACAAAGAGCGAGGACTCAACTCAATCATGGTAGCACTTTAATCAGGTTTTATCAGTGACTGAGTGCCACCAAGAATGCTATCTGAGCACCCCAGATTAAAACTGCATATGCAGGCGAGTGACTATTGGGACATAAAATGAACCGGAGCTCAGTGCCAATGAAGCCAGTTGCACTGTGCCGGAAGCCAAGAAGGTATTCCACGTTTTCCTCTGCTACAAGTAAAGTAAGGATTTGGCCTGCTGGTCTTCTCAAAATCTTTAAAAACTTTCGGGATTTTGTGTTTAAATTAGAAAAGATATAATGTCAGATGTGGAACTCACTGCTGTAACAGACAGACTAAGCCAAGGAGCCAAGAGATTTCTAGCAGGTCAGCCCACAACAACCAACAACCAAAGAGCTGAAGCTCCACCCTGAGCCAACCTCTGATTTTCTTACCATCCCAAGGGAGTTTTTTCTGGGGGCAGACCATTTTTAATTTTTTTTTCAATTGCAGCCTGTCTTAATGCTTGAACAAGGCACTTGGGCATGCTTGAGACAGCACGCCTGACCATGCTTGGTGGAGGGCTTTGACATAAATTCAATCATTAACCACAGAACTTCAAGAGGGTTTGCTACTGCCCCTCTGTCAAAAGTTACCATGGCCAAGCTGGGAAACATAACAGACAATCCTGAAACAAAGTCCAGCAGCTTCATTTAAACTGCTAGTAAAGATGAACTTCAGTAAGGGGTAAGGTTTAACACCAGAACAGCCATAAGGAGGACTCCAGCCCTCAGTGGTAGGTATCTGAATAGCCACCTGCATGGAGGAGTTTATTTTCAGAAACAGCTGCACTGTTCAACCTCTTAGGATATTGCCAGGTTATTGCTGTGTAGGCCAGAGAACAGAGCTTTCCCTCCTACTTATGCACCAGTGCTTCCAACGCAAAAGCTGTGCTGTGCCTGAGTCAGCTGCACTTACCTCTGTACATGCCAAAGTAGCCTTCCGACCGAATTGTTTTAATGAGGCAGTCAGACCTGCAAACAAAACAGAGGGAGATGAACCACAGGACCTCAAAGGCGGGTGAGTGCAGAGAAAACCAAAGCAAATTTCTTGGAGCAGTTTCCATTTACATTCTGTCAGCAAAACCCTCAGCTGAGATGGGAACTGTGTCAGCCTCTGAACGTGCCATTGTTGAGGCCTGAGTCCAATATCAACCCCTAATTCACAGGGGCTTTGAAACCCCCGGCTCACCCCGCACGCACGCTCTGCTTTCTAGAAACACAAAAGGGAAAAGTGTCACTGCAAGGGCTGTTTATCCAAGGTCCCCTGTGGCAAATGCGCATGAGATGCTCTAACAAGCAGATCCCCATGTATGCATTTTTAAATCCAGCTCTGGAAGGGAAATAAGGGGGGGCCAAAACCCCCCCATGCTGACTTGTTTGACTTACTCTGTGAAATTTGACACAAGGCACACAAACACGAGATGACCTGAACACTCAGTCATCTGTGGCCTCCCACGCAGATTAAAGCACTTACTTTTAACACATCAAGTCCCACAGCAGGCAGCAAGCACTCAGGCTCTTGCCCTGAGGAGAGCACGGCAGGGTACCGTGCTCCAAGGGGAAAACTCTGCTCCAAGGGGAAATCTGTCATCTTCCTCATTGCAAATACATTTACTACAAATAGGAAAACCATGCAGAGCACTGGAATGGCTCAAAGGCTTTTGAAGGCACAGACACATACACCTAGCAAACACAAAGGCACAGGAAGACTGCACAGATTCCCTGGCAGAGTTTCCTTCTCTGGACCACAGCTGCATAAAGCCTGGATGCTGGCTGAAGATGGCTTTAAGGTCTTTGGGAAGAGACAGGTACTTGCTGTGGCCATAGGGGAAGGGAGAGGTGCACATGCATGTATGTGTACATAATTTAAGGAACAAAAGGCTCTTTTAAGCAGTAAGAAGAGAAGTGTGGCTGATGAAAACAAGAATACATTTTTAAGAGATTTGGCAACACAAGGAGTAAACTTCTCAGCTTTGCAGTAGTGTTGAGGTGGAAGAGAAGGAAATACAGAGCTCCCTCAAGGGCTTTATGGCCATACCTGGGTCAAGACTCTTCTAGGATTATTTGTGAAGAGCCCATCCTGGATTGCTGCCAGTCACGGCAGTGAGTTTCCCCTCTCTGCTGGGACTCCCTGAATCCTTTGGCATCTCATCTTTCACACACTCCACCCCAACCCCTGCAACTTGCACATACTCATCTCCTTCTTCCAAGCAGCCCCTCCAACACATTTGCAAGCCCCAGAAATCTCAGTACACCTTTGTCCTATCCCTCCCCATCAAGCTCTGCCACTGCAATGCTGGAGGCAGCACATTTTCCCTGAGCCAGTGGTGCTGCTTTGAACAAGCCACAGCAGGGAGAGGAATGAGAAGAGCTGCTCCCTACCATATTCATACAGCCCTGCTGCATCAACATAAAGCTTGCATGTCACTTAAAGCCCCTCAAGCTGCAGCAGAACAAGAGGCAGCCAAAGCCACATCCGGCTTTCTTCTCTCCCTGGAGAAAGGGAGCCAACAGCCAACTAAAATGATACATAACATACTTGGGGCAGCACAGCCCAAAAGCCAAGCTCTCTCCAGCCCTCAGAACTCCTCCAGTGCCTTTTTCTTTTTCAAGTGAAAGGTTCCTCTGATGCCAAAGATCTCTTGAGCCAAGCAGAAGCAACGCATGCTATCTTAAAGTAAGACAGCCACATTTTAAATGAACTTGTTGCCTTCCTGGGTGTTGAGCAGACACCAGGTAATTGGTGTAATCAGGAAATCTAGTATTGATGGGCACACAGTATTTCCAGAAAAATAAGCCCCTGTAACTGGGGCGACTTTCTTAGGAAAGCTCAGGTCTTCCCTTTCTTAGAAGCAGCCAGCTCAAATATACAGGCTAAATCTTATGTATTCCTTAACAGCCCCTCATTTCACACCAAGTCCTGCCTACAGAGCTGACTTGCACTTGAATGCTGGAGGTTAAAAGCCTCTCTCCTACCAAGCTCCGTTCCCAGGCATGAGACATCCTGGCATGCAGTCCCAAGGGATGCCTACAAGTTCTCCATCCTGCCCAAACTCCTGCTACTGTTACATGTCCAGTCAGGAGGGTAAGCGATCCTCAGGGAGGAGAAGCAATCTACAGCAGGAGCAGGACACAGCAAAAGGGGAGGCAAAGCAAGATGGGCCGCATCCTGCCAACAAGCCAGGGCACACCGACAGTGCAGGGAGCAGAGATCACGGGAACTGTCAAGGGAGGCATCAGAGTCTACAGCCTAAGCTCATGTCATCAGCTAGAGCAAGGAGGCACAGAGACTAAAGCCATCAACATACAGAGCATTTCCTTCCTATTCCCACTCTGCCTCAAATTCTCCCGAGCAGGAAAGAGGAAAAGGTGGTGTGGAGGAGCAGGGAGCAGGTAGCACTAGTTCTAAACAAAGTGATAGGAGGACAGGACATACCTCACCAGTCCTGGTCCCTTCTTTCCCTCCAATTCTTTTAGAAAACTAAGGCCTGTCTCTGGTTCCTAGGATAAAGCATCTTGTGCTGAGTGTGGTACACGTTCCCACAGCAGATACACAGCCCTAAGCATCTGACACAAACTCCAGGTGAATTTGGTGGGCTGGATACACTCATGCCTTCTTCTCCTACAGCCTGCAGCACCTGGGGTTTTTTTAGACACAGGACTGCTGATGTAACTATAGCATGTGTCAACCTGTGATCCTTCAGAAGGTCCACATGCAATGCTCTAGATTGGGAATGAGTGACTGCTTCCTTTTTTTTAAAACTGACACGGTAAACGAAGGATCTCCAATATCAGAGCAATGGAAACAGAAGAGAGGCAGAAATTCCCTCAGGCACCTGACTGTGGCTCAGCAGACTCCTTGTGTTTGGGATCAGGTGATCGGGATTCCTTGTGCTTTGGTTCTGAGCCCTGGCAGCAGTGAACATGCCGCTCCCAAGCAAGAGATGCAAACAGATGTGCCCTCTGCAGAGGATTCCTCTGCTCAGCTCAGCAGCCTCAAGAGCTGCTCTATTTGCTTTATCTGCTCCAGCACAGCTTGGCTCCAGACTGTCCCCTGGCTTTCCTGAGGACAGCCCAGTTCCTAGAGATGCTGAGCTCACCTGAAAGAGGTAACAAAGTGGAAAGACTCCCTGCGGACAGCGCCGAGGGATGGTGCCCGTGCGGGCGGTACTCACAGGCTGCTGTACATCCGCTGCCCATTCTGCTGGTTCTGCAGGCGAGTTTTTGCCAGGTCAATGGGAAATACACAGGTGACTCCAATCAGCCCAGCTATCCCTCCATTGATCAGCTTGGCAGGTAAACTGTAAGCAGAGGAGATAAACAGATGTCTGAGCACTGGGTAACATCAGGGAAGGGAAAGAGGAAAGAGTTGAGCTCTTTTGCATGACCAGAGTTAATGCATCACTGTGAGACAAGGCTGTCCCCCACCTCAGCACAAAGGAAGCTCTTCCACAGAGCAAACCTTGGCTCCTGCTGGCTATATGGGGAAGCAGAGAAAGCAGCACATACCATCAGGACAAACCACTGATGAGCAGAGTGGAGCCGAACACCTAACCCACACATTGCTAAAAGCAGGAAAAAATCCTGTTGCCCAGGACCCAGGGATTTCTGTCGTCCCTAGAGGAGAAAAGACTGAATGCTGGACCATCTACCATGTGGACAGCCTTTAGTTAGGGCCCGATGGCATCCGAGCCAGCAGTTACTGACGAATGCTTTCCTGCACCACAATCAGATCCACAGCTAATGAGAGGTTCATGACACATCAGCTGCTACCATACCATGCGGGAACGGGCCCAGCAGAGCACCCAGCTGGCAGTCACGGAGCAGACAGCTGCAGCCACGGGAAACTGCTTCCAGACCCACCGCCCAGGGCCAGGGGAACTCACACAAAGAAGCAGCCTGCTGAAACCACCGGGCTGGCAGCCCGCACGGCCACAGATGCGGAGACGTGAGCTCATACCTCTGGGGGAAATCAAAACCCAGCTCACTGCACGTGCTTCCGAAACACGGGGCTTTTTCCACTCCCCTTTGTATTCCCACAGAGAATTCCTGCAAGTGGCACTGAATTAAAGCCACATCAGCTAAACATGGGTTCCCAGCACATTCAATTAAGAAAAGTGTCCTGCACTTACATGCTCAATAAACCACTGCACGCAGAGACAAAGAAAGCCTGTTTGAGCCAGCTCCCTCCAATAAAGCACAGGATACGGCTCCCTGAACACAGGATGTGTCGGATATTAAACTGGTGGCTGACAGCAGTCCTAGATTGCAGCTGAGTGAGCCTGCAAGGCCTGTCCTCCCACTGGGGGATCTGGCACGCTGCCCTTCATGACAGTGACTTGCTGCTCTGGATGGGGGGGACAGACTGCATTACCCTTTGGAAGCAGCAGTGCTGAGGCTGGCCGAGGCATGGTGGGGTGAAGCCCTGCAAACATCTTCCCCCCAACAGCACTTCAGAGGACTCTGCATCAAGGGACAATTGTAGAGAGGATCAATAAACAGCCATGCTTGAGGGAAAGGCAGGATATGGAGACTCAAGGTTTCAACTTGAAGGGACCCCAAGGGAAGCACACAAATGAGGGATTCAAAAAATATAAAAGACTTTGTCCACAAGTGCTAAGCATGATCTTGACACCTCAGGACTGACATACTGACACACCTTGATATACTCCTTTCAGCCTCTGCTGTCCTGCAGCCAAAGCTCCTTCCTCCTCAACACCTGCACGATACAATACACACACAGCTGGAAGAAGTGGTGTCAAGGACAGGCAGACAGATCTGAGCTCAGCCTACAACTCCAAACTAGACAGTGCTTACTGAGATTAAATCAGCACAGTACTTTAGGAAGGCAGGCCCAAGTCAGTGCAGAAGCTGAGTGCAGAGCCAGGCTCCCAGACCTCACCAGCTCCAGACTGTTGCCTCGGGGATCTTTGTGCCACAGTCTGAGAATGGAATAGATTTGCCTGCAAACTCCTACACTCAACTTGTTCTCTGGACATGGGAAAATTTCAAACAGTAAGCTTCACATCATGGTGCTCTCCTTATTTAACCCACAGTCACACTGAAGGAGCAGATTAGAAACCAGGTAAAAGCATGCCAAGATGGAGATACCATTGGGAAGGAAGGTTTTTGAAGACAGGATACCTCAGCCTCCCCAAATTCAGCTCTGAATTCACTGTTGGCAGGTCACAGACTGCGACCAGTGCCCGCTTCCAGCCTCAGCACTGTCATTGCCTAAGTGTCCCTGAAATACCTGGGACAGGCAAACACTTGCCTTTCTCAATCTGTTCCAGCAGTGAAATCATCACAGGGTTTATATCAGGTAAGGCTGAGACACAGATACAAAGATCTTTCCTGCTGCTACTGTAAGTGCAAGAGATTCCCCAATTTCAGCACAGACCCCAGCAGTAAAGGGGAAGGGTCTGACATGCCTGGGCAAGCCAAAAGTTTGAGGCTGCAGACAGCCTCTCCCTCTGCCTGTGGGGGAGAAACCCTTGCTCAATACCCCCAGCACACCTGAATCTAACCATCCAGATCTCCTCATGCACACTGCAGGGGAAAATTGTATGGATGGACTATGGGGCAGTATCCAGCAAGGCACCGAGATTAAGTTCTCCATGCACTGCTGCAGAAAGGCAGTGCCCTTGATCTCACCTTGCAGCAAGCCACTGCTGTTGATTTCAGTCTTTTGCTATCAATCTTGTTCTACCAAGGGGTGACAGAAACAAATCTCATTGGCTTGGCTGCCTGTGACCACTGCAGACATGTGGTCCCACTGACTGGAGAGATGAGCAAAGCAGGAGAGGTGAGAGATTTGAGGCACAGAGAAGAACATGAGATGAAAGCTGTTGCACCTGAATCAAAAGCTTTTTCCCCTGTGACTGAGTCATCCCACTTCCCACGTCAGTGCTCTCTGCTCTCTCAAGGGATAAGAATCCACTGTGCCTGGTCTCTGTCCTATTTAGCTTCTGCACAGCTACTGCCTCTCACTACCTACGTGTGCAGGGCTTAGTGAAATGGGGACAACACAGGCTAGCATGCAAACAAAGCCATTTAGTCAGTTTAATACAAGAAGGGATCCAAAGGCATCCCAGTTCTCCTCTTCTAGTGCTCCTCTTCAGCCCTTTTAACTAGTCTCTGTAGAAGCAAGCTCCTGCTCACACCGCCAAGAGCACACTGGAGGGGCCAGGGCACATCTTGTAGGACATGTCTCCTGTTCCTTCAAAATACCAAGCTTCAAACAGTCACAGATGCCTGGTCATTTTGCTTTGCTGAAGTTATCAGGAACACAGACCTGCCAGGCTCCATGGAGGTGAATCTCAGCATGCCCTTCATGGGTATGTTGGAAGAGTTCCAAGTGCTCTCCAAATTGGGTAGCGGGTGATGGGCAAATCTAGGCACACAAACGCTCCACAAAGCTGTATTTTTATCAGCACAGCTCAGGACTGTTTACATTTGCAGAAGACAGGCATACAGGAAGATATCCTAGTCATGGCAAACGCTAAGAAGGGGAAGCCCTCTTGCCTGCAGCATTCAGGCATTGCCAAGTCCTGTCCCTCTGTCACCATGTTTCATTCACCCACTCACCCCACCTGTCCTGAGCTGGTAACCTGGAAAAGCAGATGTTAGAAATGTATCATGAAAAACCCCACAGGAATCCCACAGCAAGTAAGAGTCACTTGGCTGGGGCAACTTCACAAGCAGCAAAAATTAAACCCATGTGGAGGACTGTGCAGATCCACCTGACACAGCTCTTAGGAAGCAAAGGGTAGAACTGTGTCTTTGCAGGAAACGCATCCCAGGTCATTTTCAGGGAAAACTCAAATCCAGCCTTTACCAGAACCAATGCTCCTAAGTTCCCACTGTGCATATAAGTGTCACTAATCATTGCTGGTACTTCATGCTCCTGCTATCACTCAAGCCTTCACTGCCTTTAGAGTAAGGGCACAAGGCTGCACAAGGCTATGTGGACTTTGTCATTACAAGTGCTCCATCCTTGGCTGGTCAAGGACCTGGCTTTACTCCCTTGATGCCAGCAGCTGAAGTCAGCAGGTCAGGGTGACCTTTGAAAGAAGAAACAAAAAGGAATGGACTCATGCAGGGTAGAAAGCAGAGAGTAGAAAGAAAAAGGCGATGAGAAAAAAGAACTGAAGAAAGCAGAGGTGTGACAACATGGCAGAGACAGAAAATAAGAGAAGGTTCAAAAAAAACAGGTAAGAAAGGAGAAGAGAAAGAATCAGAATTGTTTTAAGGCCAGAAGAGATGATCAGGTGATTTCCTCCAACCTCCTAGACCACAAACGGAAATAAGTTTGAAAGACCTTAAAAGAAAAACCTAAAGCACAACTAAAAAAAGTTTTAAAAGTTACCTGATCTGTTTATCAGCCATTTAATTCAAACTTGATCTTGTTAAGAAATGAATCTGTTCCTTCAAATCGTTCTTTTTCAGTCTCTTCTTTTTCACTTCAGTTTCTTCCTGGGAAAGGACAGAAAGACACCAAGAACACAGAGTTGAGACACACTCTTCTTAAAGTTCAGGTGCTGCTTGGCAGGCAGGCTGTAGGATTAGGACAACTGAGGCACAAGCGACTTAAGGGGAGCACCTGATCTCCTCAAAGAGGAGACTGAGCTCCAGAGAGAGCCTTATAAATGTATGTGTGTATATATAAATATACAAGGACATATGGAGGGAAGAGTTGCCAGGGTCATCAGGTTCTAGCAGCATGTGAGGAAGGGCAGCAGCCAGGCAGGGCACAAGCTCTGCCACGCAGCCAGGATAGCAGTGTCTGTCATTTCTCTCAAACTTCAGAGAGCATTTCACACCATACCATGCAGATCCCCAACCCTCTGCAGGTCCACCCAGCCACCCCAAGACAGCCGCGTGTCATCACAAGACTCTTTTAGCACTTCCCTCCAATACATACATACTGTGTCTAAAGGATAGTCTTCAAAAAACTCCTTTTCCAGAGTTTACTATCCTTCCCCTATTTCTGAGCTTAAATAGACAGCCCATATTCAGTCTTGTGCCAACATTATCTTTTAAGCAATGCCTCTCTCCCCAAACTACTGATGCCACTTTGCACTTTGGACTGCTCCTTTCAGCTCCGTGCCAGACTGCAGGAACCAGTTCTCTCTAAGACTCCTAATTGTTACTGTTTAATGAGAGCTGGTAGAAATCACCACACAAAGAACTCTGGACATCTGAGAAAATTCAGAAGTGGCCACAACCTTCAGCTTTCTGGAGATGTCTTCATCTCCCCACCTCCAGCCTGGGAATGAGATACCCTATGTTTTATGCAGTATTCAGCCACCTGCCTCCCTCTTCCCTTTCACCTCCCACCTGCATGCTGAGCCAGAAGCAAAGGAGGTACCTTTGCCCTTTGCCTCTGGAATGAAATTTGCTCCTTAATTGCAGATTTCCTAAGCCACACAGAATCTCACATCCAACAGGGTGGCTTACAGGCCAACACTTCTGCTCTGGAGATACCTCTGGGCCTCAGTGCATTCCTGAGAAGAAAAGGTCCCTAAAAGTGTGAAGAGCTAGTGATGATGCAAACAGATATGGGAAGGAGTTCAGGTCCCCCTGTTATATCAAGTGCCAAGGACAGGACAGCATGAAACCATTTGTACGGTTCCACTCTTGGACAACATCAGACTGAAACTGCCTTTTCTGCAGCCCCGCATTCCACTAAAGCTGTGAGAGAACAGCACATGGAGGCCCCTAAGGAAAGGGACTCCTCCTCAAAACACTGCACTGTGCTGCTATACCTTCCATGACCCCTCTTCAGACAGTTTACCTGCTCTCAACCGATCTGTGGCTGCAGACCTTAAAAAGCTCCAGATCAGCTAAGTCTGCAATTTCCAAGTGAAAATCACCTACACCCTTCACTACATGTGCTTTCATATGCATGTCCACAAAAGCAGTTTGGTTTAGGTTAATCTAATTTTCTATCAAATTAACCAGAATAAGACAAAAATATAAAAATATAGGAAGACCCATTGCTGAAAGCCTGTAACCCTGTCATAAACAAGCCGTGAATCATGAAAACTCACTTGATAATGTCTGCACCCTCAATAAACTTGTGTTTATTGAGACAGGTCTGACACAATACATGCACCCAGTGGTCCTGATAGCCTGCTCCAAGCTCTGGCAAAACTCCCCCCTTGTTGCCTCTGCTACACCCTTCCCTGCGGAGGGGCATTCAGGAGGACAGGCACCCATCACAAAGAGCAACAGCAAGAAAAGACAGCAAGGCTGCCAATATTCACCATAGCCAGGTAGCCAAAAGAGTGAGAGACCAAGATGGACACACAAATACATCACAGGTCTGTTTCTTACCTGCTGACACAAGCAGGGCAATGGAGTCCCTGTGCACCAAGACGGACTTGGGACAGCTGAGTTTAGTTCTCTCTTGCCTTTTTTCTTTTGACTTTTGGCTTCAGCTCCCCACCTGCCCAGTAACCACACAGCCCTCCCCAGCTGTCTGATCCAGCTGGAAGACTGCTGCTGCTTCCCACCAGGGAACAGATGCTCCTGCCACAGCTGCACAGCAAGACAGGATAAAAACAACCTTCCTGGGTTTAAAACTGGGCAAAGTTACAGGTTTCCTTGGTGCTGGCTGTACAGCCAGCAAATACCAGGACTAGTATCATCTCCCCTAACAAAAGCCACTCAACTCGCGGACGAGCGACGGGAAGCAAACAATGTGATCATTTTACAGCAGACACCGGCACTTGATAACTGTTTAAACAGCACCTGGCACAGCAGAGGCCTGAATGTCTGTGGCCAGGGGATTTTAATGAATTAAGGGATTTTAATGCAATGAAGTGGAAAGCTTATTTGAGCTCTGTTTGTTTAAACAGAGCTTACACGAATGACCATTTGCAAAACAAACCCGAAGTCACCCCAAGCTCTATCTGACCACTTTGCTGTAACCTACAGAACTCCCTAAGTCCCTTAAAAGAGGGTGAATGATGAAGCCTCCAGTGGTCTGGCCCGGGGGTTTCTGGGGAGACCCAGACCTCAGTCACTTCTAGGGCAGGAAAATGGCTGCTACCATTCTGCAGTCTAAGAGGGGGGAAAACAGGCTGGGAAGAGAATGCCAGGAATTTTAAAGGACATTTAAAAAACAAATCCACAACAACATTATACATCGAAGGTAGAAAGGAAAGAGATAAGTAAAGACCTAAGTGTGTCTTCCCAGGAACCCAGCGCTCTCAGGAGCCAAAAACTGCACATAAAAGCAGGCAAGCGTCTGCAGCCAAGCAGGGTGTAGCTCCAAGGCTTCCTGGGGGAGAAGTGTCAAGGAGCAGGGTTTGCATCTTCCTAGGATATCTCCCATCAACATCTGCATTGGGGCAGCAGATAAGCCAGGAGCACCAAAAAGGCGCTGATGCCTGAAAAGTCTTTGTATGGTTAAACTTCAGGAGGACAATGGCACTGCTGGAATTGGAACCTGCACGGTAAAAGGAGCTGAGAGGAAACTGGTAGTAGGTGGGCAGGTGAAACAAGAGTCACCAGAGAGCCACCTGAAAGCCATAGAGGCTAAGCAGCCCTCATGGAAGGGGATCCTAAATTGAACATCCCATAATTAAGAGAGAGAGAACAGCATGGGAGTATTTCCTTCCTAGAGTGCTGTTAACACAGCTAGGCATGGATTAATGCCCCATTACTTGCACACCAGGACATCCCTTTTACATTTATTAAAATGATCAGGCAAATTAGTTTCAGAGCCACACTCACACCGACGCAGTGCGAATGGCCCGAAGCTCCTGCTGACACAGTAAATAGCCCAGGAGCCTCCTCAATCCTGCCTTTCCTGTTTCTCACCTCCCAAAAAGTCAGCTCCACACAGTGACACAGCAGCCACACTAGAAGTACCACAATGCAATCCTGGACAGCTCTGGATGTATCTGGTCCTCACAGCCTAAGCCACTGGCAAAGTGGTGCTATTTTTCTCCCCTGCCTTGCCATACATCTCCCACACAACTCAGACAGTGAGGCTTTCTCCAGGAAGGTCAACCTTTGTATCTCCTCTCCTGATCAGCCTGGGGCACGGGGCTGAACTCTCAACCTCCAGTTCTCGCCTTATCACCTGAAGGAAAAGTGCTTACTAGAGAATGACAGCCCAGCTCGGGGCACGGAGGGGAGCACACAGAGCTCATCATGCCTCATTAATGTGTCACACCAGCAAGCTTGGATTGGAGATACAGGCACCCAACATCTCCACAAGCCAAGACATCACAGGAGAAGGAACAGGTTAAACCTACCCACACCTCTCTGACCTTGCTCATTGCATTTAGTGCCACCACACTGCCCTACAGATGTGGGTTGCCACCTCTACCCCCAGATGCCACTGCTCTACCCCCAGTCTGAGCCGAGTACAGCAACCCCCCTTCCCCTGTTCCTCCCCTGCCAGGCTGCCAGAACCACAGCTGGCATCCTCCAAGCCAGCTGTGGGCTCCCAGTCCACCAGCTACCCCAGTCCTGCCAGCAGCAACCCTCACCCCTTCCAGAGGCCAGCTCTTCACTTCTTCACTTCAGAGTGCCCTCTGCAAGCACTCTCATTTCCAGATCCCCTCCCCAGCAGCCCCAGCGCAGCCGAGCACGTCCTCTCGGGCTCAGACTGCTGCACATGCTGATTTATCTGAGCACACACAGGCTGCCAGTTTGACAGAAAACCTTTAGCAAATGTCAGCTGGTGCTGCGGCCGAAGAAAGCGAATCCGTCTTTTCCCTACACCCAAATGTGTTCCCATCCCATTGGTTTCATGCCAGCACAAATATTTGTGCCAAGCAGTCAGGCAGGAATGAGATAGAACTGGAGGCCAGCGCATGCTGGAGCTGTCACTGAAATCCAACTTCCAAACTATAATCTTGACTTAAAAATAAACAGCAGAAGGGGAAGTCAGGACTCCCCTCCACATATTTGCATTTGTCTTCAGAATAGATAAATTCAAAGCCCCAGTGAGAGAAGCTGATGTCAAGAAGCAGGGCTCAGAGGGTGAGCAGAGGAAGCAAAGCTGTGTCAGCATCCACCGTGTCAAGCGGACACAGCCACGCAACCATTCACAGTCAGGGATGGCAGCGGGAGGCAATCAGCAACGAGTATCTGCTGGGAGAGGAGAAGCCCTCTGGGATCAGCACCCTTCCCTTCACAGCACAAATGCATGTGAAGGTGTGGACACTGCCAAATTTTGTTAATGACTGGAGCAAAGCTGTCATCACAATAAGGTTTAAGAGGGCAGAATGAAACTGCAAATATTTCCTGAGAGAAGCTGCTTTCTAGATGCATGACAGGCACAAAGTGCACAAGGGAGTTGGCACCAGGTAATGTCACCTGGGGAGAACCTGTCAACTTGGCTCTCACCTGCTCAGGAAATTTTGGGACAGACGGGTTGGAGAAAATTGGTGGCAGTTCAATCTTGTTTGCCTTTAGGCCCTTGAAAGCAGGGACTGGCATGAATTCCCTTCCAGGACCTGGCAAGGCATTAGTCCTTGAGAAAACAAGGCAGCTCTCAAACACGCTGGTGAATGCTCCCCACCATCACAGCCTGTCACCTCTCCAGCTGCACAGGGGACAGCACGGCCCCTTCACACCATTCTGCCACCAGAGAGAAGCCCGGGGGCTGCACATGCAAACTCACCTGCCTCGTGCTCAGCAGCCAGCTGTACCCCTACCACACTGGGCTGTGAAAGCACCAAGCCCAAGGCAGTCTTCCCCCTTGCCTCAGGTGATAAAAGGCCAAAGTCCCAGCGGGGAGGTGCCAGGCCAGCCGCCCCCACCATTGGCTGCTCACAGCCTCTGGGGACAGGCTCAGTGGCACAGTGCCCGCTCAGCTGGCAAGGCACCGGGATGCTGAGCCTCAGCATGCAGGGCACTCCTCCCTAACAGCCCCTGCAAGGACCCTCAGCTCCAGCAGTCCCTTCCCATCCTCCACGACTGACCTCTGGCTCGTGCAGCTTCCCTCAGGCTGGTCAGGATGGGTGTCCTCCCTCCGCCCCTCCTACCACCATGAGAACAGTCAGGCTGGCACCCTTGCAAAACTGCAGGCAAACTTTGTGCCCCCATATCCAGCCTCCACTCTCCCTGCACACTGGGGAGCCTTAACTTCATGCTGAGAGGCCTTGTGATGAGAGCACGCCTTGAAACATCTCCCTCAGGCCACAAAGGAACAGGCAAGTTCCCTGCCTGAGGGCATGCTGTAGAGGTGTTTGGCTTTGCAACTGCAGGTGGTGGCCGTATAGATTTACCTGGATGCCCACAGAGAGGAAAAAGAGGAACAAAACTCCCGATTAGTAATAAAGACTCTTGAGTTCACATTCCAGCTCCACCACTGACTTGCCCTTCACCTTCAGAAGGATTTCAAACCACAGTTGGCAGCCTGAGGAACACTGTGCCTATGACAACATTCCAGCTTAGGAAAAGAACAAGCCTTGAACAAAGCCAGTCCAAAATCTTAGCAGACGTACTTACTCACCACATCCAAACCAGTGCAGTCACCCGCAATGTTGCAACAGGAGTTACAACAGGGCCATGTTGGAAGTGTCACAAGGGACCATGCCGCAAGCCCCTGGGACCACAGGAATATCCTATATTCTGATACTGCATGCACACTGTGCTATCTTCTCCACCAGGATTTACCTGAGACTACAGCAGATTCATACAACAGCGGTCAAGACTTGCCTGCTGCCCTCAGTCACCAGGGTCACCTCCTTGCAAAGCAAAAGAGTTTCCGAAGACGTCATGCAGACCCTTGACTGCTCCTGGCAACTGCCCCTCTGTCTGCCTGGCCTCAGCCACACTAGGAAAAGCCAGCATAGCTGCCGACTCCAAAGCAAGGATCAAAGTGAGTGGAGCAGCAGGTATCACTGGAAAGCAAGGGGACAAAACAGCAGGGAAGCAGGTGGGGAACTTCCTGCCTCCAGGCAGTAGGAGTAGGAGGAACACACTCAGTTTTCCCACTCCCTCCCCTCTGGGCTCTCCATCCTGCTGGAAGCATAGGCTGGCCTCCCCACTCCCAGTACAGCATCATGGAACTTTGACTGCTTTGCTGAGAAATCTTTTGCAGTAAGTAAAGACAAAAAGACAACAAGCATCTGCTGTTACCTCTGTGAGAGCTAAGGCTTGGAGCAAGGCCTCCAAAAGGCACTGTGAGCAGCAAGAGAAGTGCCTTCCCGACCTGGAGAGCTCCTCCAGGCCAAAAAACCAGCAATTTACTTAAATTAGAGCAGAAGCCATTTGCCCTATTGCTTAACAAAAGAAGTCCCCATGGAGGCCTCTTCTTGCATCAGCATGAGCTCTTTGACTTTGAGATGCCAAGCTATCTGCCAAGATGGAAAGACCTGGGGAACGGGCCTGTGCTGGTCTGGAACAAACACCAGGTATACCCTTTGACTTTGCATGTCTTGGGAAACTGCCCTGGATCGAGAGATGGAAAGCTAACACTCAGCTTGAAGGTGGGCATGAGTATCAGTACTGCAGCACACCAAAAGGCCCCAATGCCTATCTGGAATCTGTCATTTTAGAGGCTGCTCTGACCTTCAGTCAAGGAAAGTCCCTGTCCTGGAGGTTTTGCAATTGAGCTGCAAGATGGGATGAGTAAGGACAGCCCTTAGGAGAAGTGACTCACCCAGGGCTCACATGGGAAGTCTTGATATCAAAGGCATTGGAGATGCCAAGCTGAAGGAACCGGAGGGAAGGTTTCAGCAGGACAAATGAGTTTGGAGTCATTTTAGTGAGAACACATAGAGTCCTGCTCCACTGGAAGACAAAAAAACTCTCTTCAGGCAGTATCTTCCTTCACAGGAGAGAGACAACAGGTCTAAAAGTGCTCACAGGATCCCTGGCAAGACTGAGGGGAGCAAAGGAAACCCATGGGAGCTGCTGGTGCTCTTCCCATCTCAACCTGCCTCTTCTCAAAGTTCTCAAAAAGGCAATTGGGTCAAGTCTCAAAAGACCTGGCTCTTCTGCTCTGCACAAATGCCACATCAAGCATTCTGCCCTGCTGCCCGTTCACGCCTCCAAACATTTACAACACAAGTAACAAGCCTCTAAATTTAGGACAACTACTCATGCTCAGAGCAAACTGTCTTGGAGTAGATGCCGGAGAGCTGAAAACCCTTTCCATGCATCTCATCATAAAATCTTCAGTGAAGTGGTCATATGAGGTCAGGGCATGGCCATAGCAAAAATTCGGGCCCAGCACTTGCTTGAAAATAGCGGTGGATTCCAATCTTTGATCTGTAGAAACCTGCAAGTCCCTCCACCAATTCAAAGGGATCTGTAAGAGGCAGCTACAGAACAGGTAATCCATATACAAACACAATGAACTACCCACATATATATATATATATATATACACACACACACATATGTAGCAACTGCTACATAAAATGGTAAGTGCCACCTGAGAAATCACGTAGTCACATGTCGAACTGATGTGATTCTAAATATTTTTAAATCCCCCTTCCTCTGGATCTGTTCTCTGCACCAGTTTTTATGAAATTACAGCTTCAGAGACATGCAGCATTAGCTGGAAGGAGAAGACAGCTTTGCTGAGCTTTTGGGAGTCTGGCAGATGGGAGATAGAGCAAGGAGAACAATTAATAACTTACATACAGCATTTCTCTTCAATAATCTGTGGTGGTCAACAAAAAGGCAGAGCCAGCTGACAGTGACAGACAGACCAACCCTTTGATCTGGAAGGACATACCATGGAGAAACTGAATGGTGCAAATCCCTCACTTGGGTGCTCTGCCAAGAGGCCGATAGAGTAGAAAAGAGTTCCCCCCTCCCTGTTTAAAATAATCACCATGTACAAAGCAGTAATTAAAAACAACCAACCAAGAAGCCCAAGGCAAAGTTAAGGGTCAGATTCTAACTCCCTCAGTAGGAACGACATGGAGCACTGAATTGAGGTCCTGGGGCCTGAAAGGGACCATTCATTCCCCATCAGCAATGAAACCACAGCTCTTGGTTCTCAGCTTTCTCTGCTGAAAGGAAGGGGTGCCAGTGACCCTGCTGGGAGGAATAAGCATCTTTGCAGGCCAAACTGCAGCAGTACCTCACCAGAGCAACACTCAACCAACCACAGAGCTGTTCCTGTTGGATGCCTTGAAGTGTGCAATCCTGGGACGGTGCTGGTTCAGGTTCACTGTGGACAAACCAGAGCCTGCAGAGGGGAAGGACTGACAGCTCAGGTCACTGCTGTGCCCACTGTGGACTCCTGGCAGCCCTGCCCTGGGACTAGCATGGAGACCGGCTTGGTGAGCTGCTCTGCCAGCTCCATCAGCACGCTTGCCATTGACTACCACCTCCTGGATTGCAGGGGATCTTTTCCGCACTCTCACCAGCTCAGGGGGCCGGTTGCCCCAAGGATATTCAGTGTTACTGTCAAACACTGAGACAAAGAAGGCATTAAGCACCTCAGTCTTTTCCTCAGCCTTTGTTGCTGTTTCCTCTGCATCCAATAAAAGACAGGGATTCTCTTTGGCCTTCCTTTTGCTGTTAACATATTTATGAAAACACTTTTTATTACCTTTCACAGCACCGACCAG
Organism: Dryoscopus gambensis; assembly: GCA_013389985.1. Classification (NCBI taxonomy): domain Eukaryota; kingdom Metazoa; phylum Chordata; class Aves; order Passeriformes; family Malaconotidae; genus Dryoscopus; species Dryoscopus gambensis. The sequence continues at coordinate 351,418 of WEIT01017775.1, forward strand.
ATTGAGCTCTAGCTGAGCTTTCACTTTTCTATTTTCTCTCTACATGACCTAACAACATCCTTGTACTCCTCCTCAGTCACCTGCCCCTTCTTCCAAAAGTCATAAATCCTTTTTTCCCCCCTGGATTCCTGCAAAAGCTCCCTGTTCTACTAGGCCGGTCTTCTTTCCCACTGGCTCATCTTTTGGCACACAGGGACATCCTGGATCTTTAAGATTTCCTTTTAAAAGAATGTTCAGCCTTTCTAGACCCCTTCATCGACCTCCTTCCTTATTTCATCAAGAATTGAAAATTCTGTAATTTCATGGTCACTGTGCCCCAGACTGCCTCCAACCACCACATCTCCCACCAGCCCTTCTCTGTTAGTAAACAGCAGGTCTGGGGGGCAGCACCCCGGTAGGCTCTCTGACCAGCTGTGTCAGAAGTTACCTTCCACACAGCCCAGGAACCTCCTAGACTGCCTTCTCCCTGCTGGGTCGAGCTTCCAGCAGACATCCAGAAAGTCTCCCAAAAGAACAAAGGCTGGCAATCATGAAGAAGTTGCTTACAGGATAATTCATCAGTCTCTACATCCTGGTTGGGTGGTCTGCAACCTTGTTAGCCTTCTCCCTGATTCTCATCCACAGGCACTCAACCTTATCATCACTATCCTTGAGCTCTCGACAGTCGAAACACTCCCTAACAGACAGAGTCACTGCCTCTCCTTCCTTGACTGTCCCTTCTGAAGAGCTTACAGTCATCCACTGCAGCACTCCAATCATGGCAGTCATCCCACCGTGTTTCCAAGATGGTGCCTACATCATAGCTTTCCTGCTGCCACGCTCCCTCCCAGCTTCTTGTGCACCTCCTCACTGGCAGAGTGTGGGAAACTGAAAAGTCCTTGATTTAGAGTGAGCAGTACTTAGCAGCAACTAAAATATCAGCGTGTTATCAACACAGTTCTCATACTAAATTCAAAACACAGCATTGTACCAGCTACTAGGAGGAAGATTAACTCTACCCCAGACAAAGCCACAACACCGACTAAAAAAGCTGTCCTGGAAAACGCCTCTTGTCTTGGTGTGTACCAAGCATTCCACAGCTCTGAGCCAGCATGAGCCAAGCAGCGTCCCTTCCTGCTCCTGAAACAAAGAAAAAAAGAGGGAGGAGAGGGAACTCACCACCTCTGGCCAGCATCTGAGGTACCCCAGCAGGTATTTATCTTCCCCTAGACTTTCCTTGGTTTTTTCTCCTCCCTGCAATGCGCCTGTTAGGAACTGCACATCGGCACCCCTGCAGATCCTCACCCATTGCATTTCCTCACCCCACTGACCACTCACAGAGCCTTAATTTAAACATTGAGCTCTCCTGAGAACAGGCTCTAAGAAAGTAGAAATAAATGTATCTGTTTCAACATGCAAGCAGAAAACCTTTTTTTTATTTTCTTTTAAAAAAATTTTTTTTAATAAATTTATTTCTTTTCTTGCTGCATACAAGCAGCAAGACTTGTGTGCATTCCCTGTCACTCCACGGGGATCTCAGACTTGTTTCCGTTCTGTGCCTCCCAGGAGGTCCAAGTTCTCAGCAGATGCAAGCCAGAAGAACTTGCCATCTCTGCTGGAGCCTGGGGACTTGGTCCCCTGCCAGATGCAGCAAGAGGGCACATTATTACAAGTATACACACTCTTCGGTCCAGTTTCATGGGGTTTCGTTGTCCCTTTGACTGTAACAACTTCATCTTCTCAATGATGTTCCTGCACAGGCTCATGATGGCCAAGAACAGTCCAGGCCTTGCAAGCCCAAGCTCACTTGGCAGAAACAGCAAATGGGTAAAATAAAAAGAGGGAGTGGGAGCAGGCATGACACCTGCATCTCACCCCAACAGTTACTTACAGAAAACCTGACCAAAACAGTGCAAGCACATCAACAGCTTTCCAGTACCATTCTTCCTGCTCCTCCTCCCGGCTTATGCTCACCACAAAGAGCATGACCTGTGATTAGTGAAGAAGGAGGAAGAAGACAAGAAATGCAGGAAGTCTCCTGTGCATGCATAGTGGCCTTGGCTGAAAAAAGCCCCCAAAATGCTTAACTCACTAGTTTTAGAATCAATGCAGGACTTTACTATCCCACATGCAGGACTACTGGAACAGAGACACATGCCACCATCCTGGATTCACAGACTGCATCATTCCAGGGTGGTGGAGCCCAAACGATAACCTGCAGCATCACAGGTGCTTCAGTGAAAAAAAGAAGCAAAAAAACCCCAAACAACAACAAAAAAACAAAACCCCCCCCCCCCCAACACCTGGTGGCAAACATCCTGGCAGCATTCCATGGGACCTAGCTAAGTGCTGTGCATGGCAAGACCCAGAACAGTAAAAGGAACCGAGGACCACAGTGCTGCTGCAAATCAAATTACTTGCAACTATTTTTGTCCTTTTACGAGAACCTTGCTCTTCTGCCGTTTCAAATATGAGCAGCACCAGAATACACTAGCCACTTCCTCTGCCTAAGAATCACCAAGGGGAAACAAAGTAGACAATGAAGCAAAATTACTATCAGTACCTAGTATATAACCTGATTGGAGCAGAGTTCAAGCGTGGGTTGCTAAAGTTTATTTCTGTAAATTTCAGGCTCCCAGTCTGGGTCATATTTCGCTGATTCATTCTACAGATCCATTTCTACCGACAGTGTAGAGAATAGGAAATATCCAGGGCCGGTTGTTTAGTAAACCTGCACTGAAAGCTCGCTTCCATCTACTGTGCCTGCTGCTAATTCCCTTCACAGCTCTACTCATTAATAAAAATAAAACACAATAAAAAAGAACCACACACATACACACCTCGCCCAAATTTCCTCCATACTGGCTAGTCCTGAGTCACCACCAGTGATTAACTGTTGCCATGCACTGAGGAGGACACGGTTATTAAATTAATAGGGGCTGCTTAACCTGGCTACAAATATACATGAGTTCTTTGTGCCTTAGCGAGCTAATAAGGCATGTGCTAATTACATTAATTCAAACAAGCCCAGCATGCCCTGAGGGCAAAGGGAGAGAAGGGTGCAGCAAACCCAGGCTCTTTCATAATAGCTGTGAGAGAGCGGAAAGTACTTGCCTTGACACAGCTTCTGGAGAAGCACAGGAGCGCTGTGGCTGGCACCCTACGGCTCACCCAGCCCAGCTGCTGCCTGGTTAATGTGCAAAATCCCTGCTCATTCAACCAGCCCTCGGTGCAGTGATAGACACAGGATCCTCTCTCCAAAGGGCCAGCCAGCTTGTCTCTTCCTATCTCTGTGGCCCAGAGCACACCACAAGCCTTAGGATGACACCCTGCTGCTTTGGGACTGTGAGCCTGGGACCCTGCTGGCAGCCCCCTTGCCACAGCACCACATGGCACCAGCAGCCTCAAGCCCTGGAGCAGCACCCAGGGCTGCAAGTCACCCGTCATCTAGCCATGGGATGCTCCTCATACAGTCCCATCTACTCCACATCCCCGAAGTCAGCCCGGACAGCTCACCCAGACAGGCAGCATGCAGAGCCTGCAGTGTGACTTCAACCAAATTAGGCAATCCCAACACACTCCCTAAACCTACCTGGCAATGGAAGCAGGGAGTAGGGACAGTTGCGCCTCCTATGTCAAAATGGGAACAGAGCCTTCAGAAACAGAACAGGTTGCATCAGGGAGAAGCAAAAGGACAGCAGGAAAGAGATCCCAGCAAGGTCCAGATATGCTCAGAGAGGAGCCTCCCATCTCCCCAGCCCAAGGGTAAGCAGATCCCTAACCTCTGTCACCTCTGAGAGGAAGGCTCAGCATCAGCTGTGTTAACACTGAGGTGTCTGCTAGGCACTGTCACCACTCCCTGGCATGCAAGGGAAGGAGAGGGAGAGGAAGAGGAGAGGAAGCTGGTCATGTTTCTTGGCACCTTCAAGGACACATGCTCACCAAGTACTTTCTGAAGGATGTGCTTTTCCTGGGAGCACTAGGGGACTCTAGTCTCTTCCCACTTCTTCCTATACTGCATGCATCTGGCAGTACACAGGGCCATCCCTACCAGATGTGAAAAGCCACCACCCTTCCCTGGCTGCTATGCTATGCAAATTTTAAGTGTTATAAAGAAATGATGCTGTCTCTCCGCATCAAAGAGAGAATCTACAACCAGGCACCAGGTGAGACTCAGTGCTGCGGAAGGGTAGCACAACACAACTTTTTCTGCACAAGAAGGCACTGGTACAGGCTCCATGCAGTCTTGACAGCGTGTTGGTGGAGAAGGTGCAAAGATTTTCATGAAGGGAACAGTACCAGGGATTTTTAGCCACTGGAAAGTGCCATGATTTACCTTCCCAGCAGAGACTGTGGTTACTCAACCACTTGTCCAGCATAACTTCAGGCTACTGCTCTTCCTTCCCCCAGCTACTCAAAGAACCCATTTTGGACCAGGCCAATTCCCAGGTCATGCACAGCTGTGAACACACAAATGCTTGTGTTGACACAAGCAGAGAGAGGCAGGAGGGGAAGCAGGGCTGTTCCTCTTGGCAGCAGCCTGCAGCAGCCTGCTGAGTGCACCGATAAAGTAAACCAATATACAACAATAAAATAGAACAAGAATCTCTCCAGGGAAGCCTGGGAGATAAGAGCTTCTGGGCCCTGAACAAAATTATTTAAAAGGCCTAGTAACCCAGAGCCCTGTGGATCTGTATGACAACTGATAGCTGTCACTCAAGAGACCCAAAGAGGGACTGTTGAGCCTGGCTGGAACTGCAAAGCATTCCACAAACCCCGCATCCTGTCCCTGCAGCAAAGCCACAGTGCACCGAGAGCATCAGCCACCGACATGGGAACCAACACTAAAATATTGCAGGTTAATGAAACAGGACCTCAGGGTGGGAAAGGACAGACCCTTCCTGGGTCACTCTCTGGAGTCAGGAGCTAGGCTCCACCTCAGGCAGGGTGACAGAAGCATCGAGCAGGAGCCACCATGTAAGCACGCCGACACTGGTGTGCAGGCTGCAAGCTCAGCTGCCCGCTAGAGTCAAGGCTGTATTTCAGGTGCCTTTTGTACAAGAGACCAGACATGGAGAACTGACAGGATAACAAAAGGACATTTCCCAGCCTTCCAAACACTCTGCAACAGCAGGCAGAGACCTCTCTGAAGAAGAAAGCTTATCTCATTACTTCTCAGCGCCAAAGGCAGAATTTCACTAATGCTCCCAATGCACTAGAAGAAATGCCGCTCAAATGCCATGTTAATCAATATTCCTTGCCTCTCAGCCACAGGACACTGCTGCTGCCAGTCCTTTTGCTGTGGGGGTATGTGAATGCAACTGCTCCCCTCCTGCATTGCCAACAGCACTTCTCGCCTCCCACCTCAGCTGTTTTGCTTTTGCCAAAACTGCTCAGATCACAGCAACACAGTTCTTTGCTAAATGCATTATCAGTAGCCCTGCAAGGGTTATGCTGCTCCTGAAGAGGTTAGCAGCTCCTCCAGGGAAACTCATACCCACTCTGTGACAAGCAGAGGAATTGTCAAGGGGACTGCAACCACCACCTGATGGCTCAGGAGTCTGGGGCATAATCCATTCACCAGCTCCCTACTCACTCAGAGTGCTGTGAATCAGCAGGCTGCAAGGCAGGCAAGGTGTTCCCAGCAGGAAGACAATATATTTTGAAGGCTACAGGCAAATGAAAACACATCCAGTCCTGCTCACCAAAACAGAGTGCCGGGAGATGAGTAACACAAGAAAGAAAAAAGAGGAAGAAGTGAAGTGTATCAAACTTGGAAAGTCATTCTCTGAACATCAGATGTCTCACCTGGCTACTCCATATGCGCAGTGCAATGCTGCTACCTGATGTATCCACAAGAATTTACCTGACACATCCTGAGGGAAGCAATTCATCTTGCACTGCTTAAGAAATAGACCTGTTTTCAGAAAGTTTCCAAACAAAAATCACTCCTGAAAGGCGCCTCACAACTCTGCTCTGATTACCAACACTGTCTCACAAAGAGTGCGTGGCAGCAACAGCAGGCAGCAGTAGACACAAGGAATTGTCATGCCAGTGAGCAGTGCAACAGGCACGTTGCCCTGGAAGACTAGCAACAGTTTGGCAATGCAGGAACTAGACACACTGTTCTGCTCCAGAGGTCCTTGGACAAGGGCTTCTGGGCACCAATCCATAACCCCACTGGAGTCAGCTGTGACTACTGACACGGGAACCTGCCTGCCCCAGAGTAGAGCCCACTCAAGAGGGGAGGCAGCACTCTGGGGGAAACATGTTCTCCTTCCCCTGTCAGAGCAGTAACCTCATCAGGAAGAGGGGAGGCTGGCCACAGCAGCCAGCTCTGCCAGAATTCATCAGGGTCACCAGCCATGACATGTAAACCCTTTACCATCCCACATCTTTTCAGGCTGCCAGCAAGTTTGCCAGTTCACATGTATGCAACAGGTGTGTCCAAAAAGCACATGTCCTTTACCACAGCTGATCCATTTGTTTCCAGCCCCACACCACCTCAATTTGCACTGACACGGGTCCCGGTGACTGCACCCGTGCTAGGGACAAGCCAGTGTCAGATGACCCTACGGCCTTCCTACAATCCCACCCGTGTGCCAAGCAGTATCTCACAAGCTGCACAGCAGCTCTGCAGCCTCTCTCCCACAGGCTGACCCCTCGCATCTACAAACTGCCCCTGGCTCACCTCCACTAGACCAGTGGAGGTGACTAGACCAGTGAGGAGCAGGCACAGCTGAACCTCACCACAGGGAAAATGGGAGCCTGCTCCACACAGGGACCTGGCAGAGCCACAGAGACTGAGTCAGCGGTGTGCAGATGCCTCCTGAGCGCACGGAGGCTGTGGGAGCAGCCTGCTCAGCCTCCCCGGAGTGTGCTGGCAGGGAACGCGCTGCATGGCGCACGCGGGCACGCGCCCACACACAGCTCAGCAGCGACCTGGCATTTCTTCCCCCCTTCCCAAAGCCAAATTCAGACCATCTGTTGAGGTATTTCTGCAAATCATCCCTCTCTCAGGAAGGGCCGGGGGCTGAGCTTAGTTGTTTATATAGCGTCTGGCATTTCTGTAGTGCTTATCACTTCAGTATCCAAGCTATTTCCTTCAAGCTCTCCATTAGTTTTGAAGAACCGGAGTGAGGCACCAGTGAAGCTATGTTGTAAATTCCTGCAAAAAATAAAAAGGGCATCAAAAAGACGACAGCTGCTCAGGTCATGCACATATTTAGCTGCTAACAAAGCAAGCGAGACAGTTCAGGGGAAGGGGGTTGGGCCAAGACAATGAGTTTTATGTCCTTTAAAAGAACTACTACACGTAGAAAATAGCCTTCATAAACAACAAGTGCTCCTGTTGCTTTACAGAGAAAAGCTCAACTTCCCCAGGGCATGGAAAAGGAAGCTAGTACTGCTATCTTTGAGAAAGGCAACACAAACTGAAAAAGGGAAACAGAACACCTAGAAGAAGAGACCATTTACTACATCAGATCATACCTTCTGCAACAGCTGCCACTGCCATTGTGTGTAAGTGGCAAACCCCTGGAAGTGCTGCTGTTCCCATATGATCGTAAAGGACAGGATCAGAGACAGACATCTTATTGCTTACCCCAGGTCAGGCTCTAAATCTGTAGCAAAGGAGAAAGCAGTACCCAAATTCACAGTAAACCCCTGACACAGCCTGCCCCTAAAACACAATTCCTTCCTTTTTATAAATCCCTAACTAGCACAGAGCAAAGAGAACAGCACTGAACAGGGCACCAAACATGCTCCAAATCTGCACGAGGCCTTGAAGAAGGTGTTTCCATCCCATCACACCCATCAGGCAACAGGGAACTGCCCTCCTCTCTGTCAAAGCATGCAGGCAGCACACCCATCAAGGGCAGTAAGGTGTCAGACACCACAGTGACAAGGACAGAGACTCAGCAGCAGCAGAAATGAAGACGGGCTGGCCCAGACAACCACGCCACAGGCCACAGTTTCATTGCAGGCACTTATCCACACAAAGCCAGCACTCATCCTGACTTGGAGCTCTCACACCACACAGCCCAGCCGCTTGTCAAAGCAAAAAGGCTTCACTGAAAGCTGCAGTTGAATTCAGAAATGAAGGATCATGGCTACTGGACTTCTTTCTGGCTTGATCCAAACCAATCACTCGCACAGCATCTCTCTTTCTACTACAATCATTTACTGAAATCCCCTGTCTTTGTGCTCTAATTAAAAAAGAAAAGCACATACCTCACTTCCCAAACACCTCCTCCAAGCCAGTTACTCACTCAGTGCAGAAGCATCGCTGTCCTATATAAGAAGAAAAGATTTCCTTCTCCTTCTCTCTCCCCACCCTGTCCACAAATCTCCTCATAGCTGGGACAGCCTTTAAATTGAGAGTATCAGCCCCAGTCATAGAGTCAAAACTCCAGGTGGGGCAGGCACAGTCTTTGATGTGACTTAGTCATCTCTAGCTCCTCAAATTCATGCTATTTGGGGAAACTTAGCTGGGTTAAAACCAACCTCTCTCCTCCTGGCTTCTGGATAAATGCCTCAGACACAGGAAAGAAAAAAAATCCAGACAGCTCTCCTGATATGCCATACACCAGCATCGGTGCCAAAGGAATGAGCAGGGCACAGGAAGGTTTGACAAGACACAGTCACCCACCCACAACAGGACTACCAAAATGAGAACAAGTACCGGTTACAAAAAGGTTTAACAAAATAAAATAAAACTGCATTCCTGTGAGCAGCTCACCACAGACTGTACTAAATTAAGGTCAACGGAGACCCCATAAATTAAATAAACAGTAACCCATCGTATTCCTTCTGATACAGAACAAGCATTTCTGCCCGGGTGCCTCTCCCTTCCCCAAGCATATAATCTCCACGTAGACAACCCACCTAAGGCAGAAAATGTTCAAAGTTTTTATATTTGCAGATGCATAAGAGTTAACTGCCAGACAGAAATCGAAACCACCCAGAACGACAAGGTCTTTTTATTAGGTTTGTCTGGGATTTTGCCTTGTTTTCTAAAGCTTTTGTACCTCCTGTTACTTTATCTTCACAATAATTTCAACTACCAGGCAATCAATACTGCAAGGTTAAAGCAACATCTAAGTTCGGCATTGGACAGCTCAATCCACCTCCTCCTTCCTGCTATCTCTGTGCTGGAAGGCAAACAGAAGAGGGCAGGAAAAAAAATATTTATCTGCTGTTAGGATTAGCTGGAGCAACCCAGCGTTAGCTCTAGCAAGCCGCCACTGTTAGCTGGATATGGCCAAGTGACAGTCCCCAGCCCAAGCAGGTACAGCCAGAGGCCTCAGCCTTGCTCAAGGAGGATGGCTTCATTAAACCATGGTGCCAGAGAAGCTGAAACACACTGCCCTGTTAGACCTCAGACACCTCTTGGCAGAGAAGAGGCACTTGCACTTACGCCCTTGCTGTCTCACTGTACACAGACAAGACAACTGACTCCAGCAAGGCTGGACTCCATGCAGCCATTTATGAGGAATGCACCATGGAACACAGGCATGGTGTTCAACATGTTCAGGAGTGGCAAATAAAAACAGTGCACTGCCTACAACAGGCAGCAGCATCTCTAGGTCATTTGCTATGATAAGTAATTGACAATTCCATCTCCCCAACTTGTAGTAGTGCAGATGTTTGGTCACTCTAAGAGATCCTGAATATGCAAACACGGGCATTAAAGCAGGCTTTTGCATTTCTTGAAAACACAGTTAAGGATTTAGGAGAATGCATCATGGCTGTACAAAGAATAGTTACCAGTCCTTATGTACCTGCAGTAGCAGAAGGCAGAATACTGTAAACAGGCAGATTCTTCCCCATCCTGCACTGTTGCTGTAGAAGGAGCAGTACAGACATTTGTCCTACACAGTACTGCAGGTTTTAACAGGAGAGCAGAGGCAGCTGGGAGAAAGACACATCCAGCTGGAAGCCTAACAGGACATTAACAAACTTGTAAGTGACAGGCTGAACAGGCTGTGGGACCAGACTCTTCCTGTTGCTCGAGGGCTCTCACACGATGCTCAAACTCAGCTGGTGCAAACCAAATTTGCTCCACTGTCTGCCAGAGCTGTATCAACTTACTCCAGTGAAGGGTGAAGGTGCTCAGCTGTGGGACACCACTGATGGGCCACTGGGACACCACTGACAGGTCACCAGCTGTGTAGAACTTCATTCTAGGGAAAAATAAAGCAAAAAACCCCGAAAACCCAAACAAAAAACAACCCCAAAAACAAACCCACAACAAAACAACAGGGAAAAAAACACTGTGAAAAAAGATGGTCAGGAAGAAGGCAGGCTTAGGAAGAAATACCTCTCTGTTCTAAAACAGCCTAGAAAAGGGGAAGCTGCAGAAACTCCTTTCACAGGACATTAGCATCCTATCATAACACACATGAACTGCAGCACTCAGGATCACAAGGAAATTAATTTTTCCCAGCCATTCCAAACCCTGTTTGGTTACACATCATCTCCCCAGCTCAGGCTCTCCTAACAACGGAACAAAAATATTTTGCATTTTTCCAACCCTTTTCCTTTCCCCTTGGGGCCTAGTTCAAAGCTCTTTCATGTCATTCTGACAGCACAATATGATTTTAGGCAGATAAACCCGGCCCATTAAGAGATACACCCTGTGCAAGACATCTTGCTGGCACTGGAAAGTTGGCAGTGCAAAAGATTTGCAGTTCCCTGCCTGCAAGTGAGACCAGGGATCAAGTGACAAACGCAAGCATCGTGTGGAACAAGGCAGACCTGCTGCTGGTCGGCACCAGGAGACTTGAGTCTCTCTGCAGTTATGGTCAATGCTCCTAAACTTTTCTTCCCACCACACAAACCTTTCATCCCTCAGATTTCACAAGGACATCCCACCACCCAGTAGCTACTGTGAACCTGGCAATTATCCTCCAGGAGCATTTTGTTTCCTCAGAGGGATGAAAGAGAGTCCAGAGCCTTGCTCGCACCTGTGAAACAAGTAACTGCCAGCCCAGCAGCAAACCCAAAGCCTGACCCTTTGGAGGACAGGAGATGGAGATCAGGCATCCTTACACCACACCCAGGTACTGCTCACTGAGGAAGAAGGAGCAGCTCATCAGTCACCCATCTTATAGCCTCCTGGCTGCAGATTATTCAGATAAAACCCAGAGTGTGTTAAGGAAACTCTCCTGTCTGACCACCCAGGAGCCACTCTGTCAGTCATACTCCCCCCATTCTAGACTTTCACTGCTGGGACCAAGGCCCCCTCACAGCAGGAGCTCCAGTGACCCCATGGATGCCCCTCTTGGCTCCCTGCACACCCCACACTCACACAGTCAGACAGGGTTTCCTTACTGGCTCAGCCCTGGGTTTCCCACTGCAGTCTCAGATGTCTGGATCCTCTAAGTAATTTAATCGTAGTGCAGTGACACCAAACAGCTTGACCTGGTGGCTCTGGGGAGGGACCCCCAACAAAAGCATTCCTGGGCTTTTACACTCTCGTGGTTTGTGCACCCAGACAGTCTGGGGTCTTCTGGCTGAGTCATCAGCTCCTACTGTATGCCTGTGCCCTTTGCTGTCCAAAGGGTCAGCACCAGGTCACAGCCCCTTTCCTGGGGCTCCTGACATTTCCCGCACCCAGGGCACAACCCATAGCTGACGCTGCAGCTGCATACCAAGCTATCAACACTGGGTGTATTCTTCAAGAAGTGCCAAAGATATTTAACTATTTTCACAGCACTGCGTGGTCATTACACACCCTTCAACAACAGTGTTCCCTAGATTGGGCTTTAACCTTCAAGGAAAAGCTGTTCTCAGGGGAATCTGCGGAACTGGGCCCCTGGTCAGCGATGTTGGCTCTACACACAGATTTTATTCTAGCTAAACGCAGCACAACATTTACTCACCTGGAAACACAGCTGCCCTACGCTGGGAAATTTCTCCCTCCTACTATTTCACAATTCTCAGGATGACAACAATTACGCAAGAACAACCGTATAAGCACATGAAATGCTTACAGTGTCTAAGCAGGACTTTCCCCAAATTTCCCTTATCAGAGCACAGCTCCAAATCCTATGGCTCCCAGGTTTCAAAGCACACCAACGACCAGACACTGTGCCTCTGTCCTTTCTCTCCATCACACCTTTGCCCTGCCAGAGACCTACGAGACAAAACATGATGCACATGCGAGCAGGGGGCTGCTTCCACATGGGCAGGCTGCTGTCACCTTGGCCAGCCAGGTAGGTATTTCCCCCATCTTGCCCACTAACTTAAATCTTGGCAGGAAAAGGGGAGCACATGGCCTTGAAAGGCTGCCAGTGATTTCTACCTTTTAGTAACTTAATACAGCACACTCCCCCTTCCTAAAACGGCAGCAGGAGGATGTTCGACAGCTCTGGCATCTTAGTAAGACATTAACAAGATTGCTGGGCATCACACAGGACTGCAGACTTTCCTTCAGAGCAGAGTAGGGCATCAATTTATGACACAGATTTGATCCCTTTTCCAACTCAGCCATCCATCTGTGCCACAGATCACCACCGCCCTCAAAACACAACACTCCTTACTACGACAGGCACTCGGTGAACAGATGAGCCCAAGGGCACAGCACCAGGAGAAAAATTGCACCTGTATGAACAACTACAAGTAGTAGCACGCAGTTAAAAATCCTACAGGCAAGACATTCAAAGGGGTAAACCCTCATTAAATCCTGGTGTTTATTTTCTGAGGAAGAGGTTAGAGGAACTGCTACTATTAAACCTTGCCTACTCCTTTGTTTATAACAGCCTGCAAAGCAAAACAGAACTAGAGGACAAGAAGACAACCACCACCTGAGTCCCACACGATACATCCTTATCAGTACCACTCTAGTTCAGTTGCCTTTTGCTTGCCACTGCCAAGAAGCGAGTTCTTGAGAAGCAAAGCCACAATTACTTGCAGTGATCAAAATCACTGCAGACACCATCCCAACAGCAGCAGCAACACCACGAAGTCAGACCCTAACAGCAGCGAGACTTTCAGAGATTAACATACTATGGTAAAAACACACACTATTTAACTGTAAACATCTAATAGCTAAAAAATATTAGGCCAAATAAATATAGCTGGGATCCTGCCCCGACACCTAGCAACGTGTATAAACTAAAAGCTGAGAAGCCTTGCAGGAAAGAGGCTGGGGCATTGAAAAATCCGATTTCCACAACTTCACCCTCACCCAGCAGGAGCCCAGCAGCTGCAGAGGGTGCAGCAAGAGACAGGATGCTTGGGGTCCAATTCCCAGGGTGACCTTGAGGAAATCCCACAGTCTGTCCACCTTTCCACTTTCCCCATCCACTGCATGAAGAGCACAGTAACCTTGACCTACCTCAAAGAGGCACGGATCTGGCTTAGGAGAGTCTGGAAGGAGCTCAGAGGGGCTTAGATGCAGGACCTGCGCTGCGACCGGGGCGGTCAGGGAATCCTACGAAACGCCCCAGAAATCAGAAGCCCCGGAGAAACTCGGAAATCGCTTTCAGTATAAAAGCTGCAGCTCCGGGGCACTAAAGGGCTCGGTGGAGCCGCACACGTGTCACCCGCAATTTCCCCGGCGCGGGCAGGGAGAGGAAGGCGCGCCGCGGCTGCAGCCCCCGCGCCCGGCAAGGGCAAGCCCCGCACCACGGCAAGCGGGGGGAATCAGCCCCGGGCCCCCCACGCAGGCACAGGGACCTCAGCC
>WEIT01017775.1:365465-391244 GCA_013389985.1 Dryoscopus gambensis
GGGGCTGCCCCGCCGGGCCCGCAGCCCGCCCGCCCCACCGAGCACCCCCAGCCCCCGCCCACAGCCATCTTGTGAGGCGGCACACAGCTGGGCACGGGGCGAGCGGCAGCGGGGAGAAGTAATAAATTTGTCATCTGTACTCGAGGGAACGACCTGAAGTTGTGTCAGGGCAGGTTTAGGTTGGGCATTAGAAAAAGCTTCTTCACCCAGAGGATGGTTCGGCACTGGAACAGCTCCCCAGGGAAGTGATCACAGCACCAAGCCTGACAGAGTTACAGAAGCGTTTGGACAATGCTCTCAGGTACATGGTGTGACTCTTGGAGTGTCCTCTGCAGGGCCAGGAGTTGGATTCGATGATCCTTGTAGGTGCTTTCCAACTCAGCACGTTGTGATTCTGTCATTCCCGTCAGGGTAACAGCCAGGCCAGCTGTGCCTGTTGGGTCACCATGCTGTGCTGCCTGCTACCCCTCAGGAAAGCCACCATACCACTGGCAGGCATTGAGTTTTGGGATTAGCAGGCTCCACTGTGGAGCTGGAGCTCTCAGGAGCATTATGAGGCCTAAGACCTTGCGGGGACAAAACATCCACAGAGACTGTTTCGGCATGCCTTGGAAATTAAGCATGAAGGCGAGAGCCAGACAGATGTCTGTACCTCTTGGGATGACCAGGTTCTTTGTGGTGAGGGTGGTGAGGCTCTGGGACAGTTGCCCAGAGAAGCTGTGGATGCCCCATCCCTGGGAGTGTTCAAGGCCAGGCTGGATGGGGCTCTGAGTAACCTGGTCTAGTGGAAGATGTCCACTAGAGGAGGTTAGAATGAGATGGTCTTTAAGATTTCTTCCAACCCAAACCATTCTGTGATCCTGTAACATCCACAGGTGTGACACCACCAGGGAGAGAGGGGAAGATCTCCAGGGGAATACATCTCTAAGAGCCTCCCTTGTCGCTCACATACAGCAGGCCCTAGGTGTGTGTGGGATTACCAGCTCTGTACCAAGGGCCCATGGAAGCTGGCAGAGCAGGAATGCACAGTTATCCTGTGCAGTGAATCTGAGGTGACTAGAGAAGAGTGCCTACAAGGATGTTCCCAGGAGCATGTAGCGCTAATGAGGACATTGTGTACACAGGAGAAGTGACAATTACATGAAGTTGTGATGAACAGCCCTGAAACATCACAGTTGTTCAGACACCTGAAAACAAGAGGAGCTTGTTATCACAGTCAGGGACCTGGAACCCAAGGTGAGAAGAAGATGTAAACCAGAGGCCGGTGAAGCATCAGAAGCCAATGCTAATGAGTTGGATATAGGTGAAAAGGGGATCAGCTTTTCTCATGTGCTTTTCAACCTGGGCTGAGCAAACCATGAGAAGATACAGCACAGGAGGTGGAAAGCTCACTCCAGAAGGGTGGTGCCTGACCAAGGAAGGAGACCTGTGTGCTATGGCCATTTTATGGGCCTGTATTGGATGAGCATCCAGCACAAGAGAAAAATGCAAGTGCAATGGGCAGGGAGATGCCAGAATAGTCTATCCAACCCCACAGCCTTATCTCCACCATGTCCTTGGAAAAACAAGCAGCAAGGCCTGGGTTGCAGGCAGGCTGCTGTGGTGGGCACTGCTGCGGGAATTCCCAGGTTGGGGAACAGCAGAACAGTGTGGGAGAGTTGTGGTCTTCTCACTCCCCAGCTGCAAAACTGCTTCCCATCCCTCTCCTTGCTGGTGGCACATCCCCACTCTGCCCTGTTTTGTAAAGGCGTCAGTGGGTTTCACTGTGCTGTACCCTCTGAGTCAAAAGCTGAACTGAACTCAGTGTGGCTTGGGGTAGGTAGATGTTGCTGTTTATCACAGCATACATGTGCTGGCAGGACAATACCATCCCCTGGCAAAGAAGAGGTTAACACTGTCCATCTTTGTGCTGCATCTCAGGGGGCCTGCAGTCGCACATTTTTATTTTTGCTTCTGCTGCATGAAAACAACTGCTCTTTGTAACCTGCATGGCACAAAGGACCCGTTTCTTCCGGCAGCATTTAGGAGAGGGGATAAAAAAAGGAAGCAGAGGAAGAAAGTTCACATTCAGTGAGTGCCAGGTTGTCAAGGTTTCCTCTGCTTTCAGACGTAAATTTTTTCTCCCGACAGACGCAAAAGAGATTTAAAACTGTTTGGTACAAAATGGAGCTTCAAAAGCAGCCCTGTCTGTGTCTGATACAAGGTGAAGAGCATAGCTCAGGACCTCCTGTACAAGGCAACATTGTTGTCACCACGGTGCACACGGAAGCATTATACCAGGTCTGTGCTCGGCTTGTCACAAAGCTTGTCCTGTGTGAGTCCAAAATCCTGCACTGCTTTCAGCCTGCCTCCCAGAGTGGCCATGGGCCGGTTCAGCCCTTCAAGGACATGGGTCAAGTTCAGTCTGCTGCAAAGAAGGAGGCTTTCACGAGGTCTCACTTTTCAGTTTCCTTCCACATTTGTATTGTTTTCTGTTTTAATAAATTGTGGAGTGCCAGTGAAATCCCCAAATGCCTGATGAGTGTGGGTATTAAACCAACACTTTAAAAGAATTCAGCCAAGAATTCACCAAGAATTGGGTAAGCTTGGTCACTGCTCCCTTGGCCTGGTGGCCATTCTGGACGTGATTCTCAGAGCACTGGTAGACAATTTAACTGATAAATATTGAAGAGGCAGTAATGTAATTAGCACCAGTCAACATCGTTTTCTGGAAAAATCAATCCCAACCAAGCCTGATCTTGTTCTCCATTGAGACCATGGGATGTGTTGCCAAAAGCAACAGCACAGAGGTGTTAGGGGAGGCACCCCAGGGTACAGCCAAACAGAATGAATAAAATGAACAGAATTACAGTTGGCCATCAATTTGGATGGCTGGAAGCACCCAGAAACCACTGACCCAGCAGGTCTGGTTTCATTTTTTGTGCAGATACTTGACATTACAGAAGTGAGAGAGGATGTGGATGCAGCTGGAGAGTGCAAGAAGGGGACAGCTTAACCCCAAACCCAGTTCTGTTGTCCCCAAGAGCTCAGGGTGCAAGAGCATGCTGGTGAACCAGTGTATGTGGCCTGTCTGTCCTCTCTGGCCATTACTCCTTGAAAAGAGGCTGCAGACACCTTCTTAGTAGCTATTTGATTCAAATGCTGAACAGTTAGTGGGAATAAAGTCCCTGATGCTCAAAGCGGACAAGTGTGTCTAAAAAAAAAAGTGAAGTAGAATTTTCTTCCTTTTTTAAGCGACTTTTAGAGCAGCTGGGTCGACCCTGGCCTGCTAATGAGTAACATGTCATGAGCTGGCTTAAACAATGGCCGAGCTCCTGCAACACGTCCTGCAGGGCTGGCAGCCTCCAGGAAGCACCAGCATCTCACAGTGCCCAGTACCCGTGAGGCTCCAGCCTCGGGGCTGCCTGACACCCAGCAGCCCCCGTTCCCTGCCTGTCCACAGCATGTGCCACAGCAGCAGTGCCTCGGCTCCCTTGGCAGCCAGCACAGGCTCCCACGCTCAGCACAGACAACACAAGGGAAAGCAATCTCACGCCCTCCACGCTTATCTCCTGGATAAAACAGAGAGGCACTTTTGTTTATTGAGTGCCGATGAATGGCGCTGTCTTGGCTGTGAGATCGGCCTCCAGATCCCACTCTGGGCACAGCTGCTGGCAGGGAGCCTGCAGCTGCAGCCACCTATTGCCCTGGGAGCCTTTCAGCAGGGCTTTCCCCTTAGACCCAGGGAGAAAATTACCCACAGCATCCCACCATACGCATCTGTCCCCATGCAGAGGTGGCATCAGATTTATGGGGCACTGATCATTCTTTTCCCCTGGGGTGTATGGCCCAAGAGTGCAGCTGGGTGCCAAAGAATGCAGTTTGCTCCAGGATTTTTCAGTGTTCCTCACCCTCCACAGCTCATCTCCCCTTTCAGCAGCTGACAAACAACTGTGGGGAATCTGCATTGGCAATAACCTGCATGGCTGTTCCTTGGGGGGCAGAAAGGTGAGATGGTTCCATGCTGCCAGGATGGAGGGTGAAGTGCATGCTGAGGACACTGTCGCCCTGCCATGAGTGAAACAGCTGGACCTCAGGGAGAGTCACAGTTCCCAGGCTTGCCGCCTCACCAAGAGCTGCAGCCAGCTCCTTCAGGGCCATGTTATTTTAGGACCCCAAAAAGCTGATGGATCCATTTGTGACTGCCTCTGCCTTCCAGCCATCATTCGTGCACAGCAGTTGTCACAAAATAGCCTGTTTAAGCAACAGGATTTTCTTTACTCTGCCCAGACTGCAACCAAATCATCTCTTGTAAGGGACTTTTGAGGGGGAGACACCATGTGTTCTTGCTCCTTTCAATGCATCAGGATGAAAGCCTCACCAAATCATCTGTTGTGGGGATTTTTGAGGGGGAAACACCATATTTTCTTGCTCCTTTCAATGCACCAGGATGAAAGCCTCACTGGGATTGCTACTCAGCCTGATGCTCCTGCAACACATGAAGGCTGTGTGGACACCAGGCAACAAAAACTTGCAGTATTGAGAGGGAGCAGCTACAATCAATATCACAAGCCATGCTTGTTCTCAGCTCTGGCCTTGGAAGATGCTAAGAATCACAAGGATTTCCATTTTTCTCCAGCCTGGAGGGAAAAAAACCAAAACCATTTGTCCTGAACCACTGCTGCTTCCAGAGAAAGTAAAATCCTCCAAGGACGTGGCTGAAGAGGCAGCAAGGTGAAGATTCATACCTAAGTTCATGTCCTCCCCCGGCTATCCTGTTACTACCTCCCTCATCCAGCTTTCCTGTCCTACTTCTCACTATGTAATCTAAAGCTTCTGTCCATCAGCCCAGCAAAGCAGAATTAGAATCCTAACCACGCAGGCTCATCAGCCAGGTCTCCTCTTCACACGATAGGGAGAGATGGGTGACTCCATAGGGGCTGCAGCCACCCCCTGCATAAGTCCCACTCTCTCTGGACATGCAGATTTGCTGTCTCTAAACCTGGTGATGCTAAACACCACCAGAAGACCAGGTCTGGCCTGTGGCAGAAACCTGGCTGAGACAGCGTGGCTGGGACACATCTGGGGTTACTCAGGTCGCTGTGTGATCCTGTTCATACCCAAAGCTTTATGTTCTTCCTGCTGCCTTGGAATTGTCCCACAGGTGGGTCTGCTGCACCCCGGTACCTCTGTTGATGGGGTAAAAGGTTTCCTGCATTAGGATGGAAAACTCAAATAATTTCTTAAGCTATTTGTGGGGTCTTTTAGGAATTCCAAGGTTTACCCTTGCTGCTTCAAGCAGAGGGCTGGCAGGGTTGTAGAAGCATGGAAACTTAGGACAGTTTGGGCAGGTAAGAGATGACAAATATTATCTTACTCTTCCCAAGTCACTCACTAAATGTCTGCAGACAGCATCCCTCAAGCTCTCATGTCCTGTTAGCTACATCAAACCTGCCCAACTTCATGGAATTACACAATGGTTTGGGTTGGAAGGGACTTTAAAGATCCAACTCTCCTGCCATGAGCAGCAACACCTTCCAGCAGAGCGGGCTGTTCTGAGTTGTGCCCAGTCTATCTTCCCCGGCATCCTGTGACCCAGCAGCTGATGACCACACAGGGCCTGCCCCAAGATGTGGCTCCATCAGGTGACCCAGCACATAGGACTTTGTGTTCCCAGCCAGAGACGCAGTGAAAACAGGGCAGAGCAGATGATTTCAAGCTTGACACGTCCAGAGTAGAAATCCTGTCTCTCCCTTTGAGTGCTACCTGGTTTGTTTTGGGTGACCACTGGAATTCTCAGTCCAGGAGTGAAGCTCAGCCACATGGCTCTGAGGAGAGGTTCAAGCAACAACTGCCTCCTCTGACCCTTGCAAGTGTGGTCTCCTCTTATCCACAGGGCTTCAGCTGAAGCAAAATTTGCAGCCATCTTGCTATTCTAGAGGAAGCAAGTAGAAATGTCTGATCTACTTCCTCTGCCTGCTTTTTTTCTCCACATGCTCTATTGCTGCTGTCTGATTCAACTCTTGCCTGAGAAAGGCAGCCCCAAATCTCTTGCTCCTTCCACCTGGGAATGCATTCAGCTTTCCGTATTCCTTTGCTTTTTAGAGGTTTTGTTTCACCACCAATTAATCAATCACTTTCTGAACACGACATTTACGTTTTGGCCTCAAACATCTCACAGCAAAGAGTCAGCATTAGAACTGTGCACAGTAGGGGAAAAAAGTACCCGCTTCTGCCGATTTGCAGGTGATACTGGATTATTTCGTTTGGTGCCACCTAGTTGAGAAACAGTGGATGGCAACCACATATTCACAGTCTTCATCCTTTCCCGGGAGATGCAATATTTGCTGTAAGAAAAGAGTTAAAAACGCTCTGTAGTACTCATCTCTGAGCATCCTTCCTGCCCCTTGCACATTTTCTAGTTCCATTGTTTCCTGTCTGGAAAAGATAAGAACTGCACTGGTGTTCAGTGAGCAAACCAAACAAAATGATCTTAGCTCCAGCCTCCAAAAACAAACTTCTAGATGGGTTCAACGTACTGCAAGACAGGAAGCACAGAGGCATGGTCATGGTGTCTGTTTTCTACATTTCCCAGTCACTGAGTTCTTTCAAGGTAGCTGGAAACCGGAACAAAGGTCAAACTCTCCTCATGTATTTTCAAGACATGTAGATTTACAGAAAAATGGTGCTTTAAGAACATACAGTTTATTTCTGAGGAGTTCAGGAAATGAACACACACTTAATTGCAGCAAATGCTGTTTTCTTCATTTTAACGATACCAACTGATAAGCATTGTGGGCTCACTTTGAGGCAGCCCTGGGCTGGGGTTCTGATGCACCGGTGGCTGCAAACCAGCCCCACTCCTTTTCCAGTGAAAGCTATTCTTGCTTTAAAGGCTGAAAACATGGGGTGATCCTCCCTTGGGAGGAAAAAAGTGAATTTAAGGACCATCAGATGTCATGTCCCTTTTAAAAAAACCCAGCAGCAGCACAGTGTCAAGTATGGACATGAGTGTGTACCAAGCAGCAGGAACTCTTACAGACTAGGTATCTTCTAATGCTCCCTCAGTTTTGGCATCAAGCTCAGTAGGTTCGTGGCTGAACCATCCAGTTCTCAGTGCACCACAGAGATCTCCTTTCCCTTATCAGAGCAATCCTGTGGATGTGCCGAGTTTTACAGTATTGCTGCCTGCCCACAGTAAACAAAGAAACTGAACACAGCCCCTGTGGGCTCACTCTCAACTTCCTATTTCAGTCAGGTCTTTAACTGGGAATTATACAGAATTCTACTGACAGGACTGTGTAAACAGTTTACCCCCTGCAGAATATAATCAGGCTTTCCCTTGTACTTTTTATGGAATTAATAAACTGATTTGACCTTTGCCTGGGCTTTCATTTCTCACCTTATTTTTTTTGCTAATATCTGTAGGAGCTGGATCTGTCTCCTGGCAGCTAGAGGACTGTCACGGTTAGAAGAAACTGGAAGTGGAGAATGGTATATAGGAAACACACTATTCACCTCCCAGGTCATTCTGCTGGAGATCTGTGAGTTTATGGAGTAGAAAAGGGTTTGATTATGAGAGTTAAAGAGCTATAAATGTTACAGCCAAAAAAACAAGAAAAAATGTTCCTACTCCCTAACAATTTCTTGCTTTACTTTAAATTTTTTTTGCAAGTTGGCTTTTCCTGGTAAAAATTTATTTGGGAGAACTTTGGACACATCAGGATCATGCACACTAAAAACCATAAAATCTGCCAGATCATCTGTAGGACATTTGTAAGGTGCATGTTAGGCACCAGGAAAACCCAGATAGCTGGAAGGCGAAAGATACTACTCTAGTGTGTAATGAATTCATGACAGAAGTCAGAAAGGAATGCTATTATTTTGATTCAAAAGATAAATGCCAGGTTAGTTATTTCTTTTGTTGTTTCGATTGTCTACTGCAACTGTTATCAGCCATAGCAGCTATAGGCCTATGGAAGACTTAATGTGCCTCAAAGAGATTATTGATAAAGACAACACACCTCAAAATATTGTTTTCCATTGACTCTCATCCAGCTCAAATATTTGCTGCCAAGTCAGCTGAGGAAGGAGCAGTTGAACAGTTGCTCTGATTTCCCGCCAGCATCTCGGTGTCCTCAGCTGGGTGCTTGTTTGGTGTCACTTCAAGGAGAAAGCCAGATGCCTGCAAGGAGGCCCAGCCCAGCGGCTACCACTGAGCAGAGAAAGACTGGAGATAACAATCCTTGTCTGGGGTAGTTACTTACCTTTCCTTAAGTTACCTGCCCAAATCCTGAAGAGCTGTTCTACTGATGATACTGTCTAGGGTTTGGTATCTGCTGCCCCTGGCCGGGCTGCAGCCCATTGCAAGAGTAACCCAAACACCTGGCACTAACCTTCCTCTCTCCTGGCACCAAGCTGTTTTCTGGAAGACCTGAAGCTCTACTGATGCCTGGATGAGTCCTCTACAGAGTCCAGCCTACCTACCCTTTATTTCAGCACTGCCTAACTCAGCTCTGGCCTGACTATCACAAATGGAAAGCTCAGTGCAGCCAAGCTTCATCCTCTTGTAGCTGTGGATGCTCCTTTGTGCTTCCTGTAGACTTCTCCCACATCTTCACCGGAGGACAGGTTTACCCTGCACACTGTCCCTTCTAGATTCGCCTTGTTGCTCTCTAGACCTGCTCCACCCAAGCCTCAGCTCATGCCCTGAATGTTGTGTTTCCTGGCTTGGCCCCACTGCAGCAAAGCCACCCTCCAGGGACACCATTATCTCAGCTGCAGTCTGTCCTGTGCTTTGCAGCTGGCAGGATCCAAAGAGGAGCTCTTCTCCCATTTCTGCACAGCACAGCACAGCCAAGCTCACCTGTGTTCTCCTGCCAGCAGGTTTAAAGGGACTGGTCTCCATCTAACTCAAGGCATTTATAGAATAGCAGACCATGCTGTGAAACAGTTAAGTGCTGATTTTATTCCCAGTCAGAGCAATATGCTCAAATGCATCTCTCCAAAACTGGAGGAAAGAACAAATACCTTGTTTGTATCCATGAAAATTACAAACAATAATTACAAATATGACACAGAATACAAGAGAAAATGTACATTCAAAAGAGAACTGCTGACTTGAACCCAACATGAGACTCGAGGGCAGCACAACCTAAGAAACCAGATCTGAGGAAGTCCCTAGGCCCAAGGTGACAACTCAAGTCTGCACGTATTTATCCAGTGCTCTGGACTGGGCAGTAAGCACTCTGTAGCCTGAGATGTTAGAATGCCTTAAATGGGAAAAAAAGCAGAACACTTTTATGCCTCTCTTTCAATAATACTGATGGCAGGTCTGAAGCAGCATCAGGAAAGCCACCGATGATTCTTCACAAGAGAAAGAAAGCACCAGGATTTATCCAACCTGCAACTGCACGTTGACAGAGTGTTGCAACCTGGCATTTTTAAACACACTTTTTTCAGACTAAGAACAGACATTTAAGTAATGCTTAGAGAGTTACGCTGAATTCAAACATGTCTTGAAGGAGGTGAATTTACTTAGATGACAGTAGTCTTTCAAAAAGCTTGCATGCAATTTTCCACCATCATCCGTGGGCCATTAACTGAGGGCCATTACGAGATGGGGAACAGGAAGAGAAGGGCACCTCAGTAATAAATGACTGAGCAGCTAAAAAGCAGTAAATGCTTCCAGCCTTCTACAAGATATTCAGGCTGAAAAACTGGGAAGTTAGCTCAGCACAGTTCATGCCAAACCCACAACAGTGCCTTATTTCACAGCTGGTCAGACCAGTTTTTAAAACGCAAATTTAAGTCCTGCTTTTCACCAAACTTCAGGAGGGGTCACACCTTTCCTACTACACAGTCACATTTGACTGTGAGGGTGTGAGGACTACCCCTTGGAAACTGCAAGGGAAATTTTAATTTCACCTAAATCTCCCAGAACAGGTCATGGATTTTTACTTTTTTTATAAAATGAAACTGGAATTTTGTCCAAGATCAACAGTATGTAGGTCTCATCTAAAAAAGTGCTTGCAGGTGTAGCAGCCTTTTTGTTTCATGATAGTTTTTGGAGCAAAACAAAAAAAAAAGAGCAATTTTTCTAGACATCAGTTTCTTCTTTCTTCCTTACAAATACTTGGGTTTTGCTTGGACTAAAGGGAACTGGAAGAGATTTGGAAAAAAATATAAAACATTTTCATGGGGAATACAGTTCACATTTTCATGTGAGCAGAACTCGTCAGAAATGGCTGAACAGTCCCCATCACATCACAGGCCTTCATAACATGATTGCACCTCCACTCTGCCAACAAGTATTGGAGCACAAATGGACCCACAAATGCTCACATCCAGTGTTTCCAGCAGAATACAGTTTCAGGAATAAGTTATAAATAAATACATGTAACATGAGTATTAATTCATCAAACACTACTTAAGCCACTACTCAGCTGACAGATAGAGACTTCAGTCTCTACACTTCTCCTCATTTCTGAAAGCTAAAGCTCAAGGTCATGAAGCGGAAGTAGAAAAAAGGTTCATAATGCACTCTAAACTTCCTGGGACTAGCAGAAGCGGCATGTGAGTACAGACCCCAGGGAACCAATGCCCAGCTCCTCAGGAAGACACGGGCCCTTGAGGAGGGAGCAGCCCCCTGGCACCGTTACACAGAGGGGTCTCATACAAACCCCATTTTGCTCTGCCAGGTGCTACATCATAGCTATTGCAGAGTCCTCAGTGCTGCTCTCCTGCTCCAGGCCCACTCGGCGGATGGACTCGTTGTATTTCTGCCGCCCCAGCTCAATGATGGCTTCAACCTCATCAGCGATGTCCTGGCGGCCACTCTCTTTCATGGCTGTAATCAGCTTGCTCACACAGTCAGGATCCTCTGAGTTTTGCTGAGCCCACGAGAAAAGCATGTCCAGGATCTGCTTATTGAGGTCCTCTCTGAAGAAAGGAGGAAGGACAGAAGTAACCAACATACTCTGCTGAGTAGCAAACCGAGGAGACCTCAAGTCCCAGCTCATGATTAGAGCCTTAAAGAAGCCATCCAGACACACAAAGCACTCAGTGGGCCTGCCTCTTCCCCACCCAGCATACAGGAGTTGCAGTTCCTGCATGAACGTTTCTCTATAAAATATTTTCCTGATGGAAATATCAAATAAGGCATTCTGCTTTTGAATATAATTTCCTCACAGGAACAGTAGTTTGATCATAACAAGTCTAATTCTCTCCTACTGCTTTGGCTTTTTGGTCAGGCTGCATGTCCCATGATGTACCACAAGCTCTTTTTGAATAATGATGATATTCACAATTAAAGCCATAGATCATTTCTCATTGTAAGAGATGGAGTCTGGCCAGGAATCCGATCACAGAACAAAACAGGAATGCAACTCAGCTGAAATACAAAGCTCATCAGGTTTGTTATTTCCCAATTTTGTTTTTCAAACAAAAAAGCTTTGTTTTGTAATGGCAAGAGAAAATAATCAGTTTCCCATTATAAAAGGTATTATTTTCAGAAGAGCCATTAGTCAACCCATCTTTTATCCAGTGAAACAATTACAGTGGAAGAACTTTCAACCAGCCAAGCATTGATTTATACTATTACACTGCAGATAGATGGACAGATAGATATAATGCATCACCGTTGGTTACTGTGTCCTCTCTCACCTGTTATTGTATCCTATGCGCTCAATCTGCTGGTAGGTCAGGCCCAGGTTGAGGCCGATGCTCTGCCAGTCAGCTCCCACGCGCCTGGCAATGCTCAGCAGGTTTGCCTGTGTCAGGTACCCGGTCTCAGCATTGCCCAGGTTCAAGGGAGGGAAGGAGAAGCCACACAGGGGACCGGGGTTCTCATCCCAGCGAGGTTTCAGTTGCTGTGTCACAAAGAAGAAAGAACATTCTTTCCTCTACCATCTGTTTTCGTAGAGGACACTGTGTGGCCACTCAGTCTCCACAGTGAAATTTCCTTCCTTCTGCTGGGGAGAAAGGAAGTTCTTGGGGCTGAAGGGTCAGGCTGTAAGAAGCAAGGAGGACTCACACTGGCAGTGACCAGCAATGCTCAATGACTCAGGAAAATATCAAATCATAGTGTTCGCAGTCATAGCTCACACCGGAAATTTCCTTTCCTGCATTTACAGAGCAGTTTAAAATAAGCCATGTCCCTGAAGTATTTTTGCCTCAGCAGTAAGAGGGCACTTAGTCTAGGTTTATAGTTGAGGTTGCATGTGTCAGAAAGGGATGTGAGATCATGGCACGTGATCGGAAGGGAAGCATTCAGCCTACCAAGGTATTTATTGTTTTAGGCTGCTCAAATGTCACTTAAATTCTGTACGCAAAAGTTGCATTTCTCGCTGTAACACACAGCCTAGCCTTTAAAGCTCACACCAGAATACCTCCACTCAATGTCTATGTTCAAATCCAGCATAACTACCTCATCCCATTCCTTTATTTTTTCAAGCTGCATGAGCTGTGTGACTAAGAAATCTATAAACAAAACAGACACTTGCCTTAATTACAGCAAGCTTCCTTGCGTACTACATTCTCATTCATTCAAAGGATCCACCCTCTCTGACCACCCATCCAACAAGTCTGTGCTTGACAGACAAGATGAGCAGGAGAGATGGAGACCACTCCCAGCTCTCCATGTTCTCATTTCAGAAGAGCTCACTCACAGGGAGTGGGAAATCTCCACCATGACATGGCTGGGCAGCTATTTATTGTGGTCGTTCATTGCACGCCTTCTCATGGAGGAAAACAAAATTAGCTAAGCAGGAAGGCCATGCTCTTACCCCACCTAGATTAATTTTTTCTGTAGGAGACAACTCACAGGCAGTTTGATGGGCAGAGTAGCGAGCCAGAGAGAGTCTGGACCTTTTCTCCTCCTGCTGGCATCTTCAGGGATGCTGTCTGGAACTGCCCCTCGGTAGAAAGAGACCTTTGCAAAGAGAAAGCATGCAGTGAAGCTCCGATTCAAGTACAGTGGCCCAGCCTGTTGACACCATGTCTTTTCCATCTGAGAAAGAATGAATTCAGCATTCTCATCTATCCTCAGCCCACAAATATGGCCTCTCAATTATGTGTAACTGGAAGGAGCACTGAGGTTCTGCCATAAAGGCTGGATTTTCTGCCAACACCCCAAAAATTAATGGCAGGAATGTAAGGCAGACAGTTAAGTGATGAGTGATCCTTCAAGATTACACTTCTTGATGATTCAGAGTTTAGTCAGTGAAATGCAATGCCAGAGAAAGAGGGTAGGAAAAGAGTCATACCCAGCATTCAGAGATTATTGTGAGGAGTACTGTAAAAGCAATGATGAAGGAGGAAACAAGAAGTCAGTGTAAATGGTTGTTCACCTGGCCTTTTACAGCTTGGCATTTTCTGTCCACAGGGGAGGTCACATAGATTTCCTTCATGTTCTTCAAGTGGGAGTAAAAAATAAATGAGAGACGTCCGTCCACGCAGTCGGGGCGATCTGTGCAGAGAAGCAGGAAGCATTCAACTTGTGGAGAAAACTGTGCAGCTTTGCAAGGCCATCCAACAGCCCATCATCCACTAGCAGCCTCCATGCTACCAACTACTCCTTCTGCTCATGGCTGAAAGAATTGCAACCCTCCCTTCCCCACTGAGGAAAGCAGAAAACACTGACTGTGGAGAAAGCAGGTCCCATAGGTGAAAAAAGAGAATGACCCCAAGGTAGAGATCAAGTTCAAGAATGGAAGGCAAGGCAGGATGACACATGGAGTCAAGTGCATCCTTGGCACATCCTTTCCATTTCAGTTCATTCTATCCCTTGGAGGGCAAAATCAACTGCAACAGTACCTTGTAATGCACAAAAATAGGTCACCTATCTCTTCACCATTTCTGCAGGGGTGCAGAATAGAGCAAAAAAAATAGGGAAAAAAAATATAATGAGGTACAACATTCATGTATGTATGTATCTGGAAATTAGGTTAGAGTCCAGCCTAAATCAGGACAGAGGGACAGACTCTGGCCTCATGAACTCCACTGAAACACCAGTGCACTTTAAATTACATTTAATTTACACCAATGAAACTGAGCTGTGTGTTCAGGTTTTGCAGAAAATGGCGCATTTCACAGCTGTCTGGACACACTGGGACATAAAATATAATCCTGAGTTTTCGTCCTGTTCCCTCTTTCCTTCTCTTCTAATAGAGGGAATTCTTTGCTCTGAATTATTTCAGAAATACCCTCTCAAAAATAAAAAGCTTTATATGTATTCTCTCAGAAATGGGCAACACTAATTACATCACCACTGGAATTTCAGTGTGGTATCTAAGATGCCAGGAAAAGGGCATAACTGGCTGCAGAAGCAGAACAGTCATAAAATAAACCCCGGCTATTGCCCTCTGCAGGTTTGCAAGAGCATGGGAAGAAATGAAAGTCTGCAAACAGCACTTTCACAAGGAAAAGTCGACAGGAAACGTGTGTGACCAGAGAATGTGTCAAGTTCAATGTCCAGTGGCTGGCTGCTGTGAGTAGTGGGCAAGCTGGAGACAGAGAGGAAAGCCACGGAGGAGTACAACACACAGCAGAAACGTGTCTAGCGCCAGAGGAGGACAAGAGGTAGGTAGGAGCAGAACGAGCCCAGTACTGCCATACCCATATCAATGCTGATGCCTCTCTCAAAAGCTGCAAAAAATTGCTCTCCCTCAAACATCTCCACCATGTCGGATGGCTCAGGTCCTCGATAGCGGTCCTGCAGCTTCTTCAGCACTGGGTCAACCTGAAAGGGTGACAGCACAGGACCCTGTGTTTGGTCTGAAGCACATCTGTCTCCCAACCCATGTTTCTATACCCATGATGTTCCTCTCACCTTCAACAGGGGACGACTATTTTACATGAAAAATATGTAAACAAATGAACAAACACCCATTAAAAAAGCATTTTCAGCAATGTCTCTATCTTTTTAACAGGTCTTTTTAACATCAAAGACAAGGAGGGATTTACTTGCTACTGTATCCCACTCACTATTCAAATACATTTTCTCTGCAAAAAGACACATGCTACAATAGCACACAGCTGAGGACAACAGAAAGCTCATTTTGACTTTGCAGTGTGTGATCACAGTGGCAGTGCAAGAGTCAGGTTAGATTCTTCTTTCTCTTTCTAACAGTAAACCTCTCTCATGCCATGACCATTCCCAGCAGGAATATAGACACACCCAAACAACAATCTCACTCTGAATGTCATTGCTGCCTCATCTGGAGACAGTTTTAGCCCAGAACCCAATACAAAAAATCCTTGCAGATGTTTGTGTACCCAGGTCACTTCAATACAGGAGCACAGGTAAAGAGAAGGAGCAACCAGAGCAGAGGATTATGCTGAGCTGGATATGCAGCCCAGTAATGGCAGTCTGATAAAATAACCCTCACCGAGCTGCACTGCCTGCCACGGGACACATTCTCCAGAGCTGCATGCTCACACTAATCTGAAGCAACACTGCTGAGGGCTGATACCCCTAGGAAGAGGCAGCAGAAGAGAATGCGTGAGCACTTCCCATCTCCTTCTTGACAAAGTCAGCCAGATTAGCTCACTCTCATAGCATAAACTAACCTGATGTTGCACTGAAGCAGATTAAGGAGTGCTCATATGTTCTGTTCCACTGCTTGAACTGTGACCAGCAAGGAACATCAGGAGAAGTACCATTTCTAACCACTCCAGCTGAAAATAAAGCAGTGCCGCTGCCCATGTCAGACAACTGATGTGTAAACTTTGACTTAAGTTTAAGCCAACAAGTTTTGCCTCATGTTTGCTGGGTGATAACAGCACATACATGGCCAGTAACTGGCTCAGCTGACCTCAGCAGCCCAGTCCTCAGGGTTTGCAGAGGAGGAAATCAATGCATGGCATTTACCACTGCATAGAATGAGATTTTTTCTCCCCCGACTCCCTGTGAGTCAGTATCACACCACCAACAGTGCGGTGACAGCATACCCCAGCCATGACTTTGGGGCAGTGAACAGGACTATTCAGTACACTGCTGCCTTTACACCCTACAAAGAGAAGCTCGGGAAGCTCAGGAGCAAGGCAGTGCAACCCAGACCAGACCTTGTGCTTGGGGACACACTGTAGCAGGACTTGCTCGGGATCCTTCTTCCTCTGCAGTGCAATGAAGTTCACCTGGTACAGACGCAGCCGCTCATAGACCTTCTTGGCAATGCCTCCAATGTAGGTCTTGGTGGTGTACCACAGCCAGTACCTGGAGACAAGGAATTAAAAAAAGAAAAAGGGACCCTGCCCAGAGAAAGATGCCAGTGTCACACCCACATGATTCTAAAGAATGACAGGTAGAGACAAAGTGCTACACTGGGCCTGACTTGGAAAGGGAAAAGGGAACACACAGAGTTAATGTCATGGCCTCTGGTCAAAGTGTGGGAAAAGCAAGGCAGGGGAACATCCCATCTTTTCCTCAGGACTAATCATGCACTTACCAGGAGAAGTGAGTGACTTCAAACACTGCATAAAGATGGGTGAATTCCAGCACCACCTCACTGGTAATGTCGTTCCAGCTTTGGCCCTCCAGGTCACCATGGAGAATATGCAGCCTTGACCGATCCAAATTTAGCCCTAAAGACACCAATGATCAAGAGATGCTATATGCAGCAGAAGCCTTTACTCATGGCTTTCAAACCCAGCCACAGGTTTGGGATTCACTTTTTAAAGTCACCAAATAAGGGTTCATGGCCCTCTCTTCAGCATCCATGACTGAACTTTGGTCAAAGAAAAACAGCAATAAAAGGACCAGGCTATCCCATTGCTTTTCAGATATTCTGGCAAAATATGCAGACTTAAAATGATAGTGTGCTGATTCCCACCAACAGATTCATTAGACAATTCCCATCACTAAAATCTAGAGTTATTAACTAAATTCTATCTCTTTCTAATTTACATCTCACAGACTATTCAATCCTGATGCACTTCAGACATATAAATATGAGGTAGTGTTATAATGAAGGCCATGTATTTCTTCACAAGAAAGCCAGGAGAGGCTTTCTTTCCTATAGAAAATAGGAGTTAGGAGACTGGGGATGCTCAGCAAACAGAGGAATCCCTGGCATGACTGAGGCTGTTTTTAGCAGTTTCCAGAGTGGGATACGGCTTAGCATACGATCATATATTTTTAACTGCATTGGCTCAGCACCTGATTCATAAGCAAGGAAAAGAGAAGGCAGACCCCTGGAGGCAGCATGTTCATTTTCTGCTTCAAGTTATTCCCAATCTTCAATCAAAGCCCTTTTACAAAGCATGTCCTCAGTGGGCAGGAGTGCCTCTTCGATCCGCCATACTAAAAGCAGCAGTTTAAATACACATGTGGTTTGGCAGAATAATCCATTTGCCAAGACCATTCTCCCAGCTCGTCTGGTCTTTGAGCCCCAGCCCTGATCTGATGGACCTGAACTACCTTCAGCTCCCACCACTCTGCACCACCATGCACTCAGCAGACACGCCTTGCTGTTCCTGCAGGAGAAGCAGCAAGCTTTATTAACAACGGGAGAGGCAAACAAAATTCTCACTTGCCATTTGTGGTTTTCCAAATATGGCATTTCTCTTTGTCAATTTTGGGAATAAGCTGACCTGTGACCCCAGGCGGAAGGGGCAGCTGAATTCTCACTGGCTTGAGAAAATCCGCCGTGGAGTCCTGGGAGAGGTAGAGCAGGGGACTGGCTCTGCACCCTGCACTGGCTGTGATTTCCTCTATCTCTTCTGCAGAGACTGGCAGCACCTGGATGTGGCAGACAGCACAGTGAGCAGAGCAGTCAGGCATCGAATTCCCACACTGCTCACTCAGTTCCTCCAGCACCCTGCAGGCAAATGCTGGTCTTGCTGCAGGGCCCGTTGAGAAATAAAGCACAGTGAACTTTGGCTGAAGTCTGGCAACCTGTCAAGCTGGGGTGGACTTAAGGTTATTACAAGAGCATTTAGAGTTATCTAGCAACTCTACAGAACAATTATTTTAGTGGGGTGATTTTAGAATTAGATCCACATTCGATTCCCCCACCAATTCTCACTGAGCTGTTTTGCTAGGGTCAGTTTTGCAAGGGAAGAAGAGGCAAAATCTTCTTGTGTTCCCTTCCTAGCAGCTACCTGCTGATCTGCTGAAGATCCTTTTCCCACACAGGGCAGCATGGAGCACAGCCCATGTTGCAGGCAGGGAAGTTAAGAGAGAAGGTAATCTGAGATGGGTCAGCCCATGAAGCAACTGCGTCTAGACATGAATTATCCTAGGGCAGACATCTCTGTTCAGTTCTGTACTGGGCATGAGACAGCAGCTGCACCAGAGCTCACCAAAGCTTGCTTTTTAAAGCATGCATACCTGCAGCTTGACACTACGAGGCTCTTTGGTGACTCCAGGAGGAAAGATCACTTTGATGTTTGGATCCACACTGGAAAAGAGCAATGTTCCCTCTGCTGGCACTCTGCATTCATTTTGCACAAGTCGAGACACAACAAGGAACCAAGAGAAGTGAAGGACACAACAGTGGGCCACACACTTCTGTAACAGAAGACAGGGAAGAAAATATATATGCATATAACTTAATACAATAAAGGCAGGAAAATGAGTACCAGCCAAGCAGAAGGAAGTACTAGATCAGAGATGAAGCATGGCAGGCTGCAACTCACTAACTCCAGGAGACACACCTCCATGAGAGAGGAAACCTGGAGCTGAAATCCACTACATTTTATAGCAGCTGGTCAAAACAGAGCTCATGAGATGTTTCACTCTTGGCTGAGGGAAAGAGGGGAAAAGGAACCAAGCGTGTCACTGGTAGTTTCAATCTGCTCACCTTTGACTTTCTCTTCTGCTTTGCTCTCGTTCTCAGATCACTCCAGCTCTGCCCGCTGAAGGTCCGAACTACCACCTCATGCTGGTGAGGGGTTTGAGGGGAGATATATGGCATCCAGATCTGCACCTCCTGGCAAAAAAGCATTCCTGTGAGATACCCAATAGAAAGGATAAAACCAAGCCCGTCTCTGCTCTGTGGCTTCCTATGCAGACAAGAAGAGGGAGGGTAGAGCATGGCCTGTATTCAGGGAGTGAAAGAACCTGCTCTCCCCTGCAGCCTCCAGGGAGGTGACAGGAAATGTCAGGTCTGCTATGGACTGTGATGGCAGGAAAAGTTCAGCAGCTTCTGAGCAGAAAGGGCAAAGCAACTTTTGCAGTGTTGCAGTCAGCTGTGATGGGGCTGGTGGTATAACTACTCCCCAGCTTGAATGCAAACCACACAATCAGACTTTTAGAGAAGGATGCAAACCATTCTCGTTGCAGGCCAGGCCAGGTGCTGGACTTATCCTCTGGCAGAGGAGGGGCTTGTGAGTGAGAAAGGTTACAGCTCAGCTCAATCAGGAGCAGTGGGGAAGGCAAAGGTGCCAGGCTAGCGCAACACCAGAGAAGCTGGCTGTGTCCTTTGATTCTCTGCAGCAGGGCTTCTTTGAGAGGCAGTCCTGCAGCTACTTAAAGGCAGCAGGGAATGGGGTCAACTGTCTCACAGGTCCCAAAAGGCACTCTCAGAAGACTGTACTGAGCTACTGCAAAGGCAGATTCATCAGGAGGTGACCTGGGTGTATCCTCACCTGCTGGAATTGGACCCCATGAGGCTGCAGCTCCAGGACTTTGCTCAGCAGGACATCATGGTGTCTCAGCTTTACCCACCGAGGATCCGGCGTGAGGGATCGGAACTGGATCCGCAGAGGATCAGAGGCAGCCCCCGGAGGAAAGTAGAAATGGATGCCACAGGCCAGGACCACTCTGCAGCCTTCAGAGGTGACGGTAAAGCTTCCAGAAGAAATGCATGAATGTATGACACTGCAATGATTTCAGCCCTCCAAAAATCATCAGAAGAATCTCATACTTGAGTTTGACTGGCCTACTGAGAATATAGGCTCCTATACATTCCTGCAATACCTACCATGCACCGGTCTTGTCTGGGACCTTGTTACACCACAGTTATATAAGTTCTTAATAACAGAGGCTTACCTGCCCTCTCCTGATGCAAGGAAGAGTCTTTGTAGCCTTCTGGTACTGGACTTATCTGTGGCAGTAAGAAGATTTGGGTAGGAGAAGGAGATAGAGGTTAGTTAAACCAAGGTAGACAAGAAAGGCTGAACAGTTTTGGCTTAATGCTAATCTGACAGAAGTCACTAATTGAATCCTGGTCACACTGCAGCGGGCTCCAGAAAACACTGCAGCACAAGGATAGCAGGAGACCTCGAGGTCCCAAGATGTACTGAAAAGGCTGGCTGTCCTTCAGGGAAACTCAGAAGCAGAGGGAATTAGAAAATATTTCAGTCTACCGCCCCTGCAGCTGTCAGGGCCATGCTTGATTGCCGGGGGCCACCCCTGGGAATCAGTGCTTGCTCTTATGAACATGAGCACCATTGGGAAACCCTGCTCAGACTCCTGCTCATTCATCTTGGACAAAGATGCTGCTTCTCTGCAGCCTGTGAACCTCAGGAAAGCAGGAGGTAACTGCACAGCAGAATGACCCCTTGCTGCTCTTTGAGGTTCTATCATGAGCCACCACAGCCTTAGGGTGATGCAGCAAGTCCAGGAACTTGTGCTCGCCTCTGCTAAAAAGGCTGGACCCCTTTAGGGACCTCTCCTGATCTATTTCCTGTGAATCCCATTTTCACTTCCACTGTAAAACCCTACCAAGAAACCCCATTCCAAGGACCACTGAGCCCTTCAGACTGGAATAGGCCCAATAAAAACATAACTAGTACTGTCTGTATCCCTACAACTTAATAATTATTCCAGACAAATAGATGCTGATCTGATTCCCCCCTGCTTGTCTTCTCTAATCCAAACCCATCTACACCATGCTGGGCTGAGTGAGGGAACAGCTGGGCAGAACACACAGCAGCAGAAGCCTCGCAATTACCAGCCTGCAGGGATGGTTCAGTTTCTCCCAAGGGATTGCCTCGGACGTGCACAAATGGCAAGGCCTGGATCTCAGCGGGGATGGCACGGAGGCAGTTATTCTGCAGATCAAGTCTGGACAAGTCAGGCAGGCTGGCAAGCGAGGCAGGGACTGTCACCAGGAGATTGCTGTGGAGATGCAGCCGACGCAGAGACTTCAAATTGGCTGCAGGTTGGAACAAGAAGTGACCCCCCATCCGTGCTGTTAATTGCATTGCACGTCAGCTCTAATCCCCCTCTCTCCTCAGCCCATGTAAACACACATATAATGAGGGAAAAGCACAAAAGCCTAACATCTCTTTAGCTCATGAATAAAGGAGTGCAAGGAATTAGCTGAGAGTCAATGCAGCCTCCTCTGTCTCTGCTTTTCAGCATCCAGCTACAAGTAAGACACTTCCATAACAGCATCAAAAACAACTTCAGCCACAAAGTAATACAGGACCCAGGAAGCTGGGAAGAAGAAGTCAGAGCCCGCTTACGTGGACTGGTCCACACTGGACAGTGAGATTTCAATCCCAGATTTGCATCCCATCAAACCTCAGCTCTTCTGTTACCAGTCCCAGGTGCTACCCAAAACCAGCCAGGCCAGACTTTCCGTCATTGTAAATTGCATTGAAATCTCAGGAGTGTCATTGGTCCACAGAAACAGAAAGTGTGGTCCGGAGAGTTATTAATGTTCAAAGGCACTGACTGAACCAAGCATGATCCCTCTGGCTACCCCTTCCATTTGGCTCCAATACAACATGGTTTATGCTAACAACTCTGGGCACAGAGACCAAGGTTCTCAGAGGTCCTAGGCTGTACCAAAAGCTTGGCAAGCCCAAGTCCTTCTCTTCCCTAATAAAATACATACCTAGGGAGTCTGGGATGCTCAATAAGCAATTCCCAGAGACATCCAGCTCTGTGCAGTTGGGCAGATTCCCAACTTCCTCGGGAAGCAATTCCAAAGCATTTTCTGAGACATCCAGATCCTGCAGCATTGACAGCTCCCCAATGCTCTGAGGTAAGTTTTTCAGCTGATTTTTCATTGCAGAGAAGAAAGTCAGTTTGCTCAGACAGCCAAAGTCCTCAGGAAGTGTCACCAGGCTGTTATGGCTCACCAGGAGCACACGGAGGCTGGAGAGGTGGAGAATGCAGCTTGGCAAGGTGGAGAGTCTATTGAAGCTGAGATCCAGGTGGGTGAGACACCTGAGGTTCCCAAAGTCTGGAGGCAAGCTTGTCAGGGAGCCATGCTGATAGGAACCAAACTCATCCCTAGCATGGCCACCTGGGTGGAAGGAAGTGGAGGAAGAGGTCAGAGGAAGAGCTCACCAGCCTCATGTGAGACTCCTTAGCACAGAGATCCACAAGATGGAGAGTTACTGATCACAACGAGCAGCACTAATCACTAAGTATGCAGAGAAGTGAGTTTTCTGCTCCATGCCTCAGTTTCCTGATCAGTGAAAGACAGGGGTGTAATGGTGAAGACCTGTTATGAAATCAGATGCCACGGTGAACCAGTACAGCTCTGCTAAACACATCTGGAGTCAAAGCTCAAAATGAGCCCACACATTTACCACCCTTAAGCAGCATGGCCAATATACCTCCAAGCCTCTCACTCTCCTTCCCCACTTCCTCCTCACTACCAGTGGCCAACACACAACACTTTATGGATCAAGGAAATAGTCCTTGCTCTCAAGGTTTTATCCATGCTGTTGAGGAGCAAACAGCCCCGAGGACTGAGATCTGCTGTTGTAAGACTGGAGGGCAGACATGAGGAGAGCAGTGAAAATGTGGGGGAAAAGTAGGTAATTCAGTATTTTGTAGGCCAGACAGCACAGAGAGGGAAGAATGCAAGCTCCCTACCCCAGCTTGTCACACTCAAATTGGAGAAGGGCTGCACCCATGGAAAATAATTTGAGCAAACAAAAGGAAACTTCCAAACTTTTCCATTTGTTTGTTGTTTCATAGACTCTCTCCACTGTTTTCTATTTATATCCATATACAGTAGAGGGCACCAAACATTTTTTTTAATGCTGCATAATGGTACAAAATGAGAACCAAACTAACAGTCACATTGCAGTTTGTACATAAGATCTTAGTGAACTACTTTATTGAATTTCAGGATGCTCAGGGTGTGTGTACACCTCACAAAACAAGGCTGATAAAAGGTACTGCTGTTATTGCCACCTTACTAAAGGGGGAAAAGACAAATAAAATTACTCACATGAGAAACTGGTGACAGATATAGAAAGAACCTCAGACTTTTCAGTTTTCAGCCAGAACCCTGAATTCTGCCCCCAAACTCCCCCTTTCTTTTCTCATTTATTTTTAAAATGCTACCTCCCAAAGAGCAAATGGTTCAGTCTGATACAGAAATTATACAAACTGTATCGAGATCCTCCCACAATAAATAGATGAGACAATCAAAGAATGATCTAATATTTATAGCTCTAACAGTTATTACACTTTGCCAAATTACATGCACACCCTGTGCCCTACTTCAGATAAAGTGTTGATCAGCCTCTTCTGGTCTGTCTTGAACTCTGCTAAAGCTACAGTCACTGACAGTAAGCAAGGATTAAGCGTGGATTGATTCAGACGGGAATGCAGCAAAGACAGCTTATTATACTCCCAAAAATGAAAGACGGGCGGAACTTTTACCAAAAGATTCAACACCTTTCAATCCCCCTCTTCTCGCATAACTGCAAAAAATGCTCTTCTTCTAGAGAATGGCTTTAGAAAATTCTGCAGCATCAACCCAACCAGAGTCCCAAAACACCCGGTCCCCAGGCAGCTGTAGAAACAAGGGAGGAAGTAAGAGTCTAGAAGATGTATCTTGTTGAAATCTGCATTCAGCTCTGAGCAAGGCTGAGCCAAAGCTGAGGTAAGGGGCACTGGGACAAAACACTTCCAAGGGCAGTTTGTCTTGCAGACGTGGAGAGAAGGATTAACAAAAAAATCTGAGCCTGGAAGAGTTGGATGGTGATGGGCCCCAGAATTTACCTTTAAGCACCAGGGATTTCAGGTGCTTCAGATGAGGAAGGCTACCCAGTGTGGTGTCAAGGAGGCAATCGTTGCTGCTGAGCCGGAGGAACTCGACCTGGACCACCTCTCCCCGTCGCTCCTTGAACAGCTGGAGGAAATGGCGGCAGCCGTCAGGATAAACATCCAGGTTCAGTCTGTTGTCCGCAAGGCAGGAGCCAGCGAGGGCAGGAGCCCCCGAAGTCCCCTCCCCGCACTCATCCCTGAGCCCCAGCAGCTCTGCCATCTTCTGCATCTCATCCACAGGGTCCAGACATGCTCTGACTTGCCAGGCAGGCAGGCACTGGCGGCACCACAAGGCAGCTGGGACAAGGAGAGGAGGAAAGATGGCTCTGAAAGAGAACACAGGTGCACTATGAAGGTCTCCTGCCCCAGTCCAGAGTGGCTGGAAACAGTTTATAATCACAGCAAGATGGTAGGAAAGATTACATGCATGTTACTGAAAGCTTTGGAGGCAGAGCACAGAAATGCAGCGTGACAGATGTCACAGAGGCTTCTCCTCCTAGAGAAAACCTCTGAATTTTTCCAGCCAACATCTCAGCAGGGAATGGAACAATTACACACCATCAGAAAAAAGACCAATATTAACTTTAAAAGATATAAATGTAAATGCATATGCCTAATGCAGATTTCAGGGTGCCTTAGTGTGAAGCTTTACAAGTGGAAAAGAAAATGGGGGCAGGGAGAGCTGAGCCAGAAGCAGAGCCCAGAGGTGGTTCACAGACTGTGACAGGCCCTCATCGAACCTATTTGTGAAACCAAGTGTCAATGGGATAAAAGCAAGTGGACAAAGTGGACAAAGGGCAGCAGAGAAAACATGTCAGGGCCAGGGACAGGGTTAGAAAAGGCTTGTCTGTGGTGCAGGAGCAACACCTCCTCCGCTTGGCAATTAAACTACCTCATGGTGTGAATATCAGGAGCTCTTTGTAAACCCTGCCATGGATCGAATTGGTGAATAGAAGTTTCTTTTGAGTGATGCAGAATTAGAACAAACCCGGCTCTAACATCCAAGGCCAGCAGAAACGAGCTAATGCCCCAGCAACACCGCGAGGAGCAGTGCTTTTAGTGTTAGCCTGTGGGACATGGCAGCACTGATGTTTCCAAGGCCCTGTCTGGGGGAGGCGTCAGCCCCTGAAAGAGTAGGAATGCCTCACCCTGAAAGAACAGAAATGTAAGGACAAGAAGAACAGGAAACAGAGCCCAGAGGCAGCTCGCAAACTGTGCTGGGTCCTTGTTGAACCCGGTCTGTGAAACTGAATGCCAATGGGATAAAAGTGAAACTACTGCTTTAGTATAAAGGGGAGCATTTCTTACAAAGACCTTGTGCACAACATGTACGCAGCCCCCTTACAGACGTGTAAGAAAAAAGTCCATCTGCTACAGCTCTGTAAAGCTGTCAGTGGTGAAGGAACCAGGGGGCAGCTCCAAAGGCCATAGAGGCAGCCTCAGGGCTAACAGACAAGGACAGACCTATGGTGGCACAGACACTCTGAAACACACACCTGCACACGGACACAGGTGTGCAGAGACCCACACCTGGACACCCAGAGACCCGCACAGGGACACACACTCCTGCACATGGACACGCACAGCCCCACACCTGAACACGGAGACCTGCACATGGACACACACAGCCCTTCACATGGACACACAACCCTGCACATGGATACACAGAGACCCACACATGGACACAGAGACCTGTACATGGACACACACACCCCTGCAAATGGACACAGAAACCCGCACATGGACACATACACCCCTTCACATGGACACACACCCCCGCACATGGACACACACACACCCCTGCACATGGACACACACCCCCGCACATGGACACA
>WEIT01017775.1:393970-435330 GCA_013389985.1 Dryoscopus gambensis
CGCCGGGACGGGAATGCCGCGTTGCCGCTTTCTTGCGGGAGAGGCGTGCAGTGGCGGCGCGGGAGGGAGTGTGTGCCGGGCTGCCGCGTGCGGGCCCCGTGCTGGCACAGTCAGCGCAGCGTGGCCGCGCGGGCCGCGGGTTCTCGTTTGGAAGTGGAGCCAAAGGAGTGTGGGTCGGAGGGAGAAGGGATGAGCTCCCTCCGAGCACGTAACCCCGTCATGCTGAAGACTCTACTCCTGTCTTGCAGGATGCGTTACGTCGCAGCTTATCTGCTCGCAGTGCTCGGGGGCAACGAGTCCCCCACGTCCAAGGACTTGAAGAAGATTCTCGACAGTGTCGGCATCGAGACGGACGATGAACGCATGAACAAGGTGGCGTTGCCTCTTAAATCCAGGTGTCCCAGCCAGCACCAGACATTGGAGCTGTTTCCTTGGCTTCAGTGTTCCCGTTGCCTCGCTATGGATCTGCTCTTACATTATTCAGACATTCGCTGATCCTTACGTGTGTGATTTCTAAAACACTGCTGAGCCAATCATAAGTTTTTACAACTTTTCTTAGAAGCCTGGCTTTTTTATTCAGCACCTGTCCTCCGCAAAGGTCTCTGTCAGTTGTTGCTGACTTCTGGTAGTTCAGTCTAATCATCCTCATTGAGATGGTGGCTGCGTATAAGGATGCATTAAAAATGTTCTGACATCCTGTCTAGTCTGCACTGAAGGTTCCCTTTTTATTTTTTTGGTCAGTATTGATTTAGAGCTAACACTTCTGAAGGCCTGATATTCAGTAATACATTCTTACTTAAAATGCTGCAAAAGGAGCATTTGTTTATCCACCGAGAAACGTAGGCAAACCCTAACATGGACATTAAACGTATTTAAAGATAATATATAGGAAGATTTTTGAAATTAATTTAAAAGTGATTGTGTTGAAAGACAAGCTTTTAAGGAGAGTATCTTTATTAGAATGTTTCTTGTGATATAATAGATCTTCAGCCTTGTGGACCTAAAAATAATTGGCCATGGGGAAAAAAAAGGCAAGAACCAATAAAATGATCTTCTCATTTGTGCCATACTTGTAAGTGAAATGTTTCCAGACAGGTAAAGGTATAAAGGAACTATTTTTCCAGTGTTTTACCATGGGCCTAACCAGACAGTGGGTTGGCTGAGCTGACAGAATCCTTGCTATGGTTTGGGATGTTGGTTTGAACTCGTGGTGCTCCTGTTTAAGTGCCAGGTCTTCTATCTTTGGCTCCTTTAGGTTTAATAACTTCATATATATTTCCAATATTTGGAAAGGTGTTCTGAAATCTGTTTTGGTCATAATTAATTTTTGCATAGGCTGTATCTTAAGCCAGTGTAAATGTAGTGAAGTCTTAAAAGCACCTTTCTCCTGGATGGAGCAGTCATGCAGGCACATAGTTTAAGTTCGTGTTTTGCTTTTATCATCCCTGGTTATACAACAATAGTAGTAAAATTGAAGTTGGATCTCTGTGTTCCAGGGCAAGGATACAATAACTTGGCTGTTACCATTTGGTAGGGCTAGGAATGGGACCCTCTGGTTCTGGGTCCAGAACCCAGTGCTTCGGAGCCTCCCAGGGGGCATGAAGCAAGAAATGTTAACAGTCCCTCAGGGACTAACACACTGTTGGTAGGGCTTCCTAACTGGTCCCACAACATCTCTGTATCCTCCCTTCTGCAAGGTCCTTGGATTCATTATGAATTTAGTAACAGATTTCATGAAAACACTTAAAGTATAAAATATTTAGCTGAAGTTTTCATGTCAATGTTCTACTCCTGGCACTGAGAAGTAGGGAATTTTGGGGCTATGTAAGCAGCAGGATGGAGGTGCTGTATATGATGATTCATCAGTACTTGTTTAAATGTAGCTTATTCTCAGGCTGTTTGAAAACTCTTAACATTTTAAATTTTACTTGCAGGTTATTAGTGAGCTGAATGGAAAAAACATTGAAGATGTAATTGCTCAGGGTAAGTAGAGTCTCTGGGTGCCCCGGGTAATTGCCTCTGTTGCTTTGATAGCCTAGACCTGAGAGTGTAGAATTGCTGCCAAGTGCCTGACTCTGTCCATTCAGCATCACAGCTGAACTAAGTGAAATCAGGTCCATTCTAATTCCCTGCAGGTCAGTGCCAGTACCTGCTGGGTTTCGCTTGTGGACCACATTAAACTGGAGAACTTAAGCATGTATGAGCTTACTGGTAGTCTGCTCATGACAAAGTTTTCTGAACATGTTGATAAGAGACTGAGCTGTCCTTCGGGTTCTCTAGGAGATGTTTTGTGTTTCACGCAGTTGTGTGTGCCAGTGATGTAAAGCAAGAAGAACAGACTGTTGGCATTGTGGTGCAGCTCCATCCTCTGTGATGAGCACGAGCCCCTCCAGTGCATCCCTCTTCTAGAGCTCCCTGAGTCCCGCATCTCCTTTTCTCTGAGGGCTGATTTCCAGAGAAATTGTGCTCTTACTGAAGCTGGAACTTTTCACATGAATTGGGTCATAGGGCTGAAGTAAAGCAGAGCTGAGCTAGTGCAAAGGTTTCTGATTAAAGAGTTTTTATTTTTTTGCAAGTGTGTAGGCACAAGGGAATTTGCAGGCATATTTTTGCTCAGAGGTTGCCAGTACTTTGCCTGGCATTGCTGTCAGGAGTAGGCACTGGACGTTTATATCCATGTGGTTTGAAAGGCCTAAGAGAGCTATTATGCATGTGGTTACAACACACTTAAGCTGTCTCTTTCTGTAATACTTCAAATAAATTGTTTCTTAGAATGTATTTCCATGCATATGAAACATGTTTGTTTACTTTGCTAGTTTATTAGAGCTGCAAATAACAGGGAATTATTTAGAAACTGCTTCCCAGAAACTGGAATACAGACAAACATAGAGGGTATGTGACCTTTGAATGCCAAGGGAGCCTTGGTATGTGAAAGACAGAGGCGAGAGAACGAGGTGGCTTTCCAAATACGAGCAGAAATCAGGAGTCTCCAAGGAGATGCAATAGGGTTCATAGGGTGCTGAGGAATTTGTTTAAAATACTGTACTCTTTGCCATAAATAAATCAATCTTGTCCTTTCTCTCCTGTAAGTGTGATCCAGTTACGTCCTCAGAGTTCTCTCTACCCTTAAAGGGAAAAAAAAAAAGGGAGCAGGGGAAGCCAGTGCTGCTGATATGTTACTTTTGAGGTACATTATCACATTCTGGGGTACTGTGCTGTATTCAGAGAACAATCTGGGTGTGTGAAATTGGATGTGTTTGCTGCTATTTTTATGACAGCTTTTGGAAAAAAGACAGAGACTTCGTGTACAGAAGAAAACTTACTAATAATACACTACCAGTGTTCTTGGCATAAACCTTTGTGAATCTGAAAACTCCTGAGTTTTTTTCACAGAGCTGTTTATATTTATCATGGATGCAGCCTCTCGTTCCTTTCAGCAGATAGTGACAGCTTCGGTCCCTGAGATGGGATTTGTTTTTTCTGCACTCTTCCATTTCCCCTAACTTAAGATGAGCATGTAATTAAGATGTGCTTAAGATGAGCATGTAATTAAATACATTGTCTTGTGTCCCACTCAGGTAATGGAAAACTTGCCAGCATGCCGGCTGGGGGAGCGGTGGCAGTCTCTGCTGGAGGGGGCTCTGCTGCTCCTGCTGCAGCTGCTGCCCCTGCTGCCGGTGAGTAACAGTGGAGAGGTGTGGCTGCAGCGCAACTCCTTTTGTCTCTGGTAACAGCTTAACGACTGAGTCCACATTCCAAGGCTTCTCCGCTTTGGCAGTTCAGTGTGTGATGGAAATGGAAACTGAACAGTTACTTTTCCTTTGGACAGTCAGAAGCATTTGCTCTTTTTCTGCCTTAGGATTGGTCTGGCTTAGAACCGAGAATCAAAAGAGACTTGGTGGTGTTGAGCACGTCAGTGCAATAGTAGTGTCTGTATCCCTTCAGTGTTTGTATTTGGTTGCTGAAAGGGAATGAGATAACCCATAGAGGCTCCAATACCAGTAGCAGGGGAGCTGAGAACACCAAAACTTGCATTTTGAAAATCTGTGGTGCAGTGTAAATACTGACCATTTGCTTGGTCTTTTTTTCCTTCAGCTGAGGAGAAGAAAGAAGAGAAGAAGGAGGAATCTGAAGAATCTGATGATGACATGGGATTCGGCCTCTTTGATTAATTATTTGTTATAGAGAAGTTATTAAAATTCTTTGTTTTAAATGTTTTGGAGTTTATTATTAGTACCATACAAGTGCTCTTGGATTCAGGCAGCTGTTCTTAAAATAGCTCTGACACAGCTTTGATTTTTATCTCTGTCTGCAATAGGTGTGTAAATTTTCTGTCAGACTGTAGGACTCATCTCTGAGAGTACTGAGGAAGTGGCAAAGCTTTTGTGAACCTGGATGCTTGTTTTGACACTGCTGTTTCTTAAACAGTATGTGGAAACTGAATCTCCCTGATGCTAACCATCTCCATACTATTTTGCTCTCAGTTACTCAGTGAAGTGGCCCATCTATTCAGCAATAATAGGATCTGTTTTTCCAGGATCTGTTTATTCATTTCCAGAATGTGAAACTGAATGAACAGCAGGCCTGAATTAGTCCAGAAATATAATTTCAGATTAATTATAGTATAATTATAATTATACTATAATTGCTAATTATAGTAATTTGGTTTTTAAATATTTAAAAGCCCCAGTTTCATCACTGTCAGGTGTCCAAGATCTAGGGACAACACCAATAAAATGGTTGACTGTACTTGGATTTCCTGTTACATCCATATGCTTAACAGTCTGTCAGAAAAAAAAAAACCCAAACTGCATCCTGCTGTCATGGGACACAGATTAGTGTGGAGGTCATTCACAGATCATGCTGAATGGCTATTCTGGGCTATCAGGACATGAATTGTACCTTAATCTGAACAAAGAGAAACATGAGAATGGTGTTTTTGGAGAACTGAAATATCTCTGGCATGCCAGAATGTATCTGCTTGAGGGGACGGTAAATTTTGCTTTATTTATAAAGTGTTTACTGCTAGAAGATGGTTTTGGCAGGCAACTTACCCTGGCTTCTTGTAGAAGTCTTCATCTGTAAGTAGGTAGAGTATAAATTACGTGTGTGATGATCTCGCTGTGCTAAGTCTACACTGATAGTGTCAAAAAGATACCCCTGGAGTAGTGTATACTGTGGACCTTTTCTAATATAGTTTGTGGAGAAAAAAAGCAATAGCGGGTACAGCTGTGTTCATAATGAGTCCTTGGACTAAGCATGGCAAGTACTTCCGAAAGCAGAGATGGGTGAAATCCAAGTAAGTAGAACTATTATCTCTGTGGTATACTGAGAGAAAACGCCCAGCACTTCACAGCCAAGCAAGAGAGCAGTTGGAAGTTAGAGCCTCAAAACAGCCATGATTTAACCCTTGCTGCCCTTCTGTCCCTGCTGAAAGAAGGTTACAGGGGCTAATAGTGCCAATACCTTTCATCTACTTGGTCTCTTAAGTGCCAGCCTGG
The DNA here is from genome assembly GCA_013389985.1 of Dryoscopus gambensis. Classification (NCBI taxonomy): domain Eukaryota; kingdom Metazoa; phylum Chordata; class Aves; order Passeriformes; family Malaconotidae; genus Dryoscopus; species Dryoscopus gambensis. The sequence continues at coordinate 399,472 of WEIT01017775.1, forward strand.
TGCTCTGGTAGTGATGGAAGCCGCTCAGGTTCACAGTAGTTCTCTGTCAGACTCGTAGTGGTTCAACCCTGGCAGGGATGCCTGTGTTGCTTTTCTTAGTAATTTCTCCATTTCAGGTCACTGAAAAAGAGTAGTTACAAGGTTTTGCTGAGAGGTACCTCTGACCCTCCCCAGCAGTGCCTTGCTCTGCTGCTTCAAGAGCACCATCAATGTTTACACAGGAAGGGAATGCCCTGGCACAGCACTCAGTAGGGTTTTTCCATGCACAAAGGAATTTGTTTGAATGGCACTGAGCTATTTGATAAGTTTGCTGTGCCCAGGCCTGTGGGATGAGACTGAAACCTGTGGTGCTAGCTACTGGCTACTGTGATGAGGGGAAGAGTAGAACTACATCTAGACTAACTTCTTTTTTCACCGTGTTTTTCTCTATCTTCTTCATCTGACCTGTTAACCTTGAATTATGGACCTGATCCTGTGTTCGGTGTCCTCTTACAACCTTTAAATTCCTTTGTGAAAGTGCATAATGTTCATGAAAATTGGCAGTCAACCTGCTCTGAGAAAAAGGACAGCTCATGTGGTAAACTGTTCAGAGAAGCAACTTCTGGGGGCAGCTCTCAGAGAAAGCACTGAAAACAGAGCTCTCATCACAGTGCCACGAGGAGCCAGTGTAACATAACCACCTTGTAGATGTTCCTTGAGAAGGTCAGGGCACAGCTCTGCTCCAAGATTTCACACACATTTTGCAGAATTTGCTAAAACCTCTGCATGGTGGACATTTCTTAAGAATATAAAATCAAAACCTATTAAGCTTCCACCTTCCTTACCTATTTATGAAACTGTTGCCACCTGATGGCTTTTGTACATGAGCAGTGATGTGCCTGGAAGTCTGTTGCACACTTGTTTGGTGCTCTGCATGGAGTTCAGCTGTGAAGGAGATGGGATCCCTGCTTCTGCTCTGGAGTCACTGTTCTGAATTTTCAAGTCTCAGTGATGCCCTTTCAGACTCATGGATGATGTCTAAAGGCAAGGGTACTGGTGGGGTGGATGCATTGTACTCCATGATGCTCTCAGAGAAGACTAGTGCCTGCAAATACTTGGACTTGTAGAATTCCCCTTACAGAATCAATTTTAGCTAGAGAAGATTTTTCCTGAATTCTTCATATAAGATAGGCTCAAGGGCATTGAAGAGAAAGGAAGGGATAGTCTTGTGCCTGGCGATTGCACTGGTAACTGATCATTACCAAACTGACAACGGGAGAGAGTGATTGAGGGGCAGACTCGATGTTGAAACGTGCGGGCTTTCCTCACTGGGACACAAAGGCTGTGCCATCTCAAATCAGCTCTCACTGAAAATCATTCCTTACAAACACCGTGGGGCAGGGAGAGGGATGTGACATCTTCACTACTTGGAAAGCAGGGAGAATGTCCTGGACACTACTGTAAAGCAGTAAGCAATGGCTCCCTGGGGCCACTCTCAGCTGGTTTCACTCCTACTACCAAGGCCCAATTTTGCCAGCTGCTACATGCGGGCAGGCCTGCTGAACTCAGTAGGCTTGACTTACAGAGATGTCTGTAGTACCTTTCCTCAAAGAAAAATTCAGTCCCAAGAGAGCAGGACCACTCCTGCGCCTCAGGAGATGCTCCTAAGAGTCCCAAGAGTCTGCCGTGGAATGACCTGACGTACACAAACGTCACAGGTAAGAAAAAGAAATTTAACTCCAGCTTTCCAGCACTTGGGTTGAGCTTCATGACTGATGTGCCTTTCTTGCTGACTATGGACAACAGTACTAAAGTAACATTCTGGAATCAGCATTGTAACAGGCTGCCTTTCGTCTTCCCTTGAATTCCCAATAGCCAGCAAAAAACAAGGTCTTGCCTGAAAAAGCAGATTGCTTGTATGTTATTATCTTGTAGGTATTAACAGCTCACTATTCATGAGGCTAGAAAATAAACACGACAACGAGAGATTGCATGCTAAGCTGTCTCCGTGGCATCTCAACGTGTCAGGGCACGAGTGGATTTAAAGAGTTCCAGTTGGAGTCTGACACACAGGAAAAGCTGCCTTGTAAATCTTGCTGATCTGGCTTACTGCTGCATTGTGAGCAACAGCAGAACTGTAGCACTTTCTTACTGGGGGGAAAGAGATTAGTTTTGGGGGTTAGTTTATTTTTGAGAAAAGCACAGTTGTTTGTCAGCCTGCTCGTGCCAGTGCCCAGGCAGCACTCCACAAGCGATTAGTGTTCACATGGTTCGTTTCATCGACCTGTTTCAACAGGGCAGCATTAACCTCCTCAAATAAGCAACCTTGAGGGCCAAGGCAGTGATGTAAACAACTCAGGACAAGATTGCTGTTGGGAAATCAAGTGAAACTAAACCCAGCATTGTCGCAGCATTGTTGTTTCTGTTTTCCAGACATGCTAGGAACAGTAAGGCTTGTGAAATGCTGGAAAAAGAGGGAGCAGTGTTGGCTCGAGAATGAAGATGTTCTTCATTGTAACACTTGTGGTTACAAGTGTTTGGGGAAGTATCTGCAGGCAAGGTTCAGCGGTCAGTTTTGCCACAGAGTTCCGCTGAAGTCACAGCCCAGTGACCTGTTCTTCTGCAGAACAATCCCTGTTCTGGAAAAGGCAAGACACGATGTTTCCCTTGGGTTTGACTACATGAAAATACCTTTCTGTGTCATCAGAAGCACAGGGTGGAAGCTCTGTGATCGTCTTAGTGTTAAGGGCCTGTAAGAGAGTCAAGGCTCAGGTGTGCCAGGGCTCACCTCTCCAAGCAGAGGAGATGAGGGCTGACAAGGGTTACGTAACCACATCAAACGCAAGGGAGGAAGGAAATTACAAAAGCAGCTAGAGGTATGAGAGGAAGGGAGAGAAGGGTGGGTATAAAGAGAGGATTTAAGATAAGCAGAGTTAATTCTTTATGTGCTCCAGGATCAGTTAGTATGTGTAAAGAGTAGTTGCTGGCAGCTAGGTGAGCTGGTGGGCTCGGGGGCAGGACCTGAAAGATAAAGCTGTACTCCTGCCTGTCTGATGAAAGCAAAGCGTGAACACTTAATGAAAAAGTGTTCTGTCTGTAGAGGCTGGAGTATGATGTCTAACTTGAACTCAAATATTGGATTTATGCAACTGGATTTATGCAAATTGGATTTATACTGGATTTATTACCTGCTGAATTTAGTTGCTTCAGTCACCTGACTGTGAGGTAGTAGACTGAGGCATTAAACAGGTGTTCTTGCACCCTGGATGGCTCATCAGTGGGGAGCGTATCAGCCTCCCTCATATCGTTTGAAAAGATGTTTGGAGTGGAAGGAACAGGAAGAGGGGCTACTTGGATGACCTCCACTAGCATAATTGGTGAAATTCCTGTGGGGAGGAAGGCCTTGCTTTGCTTAGTCTGGGAGCTGTTAAGGACAGGTATAACACTATCCCAAGTGAGAAACTTCTGACCAGTTATAAGAAAACTAATCCCAATAGCTTTATGCCAAGATGAATTAAGTAGGGGTTTTTTTAGCTTTGGTAGAAAGTGCTTTTCACCCTATGTTGCTTCCATTAAAAAACCCTTTATGGTTTTTGTTTTCTATCCCCCCAAACCTCCCTCCTGCTGATCTTGCTTCCTAGCTTTGAGTAGAGCAGCTGCTTTTCTTGCTATGCTGATCTTTTCGATGTCTGTAAATTTTCATACTTACCTAATGATTTGGATGACTGTAGTCTGTATTGTTTATGGCAAGGGGATCTTTACAGCTTCTGAAATCTATTTTGATGATCTGCTAGCACTGGCCTCTCCCCCAGTCCTGCTCTGTGGCGAGCTAGTGCAGAAGTAGTACTGAAAATCACAATTGCCCTGACTAAATCTAAGCATTTTGGTGAGCTTAGAGGCATGTAGAGAAAAAAATGTTTAGAAAAGGTTACCAAAGGTAAGCAACTCTGTGTGTTTTGGTGATTAGTATACAACAGTCTGCAACTTCCTTGCGAGGGGAAGAGGAGGGGCAGACACCAAACTCCTGTCTGTGGTGCCCAGTGACAGGACCCGAGGGAATTGCCCGAAATTGTGTTAGGGCAGGTTTAGGTTGGATATTAGAAAAACGTTCTTCATCCAGAGGGTGGTGGAGGAATGGAACAGGCTCCCCAGAGAAGTGGTCACAACACAAGCCTTAACAAGGGTTCAAGAAGTGTTTGGACAATAATCTTGGGCAAATGGCGTGACTCTTGGGGGTAGTGCTGAGCAGGTCCAGGAGCTGGACTCGATGATCCTTGTAGGTCGCTTCCAACGATTCTATGAGTTTAAAGGCAGAGAAAGCTGGGGACACGGGGATTGCCTTTTTCCCAGTTCTTGCCCTGTTGCTGTGGCAAGACTTGCCTCCTTCTGACTCCTCAGCTTTTTGTGAAAGGGGAAGGCTTTTCCCTTTCTCTCACGTTTCGTGCCCATTCCCTGAAAAACAAAGGAAACCCCAAGGACTTGGAGCAGATGCCAAGGAGCAGGATGCTCCGTGAGGGAAGGACAGCCTGCTGCCCCGGGACAGGGCGAGGTTTGGGGTGCTGCGAGCAGCCGCAACCCTCTCCTCCGAGAAGCTGGCTCGGCCCCTGCCACTTCAGGGCGGCGTTGGCACGGCTGCCCTGGCTCGGCGGACGGCGAGCGCCCGCAATGCCCCCGGGCCGGGAGCGGGGTTCACCGAAGGAAGGGTTGGCTCAAGGGGCCGGGCGATCCCGCCCGCGCCGGGNTACAGCTCCGGCAGCGGCAAATCTTGCCGCGTTCTCTGGCTGTGTCTTCGGCAGCAACGCTTCCCGGCTGTCCCGCCCGTCCCGAGGCGGTGCGAGAAGAGATCCGCGGCTTTACCTCTCCGCTGCCGCGGCGGCTGCTGCTTCCCCCGTGCACCCCCCGCCCCCAGCGGGGCGCGGAGGCCATGTTCCCGCTGGACTCCACCTGGAATATCTCCTTCGCCGGCTGCGGCTTCCTGGGGGTCTACCATATCGGCGTGGCCAGCTGCCTGCAGGAACATGCCCCGTTCCTGGTGGCCAACGCCAAGAAGGTGTACGGCGCCTCGGCCGGGGCGCTCACCGCCACCGCCCTCGTCAGCGGCGCCTGCCTCGGTAAGCGCGGGCCGAGCCCGGCGCTCCTTCGCCTCTTCCCTTCGTTACTGCTAATTTGTTAATTAGAGCAACAGCGAGGGGGTGTGGGTGTGTGTACGTATGTGTATGTAAATAGCGCTGCCCCCTCCTCCTCCCAAAATGCGAGCGGCGCTTTGTTTTTAAGGCCTGTACCCCCGCCCCGGTCCCTGACGGGTGGCTGAGGTCAAGGAGGCCCCCGACGGTAGGCAGTCAGCACAGGGCTCCTGGTTCTGACACCCACCCACGCAGACATGGATAATGTGGACTTGCTGGGCTCGGCTTGTGGGTTTACCTTGCTTGCCGTAGGTCTGGTGGGGCTCTGGGTGAGGGAGAGGAGCCTCTCGCCGTGGGGGCACCGGCCCTTGGTGGCTGCGAACGGGAGGTGAAGCGGCTGGAGATGGGGACGTCGAGTTTGCGCGTGCAGATAGGAGCTGGGCAGCATCTCTGAGTAGCACGTCCTTCAATCTGCATATTTATTTCTGGAAAAAGGTTATTTCTTGGGTTCTTGAGCACTGAGGAATTCTCCTGCCCTCTGCAAGAGCTAGATCTTCAGTTAGATTTTATCTCTGTTTTCAAGTTATAGAATAACCTTAAAAAGTTCTTTCTGAAGCAAGCACATAGTGTAGTGTGTCGCTATGCCTGGGGAAAAGCTGAAGGAAATGGTCTGTGGTGCCTCCAGGCTTTTTTGTCGTTTTGCATAAGTGGGGGAAGTCAACAAACACGTGTTAGAGTCCATACTTGGAAGCTTTTATATTGAGAATAACAAATGCAGAAAAGTTTCTTAAGCTTGAGAGGGGAACGTGGCGTGAGAGAATCAGGTATATCTATTTAGTCTCAGGGAGTTATGAGCCTCTCCTAGAGCCAAAGGCAGCCAGAGCTGTTTACTGCTTGAAGTTCTCTCGCCTTGATCACAGGTGTTTTTTCCACAGCACTCCCCTTTTTTTTTTTTTTTTNGGTAGTTTTGAGATGTAGCCTTCGTGCAACCAAAATAAGCATTTTCTGTGTAGTTAGGTTTGAAGCTTCCCTTCCTGAGCATTTTGGCTTCAGAAATGCCCAGTGAAGTGCAACCGTAATTTCTGGAGCTTGATGGGAAGCTCTTAACAGCTGTTCAGACCCCAGTCTGAGATCTCAAAGGCCGTATTAATGCCCCGGTGCCAACTTTTACTGCGGACAAAGGATAATAATCCCTAATCCCTTCTTGATCGGGGATCCGTTTGCAGGTAGCTGCTGGGGATTTAGCTGTTTAATTGCTGCTGCTTCTGCTGAAGAGGTGACTCCCCAATTAGTTCCCTAACCGGGTGATCCCTGTGCCACTCGAAGGCGTGGCACAGGTGTGGGACAAGCTGACGGTAGTGCCCAAATCCTATGCCTTGCTCGGATGCCATTCTGAGTGCTGAGCAATCCTGTTATCAGGTCTGCTTTGTCCTTGCTATTTATATGTCCAGAGCATCCATGATGTGTCAGGCACTGACCTAAGGGAGGCATCCAGCCTGATAGAGAGCTTTTCTGTGAATCAGAATAGGTTTTCCCACTCTCTGTGAGGTACAGTGGGAGGCATTATTAAGAGGACTGAGTTTGGGGCCACCTTCTAGGAAGCATTCGCTTACCTCCTGAAGGAGGGCACACCATGCTCTCTAAAGCTAACCAAGGCTTGGGCCTTGGGTGTTCCAGTTCTGTCTTCTGTTTGACTTCTCTGGAATAGTTTTCTTGTGACTCACCTGTGTGACTGACATGTATCTTGGGTAGAGAGCAGCTCTAAGGCAACAGAGCTGAATTCTGAAAGTAAAAGCACATGGGGTGCGTGGCTGGGCCGTGGTATCGCTGTACCTTGTCCGTGTCATAAACCCTCCTGACAGTGCAGCTTCCAGGCAGAGGTCCAGAGGTTAGAATGAAATCATAGGGGCAAAAGGGAACAGGGCAGGAGGTACAGCTGAGCCTGAACTAGGAGAGCAGCTCGTTCTCATACAGGCTCTTGTAGTGTCCCGAGTACCTGTGTTTGCTGAGAGCAGGTGGTGTAGCCCACAGGCTTTGAATCTTGTGGCAACTGCTACTCTGCACTGTCTGTTGCCCTGTGCATGAAATTGAAATGCTAAATAGTGCCTCTTGATGAATGACAAGCAGAGGGGAATTTTGCAGAAGCTTTGCTTACTTGACTGTGTGTAGATAAAGTTAGTGTCCTCATGCCTGCGAACTCAAGAAGACTCTACTGTGCAGACAAATACTTGCTGGGGAGGAGTGGAAAAACCTCTTCCTTGGGGGTTTTTCTTCGATTCCAATCTTTTGAGACCCCGATCAGAGAGGGCAGAAATCTTTCTTGAGTTTAGAAAACAAGATCCCACTTGGTGGTTTCTTTTCCAGCTTTTCCCTCTGGCCTTTGCATCTGTTCAGCTTGCCTGTGAGCTCGTTCTGCCTGCTCTGTGATTTAAGACCACACTGTCATCATTTGTGTCGGACAGGAAGGCTTTGCCATGGGCTGACACTGAACTGAAAGCCCTGACCAAGTGATCTGCAGCCTTTAGAGCACACTGTGAGCTTCAAAGGCGTGTTTGAGAATACCAAAGAAAACAACACTGGGCATGCATATTACTTAGGCAGGGCCCCTTATATTTATATAAGAGATCAGGAGGTGTTTACAATCTGATACGACCTTGCCTAGCTCCGGTTAAGCACTTTACCATTAAGTTGTAGGGATCTTGGATTTATTGTTCAAGGTTACAACAGTGATGCTGTCCTGCATCTGAAGTGCTCTCTCTCCAGCTTTAAGGTTCTTCTGTTTGCTGACATGAAAAAGCATTGCAGTTTTTCCACTGGAATAATCTGTGGGGCTGTCAAGGTGCACTGGGCAGTCTCATGTGTTTACAAGTTACTTGACTGTGCATAGTGCAGTGTTGTGGCATGAACAGCTCGCCCCAAGGGTTTCCTGGAAAATAGCCTCTCTCATGCCTATACCGTCTCTTGGGGGACACTGGAGTCCAGCACGCCAGGAAATGCACTTTTATATGCCAAGCAAGTGAAAAGTTTTTATGCTGGCTTTGCAGTCTCCTCCTTGTGCATACCTCAAATTTTCACTAATTATAGGCGTGGAGCTTCAAGGATGGTCACCTGTCTGTATAAATCTGTGAGTCACTGGCCTGGATGAGAAAAACTGGCTTATGTGACTTGGTGAGACTGTCCTTTATCAGTCATGAGGAATGCTAAAATGCAGCTACTGTTGGAATCTTTAATTTCTAATAGTGAGTTGGGAATATATTTTTGGTAAGGTCTTGAATCGTCTCACTTTAGTGAGCTCTATGGGGTTTGTTGTGCCTGCTTTGGGAGCACAGCAGCCTGAATAAATGATGGGATGTGAAGCTGTAATCACTGAAAAGCTCTTTGAGTTGGTACTAAGGTCCCTCTGACTCATAGTTAACCAACAGCATCTCAATTGTCTGCATGGCATGTGAATGTTGTCCTAGAGAGCCCTCTCTGAGCGTGGGTTGGAGCTGCTGAATTGCTTCTATTTTGGGGGGAAAAGGTTGGTTCTGCTGTCAAATGCAAAGCTGGCTATCAAACCCCCATCTGTAGAAGTTGGCTGTTCTCCTAAAGCATGACAAGGTTGACAGAAAATGAGAAAGCAAGCTAAGGGGATGCTTTTAGCACTAAGAATACAGAAAGGAGGCCATATGTCTGCTAGATTGAGTGGTGCTGTTTGGGATGCTCTTTGGAGAGCTCTTCCTGGGTTGTTTACAGCATTTACTTATTTAATTATTTTAAATTACTGTCTTAACCAGGACTCTGCCTCAGGGTTGACCTGAGATGAAATAAATCATTTGACATTTAGGTCTGCTTGTGAGCTGTCACCATGTGACTGCCAGGAAATGTGATGCTGAACTGTGGAGACTTTTTCCATTGGGTAGCAGGAGAAAAGAAAAAAAAAACCCCAACCAACCAAACCTTCTGAAACAGAAATAATTAGCAATATCAGCATCTTAAATGTGCTTCTGCAGTTTGATTATGTTCATGCAAAGGCTTAAGAATGGGTCATGGAGATTTATTTTCTCTGTGTGTGTGTAATCTTAGCACCAAATCCCAGACTGAGAGAGGGAAATAAACCAGCTTAGAGCCTATGGAATCCTCGGAGCAATGCCAGGTTATGCTGGCCAAAGCATGAATCAGGATGCTTATCCTAGGGGAAGTGTATGTGATGCTGTCTTCTGTGGCTGCATGAAGAGAACTATGGATCTCCACAGGGACACAAAGGAAAGTTTTGTAACATCTGTGGTGTCTCAGTAGTCCGGTCCCTCCTTGCACAGCAGATGGGCACTTGGACCTCCTGCAGAGGCCCTCCCTGGGGAAAAAGTTGTTGAGCTCAGTAGCCCCGGCCCAGGAAGGAGACACCCTTATGTACATTCATGGAGATACAGATGTAGTTCATGGGGAACCTTCTGGTGCTCCTTGGAAGTGGCAAATCTTTTTTCTGTGGTGGAAAACAGAAGTGCGGGGGAGATGTTCTGTGCTGACATAGTCGGAAATGTTCACTGGCTTGCTGGAGAAGCTGCTGAGCCTGGATCAGCGCCCTCAGCAGTCACAGGGCTGTGGGATCAGGTGTCCAGAGGACACCTGGCAGCCAGAGCACCCTGCAATACCTCTTTCTGGGAGGGAAGGTGCTTATTCCTGCTGTGTGCCTGGCTCTCATAAGGAAGCTCCTGTAAAGAAAGGTGGTCTTGCAGGCATCTTATTGATGAGTGCAAGGGAAGCCAAGGAGCCACTTCTAGGAAAAAACGTAGTCCTAGCAAGGCATGTGTTTATTCTTTTGGCACTCCTCATAGACAGCAGGTGTACAGAGCAGCTCGGTGCCAGCCTTGCCGTCAGCCCTGGCAGCAGCTGCGCAGTGTCACCGGCAACAGCACAAGAGGTCTTTGCATGGTCATTCTTCTCACCCATAGGTTCAGCTTCTTGGCCTTGAAGCATGTCTGAGCTGTTCCACTTCTTTCTGCCTCTTAGTTCCCCAAACTCCTTAAGGCAACTGCGAGTCCTCTGTATAAAATAGGAAAAGCTGTCCTGTGTTCTTCAGGGTCCTATGTCCACTTACTGATTGTGTTTGGAAATTTAGTCCTGATAAATCAAAAGACCTTCCTCAAATTTCTTGCGGTGTCATTCAGTTCCAAACTCCCGCTGCTGAAATGGTTACAGCAGCCCTGCCGGCATGTCCAGTAGCTGGTGGTGCTTGTTTCCTGTCCATCGGGGGCTGTGTTACCTTCCAGTGCAGTGAGCTTGGGATTGTACTCAGATCTTGGGCCCCTGCTCACTCTGGGTTTCTCCATGTTTCTCTCCGTGCCCTCCATGAAGCACAGATGGAATGCTCCCTGACTTGGCTGGAGAGGGTTTCCACCTCTTCTATGCATGCTTTCTACTGTACTTGAAGAGGACCATGCAACGGCTGGAAATAATTAGTCAGCATTCCTTCTTTCTGGAGATGGGAATGAGCAGACCTTCTAATTTCAGGACCTTTGCAAAACCTCAGAAATCTTACTCCAAAGAGCAGTGTGAGTGGGTGACTCCTGTTCACTTTGCTCTTTGCAATACAAACCCTACTTGTGGCTGGATTCCAAAGTGGCCACCACTTTTCCATCGAATCCTCTGCACTTCTACACTTCTGTTGCCCAGCTCTAATACTCGTCCTCTGCCTTTCTGCTAAGTGTTCTTGGGACTTGAGATGAAAGTCAGGATGTGTCTTCAATTATGTGGCAGTCAGCAGAGCCTATGCATGTGTATTTGCCTTGGGCTGTGTGCCTTGTCAAGCAAGTAGAGTAAGAGCTAGTGAAAAGGAGGAGTAGAGGAAATGATTCCATGTGGAAGGCCCTAAATAAGTCCCTGTCCTTGAGAAAAGGCAGAATGTGCCCTTGAAGCGATGAAGTCTGGGGCAGTAGAAAGTCCCTTCCAAGGAACACATAGGAGAGAGGCAATTAGTGAGCCTGGGAGTGGAGAAAATATGCTGGAGATTGTTGTAGCCCTGCCATTTGTAGCTACAAAGGCCAGAGGAAAGAAGGGTAGAGTTTGTAACTTGTGATACAACAGCTGCTCGTGGCAGGCCTGATCCTGCCCCTGGGGTTGTGCTGATCTGCAGTACAGTGTTATATCAGATGTGGGAGCTGGTAGCTTTATTAGAACCCAGGGCTTTGTGCTGCCCTCTGGCCCAGAGCTGAACTGGTCGTGCTTTCTGGTACACATAAAGGCCAAATCCCCAATGATGACTTCTGCCTGACAAGACCTTTGGAATCTGCAAACTTCACGAAGTGTCTTCTTGCCACTGTTTCCCAGGCTTTTAGCTGTGCTGTTCCTGGAGGATTTCTTCTGAGAATGAACCATTCTCTTCCTCTTCATACACTGAAATTTGTTTGGATGAATATTGGTTTTGGAGGCCTTTTTTAGGCTTGGGATTTAAAGAATTGAATATCACTGTAGCGTTGGCGGTTCTGGCAGTCCCTGAGCTGCCACTCCTGTGGATTATCTAGTTTAGCATCCTGAAGTAGAGGAGGTGGCATCTAAGGGTGTAAATGCAAGAATACCTGTACATATGTTAATTACAAGGGCCAGTCTTGCTGGCTGCATTGAATGCTGCTGATTCAGTGCTGGGCCTGGCAAAAAAAAATAATCCAGTGTATTATGGAGGCAGAGTGTGGATTCAGGCTGCCATAGTTATGCCATGCATGGAAAAACTTGGAGTCCTGTTTCAGAGTGGGATGTCAGCACAGAGAATTACATTGATTTATCTATCCTAGTGTTCTTACATTGTGGGAGTGGTAAAATAATCTTTAAGGGAAGCATTTAACTAGACATATTTCTGCACACAGAAGAGTTTGTCTGTCAGATGTTCGCCTGAACATCTGTCTTGCTGTTCTTGTTTGTGTGCTCAGCCCTGCAGGAAGGGTTGAGCAGAGGCTTTTCCCCTCTGGGGGTTTGTGCAACCCTCTGTGAGTAGTTTCTGTCCTTCTCCTGTAGTTGTTTTCAGAACTCCAGTCACTGCTGATGTCTCTGGAAGAAAGGCAGCATCAGTTTCTAGATTTTCTTGCCATAGTTCCCAAGGTATGCAGCTTACCTTGTGATCTGCCTGAAGCTGCTGCAACAAAAGGAGAATCCTTCTAGAGCAAAATGCTAACACCCCTTGCCAGAGGACTGCTTTGGAAACTAAGCTTTTGATTCTCACTTCCTTGCTGGAGTCTGCCCTGCTCATGTGCAGGGTATAAGACCTCACTTGACCTGCATCTGTGAGATGGGAGGGTAGAGTGGGCCCAGCAGGCCTCGTGCTCACAGGTGCACAGGGACGGGCTTGGCATGGATTGGAGCAGTTGGCCAGCCTTGTGAGCATGAGACCTGGGCATGATGCAGGCTGACAGCCAGTGGAGGGTGTCAGGGCTGTGTTAGGGTTTTAGCAGCCACAGAAATGTACAGTGGAAAGGACAGGGAGAAAGACAGGCTGCTGTGTGACAGAGCCAGCCGTGTCTCTGGTATCATCTCTGAACATGGAACAATTGCCATCTGGAAGCGCACAGGAAAGCATTCAGCAGGGCTTAGGCCGATAGCCACCAAAAGCTGTGTGTGGCCTTTGTTTTGGTGTTGGTGAGGCAGCTGAGGGTAATGGCTGGTGAATGATAGAGCTGAAGGGCTGCTGGAGCAGCAGCTATTTCTTGAGACTGGAAGTAGAAATGATGACTGCTAACTCCAGTTTTTGTTTTTGTGGATCTGTGGTGCCTGGCAAAGGTACCTACTCTCCTTCCTGACCTCTTTCCAAAACAATTATTCTCTAGTAATGCCTCCCCTATGAAGTGGAAACAGTTCAGTTTTGTCTAGTGGTGTGTGTGATGCCAATCCTGCAAGCTGACCCTGAGAAGTGAACATGAACTGTGTGTGCAACATTGTGCACGTGGGTGAGGCTCGACTGGAGGCTTTGTGTTAGTCATTTTCACTCAGGTCAATAAAGTGAGATTTGGATGTGGTTCCACTTCTGCCTCTGTGCAGACTGGAGAAGAAAGGTAATTTCTCATCATTACCACATGGGTTTTGGTCTGTTTCTCCCCTCCATTACCTTTCCCTAGATGAGTACCTGTTTTTTAAAAAATTGCTTCAAACTCAACATTACCTGGTCCAAAGTGAGCAGCAAGGATGAGTTACACCTTGTCTACTCTGTGAATCCCCTTTTCTTGTCATCCTGTGCAGTTTGAGTTGCACTATAGCATTGACAGGGATTGATGGATGGATGGAGATGGAACATGGCTTTCAGTTCAGCTTGCCTGGGGCCCTGAGCAGCTTTTCCTTTTCATGCATTGTTATGTCATTTAATTTCTCTAATGCTATGAACAGAAATGCAGCATTAAGTCTCATATTAGGGCATTACAGTAGAGAAAAATTAAACTAGTGGGTGTTGCTGTTGTGGTTGTGACAGAGCAGTCCTGGCTGGCTGCCTGCACTGAGCTGCCTCCTGCCCTTCCTATCGATTGTTTCACAGCAGCAGCTGCGCTGGTTTTGGATTTGTGTTGCGAAAATAAGCGCTCCCGTCCTGACCGCAGAAACAAGGCAAGTCTCAGCTTGCAGAACAGCAGTTCTGGTGAGGCTTTGGTGTGCCAATGCTTCATTAAGACCAGTGCAAAGGTTTAGCTAGAGACATCATCAAGTCTGGGAGCTCTTATGCCTGCTCTCCCAAAGCCTGTTTGTTTCTGTACAAAGCAGAACAAAGGGCCTTAAGGTGAGGTATGAGTGGTGCGTCTGCCCTTGGGCTTGCACGAGGGCCCTACCCTGCAGGTACCAGTTGGTGGATGGGCATGTGGCACTGTGGGCTGCCTGGTGAGCTGCTCAGTGCAAGAGGTGGAAACCCCGGCAACTTAAAAGCAGATCTTCCTCTTATGTTCCTCGTATCTAGCATGTGGCAATAGTTCTGGTTCATCTATTAACTGGTATCTAGAGCACACTAACCATATCTTTTGGCTCAAATGGGAAAAATGTCTCCTTTTGGTTTGGCTTTATTTAAACAGGTAACATGACTGATGGCTTATTTTTTTTCCCCAGTTGAAATAGAAAAGCAAACATCTTGGGACAGACACATTACAAGAGAGGCTTCTGGTTCTGAAGCAGTAGCAAATGATCTGAATTTACGTAGCCCTCCGGCTGCAGAGTGTGTCTTGGGCTAAACACAGTTTATGTCTCATCTAAGAAATGCTGAGTGTGAAGAATCTGAACCAGAAAGTATTGTGGGCTGAGCCCTTCTTTTAGCATCTGCCTCTGGCTGCAAGAGCTGGCCCTATTTGCAAAGCTGTCTCTCTCTCTTGGTGTTTGCACCTGCCCCACCTGTAAGGCAGGAACAGGTGTTGCTTACTGCAGTGTAACAGGGATGCCCAGGAGTTGCTCCAGTAGGGTTTGTGTCAGTGCCTCTCATTCCTGAGCAAAGGGGGAGAAACACCACTATGTAAAGCTGGTGGCCAGGCTTTCTAAGAACTCTCCTGTACAAAACTGTTTGTTTGTTGAACTCTGAGGTCAAATCCCTGCACAGAGCCCCTGATGAGAAAGGTTACTTGCCACAGGGAACAGCTGGTCAAGCAGTAGGATTGTCTGCAAACTGAGTGGGTGTGGTTGTGAGGGGACTTGTGTTTACCTCCTAAGTATCACTAAAAATAAAATGTTTCCTTCCTGTATCTCTTATCTGGAGCCAAGTGAGCTGAACTGTTTATTACCTGATGGCAACATAGTTGGGGAGAAGGATCGAGTGAACACCTTAAATGAAATAAGAAATATACATCAAAACAACAAAAATTAGGGAAGTCCCAGAAGAACAGCTTGTTCTGGTACATGGTGTTTCTCAGTGTGACTGGCTTACAGGAAGATGTGCACAGATGTGAAAAGAGTTGGTGCTTTTAAAGACTTCACTGCTAGCTGCCATCCCCCAGCCTCAAATTTTTAAAAATGGATGGTTTTTATTTGTGTCAAATAGTGGCAATTTTACAGCTTCTGGCAAGCGAGAGATATTCTTTCCACACCCAGTGCTTTTAGGTGTCTGTCCAGGATTTCAGATTGAAATGAAAGAATTGCCAACAGCAGCCGGGTACACCTTTTACCTGAATATGTCTTATGAGGGCAGATTGTAAAACATTGCTCTTTATTTCCTGCTGGCATGGACTTGTCTTTGGGGCCCCCTTTGACATCCGTTCAGCCTCACTGATGGACCTTCAGAGAACATCTTGGGTCGGGTTCGCATTCAGGACAAGCTGGCCTTTGTTCAGCTCGGCTCAAATGTTGGCTGGTTTTCGCTCTCTTGGGACAGTAAGTGGAAACCACATTGCTTCAGCATGAGTGTGGAAAGTAGAACAGAAGTCTACCCAAGCAGTGGGATCTTCCACCAACTGAGGTCATTGCCCACAAGAATTGGAGTTGTCTTTGTGTCACTGGCACATTGCTGTGCACTGCTCCTTGGGGTGAACAAACAGGCACTTTCTGATGATCTGAGCTACCCATGAGGAAACATCCAACAAAGTTCTCTGTTAATTATTTCTAGATGTCAGTTTGAAAACTTCTGTTTTGGTGCCTCTTGTTTACAGCTTTGTGGGTTTCTTTTATGTTGGTGACAGGACTGTGTTACAATTAGGACTGTATCATCCGGTGGGACAGGCCAGGCAGGAAAGCATGTGCACTGCTTACTCTCGGTATCTAGAGAAGAGGCAAGTGCAGGAGCTGTGCATGCTGAGCGCTGAGCTGGAGCAGCTTGAGGATTTGTGCCCTGGAAGAACATGGAACAGCTGTCCTGAAACCTCTGCTCATTGTCAGATACTGCCTTTTAGCTCTTCCATGTATGTGGCACAGACACAGCTGAAATAGCAAGAGATGGGCAACTGAGATAAATTAATGTTGGGGAAGATCATTTTAATAAATTCTTTCTGATTCATCCTGTTCCTAAATTCACATCCAGACTGGGATCTACCAATGGGATAATGACAATTCCAGCAGTTCTTAGCAACCAGCTGCATTGAAAGCAAAGTGTGTAGAGTTTAGCTGGGGAGACTTTTAAAAGGGACATCCGTGCTGAGTATCACACAAAAACCCCTCTGGAACAGATAGCTGAGCAGAACTTAAGGAGTTCCGGAATGAGGTCCCTGGTTATAGTACACAGGGCTGGCTGTCCTGAAAATCTTACAGTCAAAATAGCTTGGTCATGTGATCCCAAACTAATAAGGCATATAGGGCTGTCAGGGTCCTGGGGGAATACCAAAGGTACCTGTGCTTCCTTCTGCTAGTTGGCTTCCTTTGAGGGCTGTTGGTGTGTTGGGCCAGTCTGGGGCCTTAGCTGGGTAATGGGAATGAGGAGTGAGATAAACGAAAACAAAGGCTGAGGTTTCAGTAGTATAAAAGTGAACATTTATTAGTAAAACAAAGAGAAAAGACAGCGCTGGGCGCTTAGCAGATTGCTAGAGGCGCGCTTTCTTGAGGACTTAAGTACCTTTTCAAACTGTTACATATTCATTCAGCTCAGAAAGTGATTTACACTTTACTTAGTTTCTCCCTTCTTGATCTCTGCCCCCTCCCGCCAGCGCGGCATCTCCTTAGAGACCCCTGCATTTTCTCAGAGTTGAGAGTGGAACTCCTCCCTTACGGCAGTTGACGGTTTCTTTAGGGAGGTGTGAATTTTGCAAGATAACAGGCTTCCTGGGATGCTTGTGGCTTATCTCCTTTATCTCTTTGACATGTCTTGCTCTTCAGCTCTGTGGTTTATCAACATTAAGACATTTATTACCATGTACTTATTACTACGTTTTCTATATTACAACTACTTAGAGGTTACAGTACATTCTAACTTTATTCCTATTTAACTATATTTTGCTTTAACGCTATTTTGCATAATACATATTCACTAGTGAATATTGAATCCATATTTGCGAAAGCCAACATTTATCATGCACTCGTTTATCACAGGAGAGAGGAATGGTGCCTCCTGTGTTGCTGATGTGTAGGAAGGAGTCCATTTGGTGGTGTTGAATGAGAAGCAGGTTTACTGAGGCTCTGCAGAGTTTCCTGCCTGCCCCACTAGTCCAGGCAAGTTACAGCATTTGCAGGCTGGGCTGTGACCTCTCTCTGTGCCTCCTGCCAGTAGGGACAGAGAGTGCTGTCGCTGCATCCACTAGCTCTCTGTGCCATCCTCTGCTCTCCATCCCTGTTGGAGAACTTTTCCTTTAAGTTTGGATCCTGTTTACTGTTGCACTAGCCAGGGTGTGGGAATGTCCCTGGCGCGGAGGGTGATCTTTGTGCTGACACGGAGCTCTCCCAGAGGGAGCTGCAGTGTCATGGGTGAGCTGCTGGGTTAAATATCCAGAATGCCCTTCCCCCTATTTAGCTTGCTCTGCTCCTATTTTTGTATGTGTCGTAGGCGCTTTTTTCCATTTGGAATACTTCATGGGTCATCTGTCATTTTACTGGCTGGCAAATGGATATCGGTATGGTCTAACGTGGTTTTACAGGAGACCATCCTGGTGTCCTTGGTGCCAAAGCCCTGCCGCTGCAGATGTGGGTCTGAGGAGGCCCTTCTTCCCCACTTGTCACCCCTCCTGTCATGCAGTGTTTAAGCTTTTTGATGGTCCTCGTCCTTACTCACTGCACGGGTTTGGCGTAGCCTTTCTGTTTCGTCCGGAGCCCTTAGCAGCAGTTAAGGGTCTTCCCAACTGCCTGGCTAACATCAGTTCTAAATGATGGATCTTCAGCTCCGCTGTTCCCGGGGCAGAGTAGCAGCAGGCTGCTCTGCTGGGGTGTTTGTTTACAGTTATAAATAGCACGTACTGCTGGAATGCTTTTCAGGTTAGAGTTTAGGGGATGCCAGGCAGTACAGACTTAGTTACTGAGTTATTTTGGAATTGAGCGTGACTGATAGAGATTAAAATGGATTGTTAAAGGGAACAATCTAACCCTGTCTCAATAAGCTAATGTGAAGCTGGATTGATACAGTGTAAAAATGAAATGCGAGCTAGCAGCTGCCTTCAGGCTTTTCCCATGGGTGCCACTATCTTGCCCCTTGTACCACTGCAGATGACAAACCGGCAGAGGGGGAGCAGTTGGCCTCCCTTTTCTGGCAAGGGATGTGTTGGGTTGTTTCAGGACACAACGGTGTGATGCTCCTTTGCGTCATCACAGCTGAAATTCAGATAAGGGCAATAACCCTGCAGTACTTGGGTTTATGTATAACAACACCCAGTGGGGCAGTGTTGGGCGTGGGGGTAAAGGGGGATGTGGGTTTTCTAATGAAAATCAAATATCCCACATATATTAATGCAAAATTTTTGAGGAATATGTGCTTAATAAATCTATATAGGGAAAGGTGTTGAATTAATTGGTTGGTGTGAGAAGAATGAAATGTTTTCTCAGCAAACACTGCCAACTATTAGGGATTGCCTCTGCCCTGTGGTATGTACCTCAATAAGGAAATATAAATTTAATTCAGCTTTCTCACATGACTCTGTGTCCTGAATCACTAGATCCATAAAAAACAATGAGAAGTTTTTCCTGAGGACTGCAGTTGGCACTGGACTAGTCCTAGAAATAATTGAGAGCTGGTGGCTGACCCCTGTAGGAATTGTCTCTCTTGACTGCTTCTAGTTCAGCTGCTCCCTCTGACAGACTGCAAACAGAATTTGAGCCAGTTTTACTGGAACAGCACTTCTGGTGGTAACAGAATTAAAACACTGTCACTTCTTTTTTCTCCTCCCAAATATATTTCCAAGAGGACTTGTCATCTATCATGGATCTAGCTACATAAACCTGGCTTCTTTGGCTGACCCCTCAGCTAGCCTTAGTTCCTGGAAAGCTGGTGGTGCTGCAGATCACCCTGTGCCCATGTCTTCCCACAGAGAATTCCATATCCAGCTTTGGTCCAAATGATCCAGCAAGTCCAATAGAATCACAGATGTCTTTAAACAGAAGTGCCTCAAAGCTCCTGTGGGCATGCATGTATGCACATGTGTATAAAAGGAACACAAACCAAAAAAATACCCAGAAAGTATTCAAAGAATGAACTTGCTAATTAGCAATAATCTTACTTTGCCCTCTTGGGTGTGAAACAGTGATAGAGCAGGCAGCTGCAACTTCGGGCTCCCTTCAAATGCTGTTTCCTGGCATAGCCAGGACTTTGCTCTCTTGTTTTTTTTAAGAAAACCCAAACCCCTTCCAGCTCACATTTTTATTCAAACACTCATAAGCTCCATTTAGTTGCAGTTGTTTTCAATATTGCTGTCAAGTCTTTCTGCACACTGAGATGCCAAGCCTGAAAGCATCGTTCTCTAAGCACCATCTCTTGGGTAACCCACACTCCCCCCAGCATGGCCTTTGCACGCAGGGGTCTCCCTTCAGCTGCATGCTCAATACCCACCCTCCCACTGGGGGTTTCAACCAAGCCAACAATTCCTTGCAATGCACTCAGTGCAGAGGAGTTTCCTCTATGGGGTCATGTGGCCAAGGTGCTGGGCTGGGATTCCTTCAGTTTTTTGCTCCATAGCAGTTTCTTTGTGTGTCTTTCCTTCCCTTGACAGACATGAAGGTGTCTTAGGGAGCGTTTTGAGTGCTAATGTTGCTGTGATTATGAAGTGTATTTCTGTGGGGCTGACTTTTGTGTTGGGAAGGATGTTGAGCCATGTGGCTACTATCTGGAACAGGCTGGGCTCAATGGCTTACTGCTAATTGAGTAAGTAAGATCAGAATTAGACTGCTAAACATTGCTCTAGGACAGAAGACTGGGATTACAGGGCTAAAAATTGCTTCAGAGGGGGAACTTTGGCTTTTCTGCTAAGTTGCTACCTCACAGTGCCTAAAACCCTGACCTCAGAGTCTCTGGTTATGTTCAAGGGTCCAGTTCTCTGTGTGCTTGAGCTACTGGTGTTGATGGGTTTCCTAAGCCCAGAATCACATTCCCAGGCTGCATTGATGGAAAACATGTTGCTGGCACACGTGTATTGCAAAAGACTGGGATGTGTCAACATAGCATTGAGGGTTGTTGCTCTTATCTCCATTGTATTTATTAACCTGGGTCTAACTTGAGTTCTTTCATTCTGCTGCCTTGTTTTTGCAATTGAAAAACTGAGTGGGAGAGCAAAATGAGGGGACTTCCAGTTGGCTTGAACTGGTAGTCTTTCATCTTTTCCCAGGAACTGACCTTCAGTTTGATTGGAGAGGAGTCTTCATTTGTAAAAAAGCATGTTTCTTTTCTCCTGGTTTCTTTAATTCTTCCCCTCACATTCTTCTCACATGTATATTCCTGACACTCTTTGGAGCGCAGTGATTAGCTGGTACTTAGAGGAACTGTTGTATCCCACCATGGCTGGATTTGTGTGGAGGCAGCAGTCAGTGAGTGCAAGGGCAACATGCTGGATGCTGTAGTTTTGTATTTTTGTTTCCTCCCATCCCTTTTTTCCTACTAGAGAACTCTGATGCGCTTGCCAGATGGAGCTCCTAGTGACTGAGATAATGGGCTTAGCAGATGCCTTCTCTTTTGTGCAGCTGGGATGTCTCCTCTCCTCAAATCCAGCTGGGTCACTGTGTGAAAGGGTAAAGCAAGCATGCCTTCAGGAGTCCTGCTTGCCATCAGGGCCTAGTTTAGTGCTGTGGAATTGGATATGGAAGAGAGGGGACACCAGAGGCTCTGTAGGAGAGACTAAGTCACAGAGTCATGTGAAAAAGCTGAATTAAATTTATATTTCCTTATTGATTCCCTAATGGGGATCAGTAGTCCCTCTTGCTCACTTGAGATGTGGCTGACATTCACAGCAGAGGTGGGCTCACTTAGCTGGAAAGCGCCAGCATTCCTGTTCTGGCACTTTTGCTTACAGGCTGATGATTCTTTTTTCTGTCAGGAAAAAGATGCTTACTAGAAAGCTTTTAGTGGAATATGTTTTGAAGTGGATTTATCCATAAGCTCAAAGCTGTTGAAGTATCAGCCTTGTTTTCTTTCTTAGTCTGCTTTCACCAGCCCTGCAAAGAAGTGTGAACCTTTAGTCAGATGCATGTGATCTTCCTTGACTTCGTAAAACATAAGTAAGAGAAGGGTAGCTCTTTGTGATGGAAGAGTGTGAGGGCCAAGACAGCGAACTTCCATGACTTCTGTAACACCCCCTGTAATAACCTCTTGGTTTGAGTTGTATATCGGCCAGTGGGGAGAAACCTCTGGGGAAAGCTGGGAATGAGGTTTTTCTGTGCCTGGTTTTGTAAAGGAAAAGACTGGGTTTGGTACCATTTCATGGTGTGTTTGTCTTTCTCTCGTTGCAGGTGAGGCTGGTGCCAGCATTATTCGGGTGTCGAAAGAAGCCCGGAAGAGGTTCTTGGGCCCACTCCACCCCTCTTTCAACTTGGTGAAGACCATTCGGATGTGCCTGTCCAAGACTGTGCCAGAGAATGGGCACGAGGTTGCAGCAGGACGTTTGGGTATTTCCCTGACACGGGTCTCTGATGGAGAAAATGTTATACTGTCAGACTTCAATTCCAAGGAGGAACTGATCCAGGTGAATGGAATCTTACTGCAGAGGGCTGGGCAGGATCTGCACGCAGTTTTGTTTTGCCTTGGTCTCCAAATGTCCTTAGTACTGGAGTATAATTGTCAGCACATGCCAGCACGGTGTTCTGAGAAGAGTAATAGTTTCAGTAGGCTTTGATCTGGTTCTTATATTCTGGATCTCTTTCTCCCTCAGGCCTGTGTCTGCAGCACCTTTATCCCTGTCTACTGTGGGCTGATACCTCCAACCTTGCGTGGAGTGGTAAGTAAAATTCTAAGATAGTTTATTAAATTGCATACTAATGAGTAAGTTTTGACAGTGTTATTCCCTGCCTGCTGGCAGCATTTATCTGAAGAGATGCAAGAATTTCCCAAATAAACAACTTCCAGTGGTGAATATGCCTTCTTTCTACTGCTGCCCGCCGTTGACTATAAATGTCCTGGAGACCGGTGGGTTTAATATATAGTAATATATGGCAGTCGGGAAGGGCTGGCTGGCCTAGCAGGTGGTTCTCCTGGCTGCATGGTACAGCACTTTCCATCACTGAGGCTCCAGCTGTCTGTGTGTGGAAAGAAGTTGGGCCCAGGATAAAAGTCATGAGTGTAGGCCCGCTCCCATGTGCCTGACACTTTCTGTGGGGCTTTGACTGGTGGTGTGGATACTGGCCCTCTTTTCCATGGAGTTCTTCCGGTCCTTTCTCTGACAATAATGTTCTGCTGCCTGCCAGAGCTTTCTTTAAATTGTGTCCAAGGCTGTCCAAGAGCAACTTATCCCTCTGTGTTTGCATGTTAGAAATGAAAACATGTGAAAGCTGTGCAGAGCTGCAGCATTTCTGGATATTGCAGTCATGCTTTAAAGGCCTCCTGGTTGAGCTTGGCCTCCCTTGTGCTACGTAGTTTAATGAACATGTTAAAAGGTAGGGGTTTTGCAAACTAAATAGTCAAAAGTGAGAGGGAGAACTGCTATAAAATATGTGCCCTGATTTTCTATAAGTGATCTGACCAAAGTGCCTCTTGTCTGTCAGAGCACAGCATCAAATCTGCTCCGATTGCTACGTGTGTCCTAAAAGTGAGGCCAATTTTGCTCCTGCATAATACACAGCTCGGCTGGTTTTGTCTTGTGCAAGCATGTTGGTCAGGGAAATGACCTGGAGGAGATGTCCAGTGTTGTCACTTCAGAGAAGTGGCAGAATCAGTAATGGTTTGGTATTTGCTTAGCAACTGCAAGCAGGGCTTTTTCCCTACAGCTGGTGGGACCATAGCAGTGGCTCTTGCCTTACACCTCTTTGGGGCTAATTGAGGTCAGTGTGCATCAGGCAAAAATCTCACAATTCTAAAACTGTGTACAACATCAGGGTTTCTGAAATGTGCAGCTCCCCTGGCACACTGAGGGATGACTTCTCATGGGAAAAGGTGGGGAGGAAATATGAGATGAGGAAATTTAATTCCTACCTCTTCCCCAGAAAAACATGGCTCTGAAGGGGGATTGCTGATGAGGCGAGAGGTTAAACTGGGTTGGGTATGAGCTTGGGAAATGGTTTTGAAACAGGAATGCATGGTTCCTAGCATGCCTGTGATGATTGTATTTGCTACAGGATAAACAGACAGGCCTGGCACAAGGACAAGTTTTCAAGGCAGTGTTACTGTGTGCAAGGTGCAAAATCCGTATTTTGCCTTCCTCCTAAATTTTTTCCAGTGTTCACTTCTCTGAGGTCTGGTAGCCCCATGGAGTGGATGATGGAGATGGGTAGGGGAGTAAAAAAGCCCCAAACTTAAATATTGAGAAATGGAAAAGTCAGTAACTGACCTGTCAACACACACTGTAGTTGTGAATTGTCTGACGCACGTGGGTGAGATGAACCCCTAACGAGGGTTACAAAGCTGATTGTCAGATCATGTGAGTGAGGGTCCCTGTGCATGGGGGAACATAAGGGAATGGCAAGTCGGCACCTCAGTCTATAAACCATCCCCTAAAGCTGCTGCTGCTCGTGCCTGCAGGCAGCTGGTGGCTCCTGCCTGCGGCTCTGTGCTGTCCTGGGCTTTGCAGGAGCCTGGAGAGTGGTTACACTTGGGTTACTGGAGGTTCAGGCAAATCCAAGGAAGTGGCAGCTGAGCTTTACTCAGGAATGTTAATCAGCATTGCTTGGAAGCGGTGGACCAGAGAGTGGGGTGTGCCCGTGTACTCCTGGATTTCTATGGAGTCAGAA
This sequence comes from Dryoscopus gambensis, assembly GCA_013389985.1. Taxonomy (NCBI): domain Eukaryota; kingdom Metazoa; phylum Chordata; class Aves; order Passeriformes; family Malaconotidae; genus Dryoscopus; species Dryoscopus gambensis. The sequence goes on from WEIT01017775.1 coordinate 423,273, forward strand.
GGCTTTGCCTTTCAGCACTGTTGTAGTTGAGTCTTTTTTCTAATGGCATCTGTGGATTCATGCTGCCACCCTCAGGGAGACGTGTGTTCTGCATCCTTACTGCAAAACTAATGTTATCCAGCACTAAAACTTACCTTCATTTTCTTTAAGCAAAGTGCATGCTGCCTGCTTTGCTCTGTTCTCGTCCCACTCAGCATGTCGGGATCTCATCCTTGCAAAGGGAGTCAGCTAAACGTCTCCAGCTCTAGCTGGAGTCTGCTCAGCTCTAGCCTAGTCTGGCTCTCAGTGGAGCAGCTTTGGGGAGAGGATGGCAATGGCAGTTTGCTGTGCTTGCTTTAGGCTTAGGGAACAGTGACGCCCACTTTAGCAGGGGGAGAGGGCTCAGTTGATTGGCAGCAGCTCTGTTATCGGAAAGCATCTTGTAGGCAAACTGTGTTACTGTTTCTGAGATGATGCGCTTATCCTTGAGTTTCATCTATCCCATCCTTCCACTTCCTTCACTGTCTGAATTCAGGTAATGTAGGAGTCTTTAAGCTGCCTGTCCTGACACAGTGTTTGGTGAGCAAGGGCTGCCATGAGGATACAATGTCCTATGCTCTGAGTTTGGGCTACTGTAGCCTACAACTGTAATCACAACCATCTCCCATGAAGCTGTAGGCTATATGCAAAGGTAGCCCTGAGATTTAGTTGGCCTCCCAAGAAGGCAAACTGCTGTGCAGTCCACCCTGACACAGTTGCCTCAATGGTAGCTGGCTTGCTATAGCTTAATTTAATTGCTTTCAGCCCAAGAGCCTGTGAGCTGTTCCCCAGGCTCAGAGAAGCTGCTTGAAGAGGTCTTTGTCTTGTCTGCCATCCAGAGCAAGAGAGAACAAAGTACAAAGCACCATCCAGGCAACACATCTGGTGTTTTCCTAGGCATTCTGCAGCAACAGAGCAATACTGGTGGTCAGTTTGCCTGTGAGAAAAGAGGAAGCATGATGCAGAATGGAGCACCTCCTCCTCCAATCAGCATTTCCGTGCTCTGCCTCGGTTTAGCCTCTACTGGCTCAGCTTCTCACCCAGCAGAGAGCTGAAAGATATTTACAGCTGCTACTTGTGGGGCTGTGCAGTCCCTGTATCATTTGTGTTTGACTCTGTCCAAAGGAAATGGATCCAGGCAGCACATTGCAGGATCAACCCTGATACAAAACCAGCAGGACTCTTCTGTAACTGAGGTTCACAAGAGCTGGAGTTGCTCTGCAAAGACCCCCAGCTTCCTTCTCTTTTGGCTTGATTGACATCCTTTTCCTTTTACCTTTTGCATGTTGCTTACTCTGCCAAAACGTGATAGGGATCATCTTGCTCAGCTCCTTGTGCAATTATAGTATCCAACAAATGTTTTGAGAACATACTACTGGGGTTGCCGTTCCTGCAGGGGTAACGCAAATGTGTTTATGGTACAGAAGTACAGAACATTCTCTGATAAGAGGGTGCCTGTTAAGAGCAAAACCCGAGTCCCCTGTGCTCTGTTATCACACCACAGCAAGTTGATTCCCAGTGTGTATGCATGTGTTGGGATTGCTGCTCGATAAGCCCGCTAGCAGCAAATCAGTTGGTTTTACTCATAGGTAGAAAACTGTCTGCCAGTGGGGACTTGTGTCTGAGCTTATTCATTTTAAACACAAGTGAAAAATGGCACAATATCACAGTGTGACAGCTTAGATCAGTGCTAATTTGCACTGCAGGTGGTTGTTGGTGTGTATTATTATTTAATTGGACAGCAGTCAGACCACACAGGAGATGTAAGTCAGCAGTCACACAAGTGAATGTGCCTTTCTTATTGAACACTCGTGGCCAACACAACCAAGAAAAGCACATAGCAAAAGGAGATTATAAACAACACAGCTGTGCTATTACCTGTTTTGACTCCTCCAGTGCTGGTGGATGTATTCCATTCTCTTCCCAAGTTGTTGGCACAAATAGGAAGAGGGACACAGAGTAAAAAAGCTGTTTGATCGGTTGCGAGAATGAAGATTGCTGCATTTGTCTTGATTTCAGAGATACGTTGATGGAGGGATTTCTGACAATTTGCCCCAATATGAGCTGAAGAACACAATCACGGTGTCGCCTTTCTCGGGAGAGAGCGATATCTGCCCGCGGGACAGTTCCACAAACATGCATGAGCTGAGAGTCACCAATACAAGCATCCAGTTCAACCTTCGCAACCTCTACCGCCTCTCAAAGGCCCTGTTTCCTCCAGAGCCACAGGTGAGTTTCCTGGCCTCACCAGAACTTGAGGACCACAGATCTTGGGCACTGGCTATACTGTGAGCACTTTAGCAGGAGAAGATTCCAGACGCTGTTAGTTTTGTATCTTGTGGTTTGTCTTTGATCTTGACGTTACCAACCCAGCAACTTGCTAAACCTTGAGCACCTGCACAAGGGTTTGCCTTCTTTTGCTACCTGACAATCTGAAATTGAGGTGGTAGTAGTTGCTCAGAAAGTTTCCCATGTTGCTCTCTCTAGAGTAGCCTTTGCCTGGAAATCAGGCTTACTGTAAACAAAGATGTATTGGCCATCAGAACCGATGGGCACTTCAGTGTTTTAAGGTAAGGATGGAGCTGCCAGTGTGAAGCCTTTCTACTAAATCAGTGTAGCAAGTGGGACTGCAAACTTTGTGTGCTTCTGAGAAGATGCAAGTGCCAGATAGCCCTGACATTTGGACATAATAAGCGTGCATGAATTTAGGTGTGACATAATAAGCGTGAATTATGTGGGCAAGTTTTCTCCCTAGCCCCTCTCTAGTCTTAGCTGGCTTTATCTGCAAACGCAGTGGCCCTTCCTGGCACCTGCAGAGAAGTATTCTGGGCTGCCTGTCAGAGTGACTGCCTGAAGGCTGCCCACAGCAGCATCAGCTGTAGATGAGGAAATGAGGTAGCTGCAACTGAGCCACACTTGGGTAGAATTCTAGGTGTCCCTTCCAATCTCAGTTGTGCTGTGATTCCCATATCCAATGTATTGATGCTATACTTCCCATTCCTTCTCAAAGTCTGAGAAGGCTGGCAAGAATAAAACTTGCTCTTGAGATAGCTCAGGAGTCAGGAGAATTCCTCTGAAGCCAGCCTTCAGGTAGGTGTTCGCTCTGCTCAGCCAGTTTACAAATGACTCTCTATCGCCTTCCTCTGCCCACAGGTGCTGCGGGATATGTGCAAGCAGGGCTATCGGGATGCACTGCACTTCCTGAAGAAGAATGGTAAGGCACTGGCTGTTTGTAGGGTGCATTGAATTTCCTGGTGTGCCACAGTTGGTGCTATGGCTTTGAGAGTAGTCAATGATGCATGTGAAAGGAGGAAGGGAAGAACTGAACTGTGCCTCAGATACTGGGGTATGGAATTCTCCTTAATAAGTCTACTTTAGCGCTTCAGGAAGCAGAGGTGGTGACCTTTGCAGTCAGCAACACAGTTGTTGGGCAGCAGTGCCATTTGGACCTCCTGCAGACACCCTGCTGCTCTCCGTGTGCAGCTGGGTCTGTGTGGTGCTGCCCTCAGCGCCCCGGGGCCTCGGGCGGTGCCGGGTGCCTGCCCGGCTCTCCGGCCTCCGGCCGCTGCAGCGCTGGGTGTGCGCTTGCTGCCGCCTCGTGTCCATGGACAGTGACGCGAACCGGGATAACCGGGATTGCACTGCAGGAGGGAAGCCTTGCCTGCAAGATGGGTGACTGGCAGATTATGGCAACACAACTCTGCAAAACAGCACCCTGCAGAACTTAGAGGGGAAATATGAGAACTTCTGGTGGGGAAAGAGAGAATGAACTTAAACCAGCAAGGTTTCTAACTCCTTGTGGTAAGCATTACAAGAAATGTAAGCAAAAGAGGCTGGGCATGGCCTCAGCCTGAGGGGAGTTAGGGTGAAGCAAGGACTAACACTCTAAGGGCTGGGCAGGGCAGCTGGTTTGTGTCATCCTTACAGTATAACTTCTCTTCTTACAGTATAACTTCTCTTCTCAGGTCTCCTGCATCGTCCAAGCCCTGCCCGTCCTCTCCTTGCCATAGAAGCACCTCCAGGAGAGAAGAAAGAGGAAGAAACAGAAGCTGAGGACCAACTAGAGGACAACACTGCCCTTGCTGTTGTTGAAGAGCACATCTTTGAACACTTGCCTCCCAGACTGAACCAAGGTATGATTCAGAGGGAGAGATCACAGGTAACCTTGCCTGGTCTGCCTTAGAAGATGACTGGGATGTATGATTATTGCTTAAGGCCGGGGTTATTCATCCCCAGGGACTGAACTGACACCTGGTGAGGGTTAGATGGATTGAGGGGTCTAAGATAAAGTCATGGTTTGCCCTGTGGAGGCTGGACTGGGAGAGGTTGATTCATTTTGGCAGTATTCTGCATGGTAAGGAGAGGAGGGGATCTTGCTGCTCACTCCCTTAGAGTCTGATAAAGGTGAAAGCTGCTGGTATTAGCTGTGCTCAGGGAGTTACTAACCTGAGCAGGACTTCCTAAGAAGTGGGAGGTGGCTGCCTCAGGCTGAGTAACTTCTGAAGTATGACAACAAAAGAGATAGTCCCATTGGGGATATTAAATCGTGTTTTCTTCTGCCTTCAGCTCTTCTGGAGGCTTGTGCTGAAAGAAGAAGTTTCCTGACTGGCCTCAGCAACATGCTGCCTGTCCGTGTGGCCACAGCAATGATGGTCCCCTACATGCTGCCTCTGGAGTCTGCAGTTTCCTTCACTGTCAGGTAGGCCTTAGGCTGGTCCCTCAGTGGTGCTTTTCCCAGTGCAGAGAAGTATTTGATGTAGCTGTAGTGTTTGAATGGACAGAGAGGGGGATTCTCTCTAATTCTGCACTGCCGGCCTTCCTGGGGAAGGAGCTCTTGACAATTAGCAGATATGAACAAAAGAAAACCAAATTGAAACAAAAAAAGCACCACAAAACCAGAAAAACCAAGAACCCCAAACTTTTCCTATCTTCCTGTGTCATTTAGTTACAGCAAATACTTCCAGCTTGAAGGAAGATTGCTGTGTGCTAGAATGCCCCAGAAAATGGTGATAAATTTTTGAGCTTTGGGAGAGACTTTGGAACTGGTGTTCTTCTCATCATATTCCCTTGCGTGGCCCAGCTAATGGTTGTCTCCTGTCTCTTTACAGGTTGCTGGAATGGCTCCCAGATATCCCTGAGGATATAAGATGGATGAGGGAGCAGATCACAGAAATCTGCAACTATCTTGTGAAGAAAGCCAAGAAGAAACTGGGCAGCCATCTTTCAGCCAGGTATGGCTGCTTTTCTTCACAGCACTGTTTTGGAGGAGCCCTCCATTTCCCCTTACACCTTTGAATTCTAGAGACTCTACTCCCTTGGAGCAGAGCAAATAAGGCACAAATTGAGCAGAAGGATTTGCCACTTAAGCTGAAATGCAAATCTGGTCCATGGTCTCTTGGCTTCCTTAACTGTTGGATAGACTCAGCACACAGTCTCCTTCCTTTGTCCCGTTACAGGGCAGCCCCTGTAATGAAGCTGTCACTCCAGCAGTAGGGCAGAAGATGTAAGTCTGATTAAAGCAGTATGCCAGCTTAGTGCCTGCTCCCTCTAGAAGACAGAGGTGCTTGTCTTTGTGGCATTTGCTGGCCCAGGATCCCCTGAAAGTCCTTTCCAAGAAGGGCTTGTGTTCAACTGACCTCTTCTACCTCAAGATCTCAGCCTGGTTTGGGTGGGGGAGGGAATATGGTGGCCAGGGAACACAAGAGAATTTCCAAATGAGTGAGTGCTTTGGGCCTGCACGTGTGCCTGTGCTTCTGCACTGAACTCCTGCAACAGCCCCTGGCTTGAGGCTGTGGCCAGACTGTTGTGTGGATGAGGACAGGAAACTCTCACAGTAGTAATCAGGGCGTCCCAGCTGTGACTTGATCCTAGTACAAAGGTGTGATTCATACCCCAAAGAGTTCATGGTCTGAATAACTGAGAGATGTGAGGGGGAAAAATGGGCACACACAGACTCCTCACTAAAATCGTGTCGTCAGTACAGTACAAAACAGAACTGTGGTTCTGGAGCTCTGGTCGGGTGACCTGCTCAAGCCTTCCCATGTACTGAGTCTTTGCATGTATTTCCCTTTCAGGCTTTACTATCACCTCGAGCTTGGAGGGCCGCAGAACCTGCCCATTTCTCCCCCGCCACCTTGTGGTGAAGCGCTGCCCATGTGGATGAGAAGCAACCGCTCGGTGTCTGATGTCATGATGAAGTGGGAAGAGTACCAGCGCCAGCTCATGCTGGGCTTGCTCTGCATCAACGTGGACATGCAAGCCTCCCTCTTCCCTCGGGAAGGGTTTCAGTTAAAGCTTCCACCTCTAGACTGTGCAAAAGAGTGCCTGCCACTCTTCTGAGCCTGCTGCTGTGAGGGGATGAGGGCGGGTGGGAAGGGGAATGGACGCAGGGTGGGACCAGTCTCATCCCTCAGCAGCAGGCTGCCCTGTGCTCCTGAATATGCTGCAAAGGGGCTTTCCCCGGGATGGAGACTGGTGGAATTGACTGTAGCCATCTGTTGCCCACTGGGCCAGGCAAGGGACCTTTGTGTTCACAGACACACACAGGCTGATTCCTTGCTCTAGACTTGTGGTGAGGCCTGGCCATTGCCTGTGGCCAGGCTGATGCTGACCCAGCTGGGCTCTCCCAAATAGTGCACTTTGAATTGCCACTGGCTTTTTACCGCCAAATAACCGGGATGTAGATGACGCTCTCAAGTTCATACAGCTTTTACCTCCCTTGGTTTTTCAGAGCATGTGTCTTGATTCCTCTCCTTAAATCATCTGACAACCCTTGGCTCTTTGTGCTACTGAAAGCTGAAGTAGCCTCTTGCCAAACGAATTTTTCTCATGGCTTTCAAATCTCGTCTTGACTTTCTTCTTTGCTGAAACCATGTCCTTTCCTCTCTCCCTTAATTGCATCCACACTGGAAGCCAGAGCTGGTCTTGCAGCAGACTGCACTGGAACTGCAGAAGTGTAGAAAAGTTATGTATTTTCCCTGATTCATGTTGTCGTGGTCTCTCCCTTTTTGATTGGAGTCCTCATGGAACTGCTGTGATTTGAACTCTGAGTGTTACTTGATTGAGCTTATTTAAAGAAGTAATTTTGACAGATTTTTTTTTTCCAGGGAAACATGTTGAATTTGAGGCCCTATTCCTGACTCTGTGAATGGAACTGGTGTCGGGTAGCCCTGAAAAAAGCTCAGCCTGGCTATCTCAGGATAAGCTTAGCAGCTGAAGCAATATGAAGTGCTTGTAGGAGGATGAGAATTGTATAGGGCATGTTATTTTTGAGAGGCTCGTGGTGGAGTGTCACAGCAAGTGCTGGGGAAGTGGCTGCCTCTGACAGGGGTCAGTCAGGCTTTGCTCCTTAAGGGGCTGTACAACTGAGGCAAATTCCAAGTGGGTGATACAGAATGGATCTCCTGCCAAACTGAGGCTTCTATCTCTCTTCTGCTCAGAAAGTTTGGTTGTTCAGGCTTTGGAGTGAGAAGGATTTAGGCTTGTAGCTACACCAGCATCACAGCTTGCCTGTCTCGTGCTGTGGCTCACAGGTCCTGCTCTGCAGCTGGCAGTAGCAGGAGCATGAGAAGGGAAGTTAAGACTGTTGATTTACATGCAGCCACTTGGTACTCGCTCCTCTTTGTCTTGCTCCTTAAAAGATCAGAGCTAGTGGGTCTGTAGCAGAGCAGGACTCTGCCTTGTGAGGCACTGCTTTCTCAGTGGTGGTCTAGTTGTGGCTTGTGTGAGAAGTATGAACTCCCTGTTCTTCACAGGGTTGAGGCATGGCTTTGTGTGGGGATTGCATGGACTTAAGCTTAGGTCTTCACACTCTGACAAACTCAACTCCTAGTATCTTCTTCTGCTGCTTTTCTAGCTATGTGAGGCGTCTTCTACCTCTGCTAGCACAAACAGTGTGCTATGGCCAAAGCAAACATATGCTGTCTTTGCTGGGTATCTGAAGCTGATTACATAGCCTCTGCATGGAATAGTGATTTTTAATAGACTCTGTTTTGCACCTTAGATTTAGAAAGGAAAAATAAGCCCAGAAGTTGTGCTAATAACTGGACAAAGTAGTAAATCTGCATGAGCGGTGTGGGTGACGGGGTGGGTGCTGTTTCCTACAAGCACAGTTGTGCACTGGGCATGGGTTTGGTGTTTGTGTGGAGACTCTGATAAGCATCAGGACTTTCCTGCAGTGGCTGTGCCAAGCTGGGAGGCAGTGGAATGGGCAGCTGTGGTGCTAACCCGCTGCCCAGGAGATGCCAGTGCAAGAATGAACTTGTGACTTAGATTGTCACCCCACTGCCCTTGCTGGATGTAACCTACCTATGTACCACAAGGGCCTGTGTAGCTTACAAAGCAGGCCTGCACTTACGCAGTCAGTTTTAGTCTTAAGCTTTGCATAGTTAAATCAGTTAGGGAACAGGGAAGTCACTACAGGAAGAGAAAAATTTGGAGGATTCTGAAATCAGAATAAAACACTGGATTACAAAACAAGTCAATCTTATGATTGTCTAAAGCCTGCAGAAAAACATGCTAGATGCTAATGGAAGTGAACCAGCAACAAGATACTGTCACTTAGTGGGATCAGGATGAATTTGATGAAAATTGGAACTGAGAAAAGGTGTTAATTTTGTGGTTTGGTATGGGATTTCTTTTCTTCCACTGTTTTGGACTACCTTCTTGGGGAGAATGGCACGTGCACAGCTACTTAGATTGCTAAATGCATATCTCTCATCCCTAGTGCACACAGAGCAATTGGCAAGAACATAGAGATATTTATTTTATCCAGAAGCAAAACATCTGAGAGGGGCAAAACTGCATAAGGAAAATCTTGCACTGCTGCCCTTTTGACTCTGCCTTTTTTTTTTCTTTTTCGAGTTAATATATGGGTGGAGAAAATGATGCAAGTATTTTTTTATCCCTTCTTCCTGGACTGGTAAAACCACTGAGTGATTATGTAAACCACTAAACTATGAAACAAAATACTCTTGGCAACAGAGTGTGCTAAGAAGTTGCAGCTTGGCACCCTTATCCCTTGCCTTTTGCATCAGAACTCACTGGTCTGGTGCCAGCTGGGCTGATGCCACTGTCTTCCAGTGCTCTGATCCAGAAGGCTTGGGGATTCTGGTTCATGCATTTCAGGAGGCCAACACCTGTGCCTGGTAAAAGGCCTGAGTTTTGTTCTGTGTTTCACTTCATCTGTAGTTTAATTTATTATTTTAACTTCTCAAAGAGAAACTTTTGTACACTTCAAACTATAACCACAAATCAAAGCCTGGCTTTAAAAATAAAGGTCTAACTCTTCATGGAGGAAATTCCTGTTTTTCCTATGCTAATTTGCAGGGTGTGAACGGATATTGGGAATGCACCACTCTGTATTAACCTCTTCTTTGCCTGTTTTTATTCCCCAAGTGTTACAGTGGCTATTGAGTGATAGCTTGTTGACTTTATAGATTTGAGCTCTGATAAAGGAGCTGCAGATCTGTCAAAAATACCTCAAACTACCCTAATTTTTCTTTTGAAAAGTTTCACCCATTTGCTTGAAATTCTTGCTGCTCATTCACCATAGATTGCAAAGGATAAAGGAATTAGGGAAGATCACCTCTCCCACTGATGCAGAAAAAGGGCTGTGTCAGCTTGTGAACAGCTTTTTGTTATGCAGTGCTGCCTTGCCTAGATGAGACCCCAGTCTTTTTGAAATCTCTGGAAACCTTGTGATAGGCTCTGGATTGGATATGGAGGGGTTTATTGTGATAGTGCTCACTGGAACTGTTCAGCCCCTTGTTCTGTGTGTACCTCATGGCGTGCAAAGTTATCTTCTGGGCAGCCACTGCTGATGAACCTACACTTGCCAAGTCTGTAGGAACAAGGTCATCTGTGGCAGTTAGTCCCTTCTTCTCCAAAATGTATGGCTGGGCAGCCCAGCAGGCAGTCGCCAGGGCCTGTGTGCTCTCCAGTGTATGGTGAGAGGTCAGGTTCTTGGACAAAAATTCATCTTGTAGTCCATGTCCCATGGTCCTCATAGCATTCACTGGACTCCTCCAGGAGTCTCAGCCCTTGCCATTTCCACTGTTTCACATAAACAGTCTGTGCATTCAGGAATCCCCTTTTTTTTTTCTCCTTCCTGTGTTATTACTTGCTGCTTTTAACAAGGCTAATGGTGATCTTGTGCATCTAACCAGCCCCTAACCTGTACAACACTGTAGAGTTGTTTTGTGTACAACAGTCTGTGCCTATGGCATGCTCTGTAACCCACAATTAGTGTGTAGTGTAATTGGTTTGGTTTGCTGCCTGCCCTACTGCTAATGCTGTTGCAGGCTGGTTTTCAAGGGACAGGAGAAAATACTGACCACTACATATAGGACCTAGGAATAGTTTTCTCATGGCTTCTTGGAAGGCTGTGTACCTGCAACACTCAGACTGGAGAATAAAAGAGAATCTGCTGTCTGCCAGCACTGGGGTGTCCCTAGTACTTTTATATTCCCCAGTGGTTTTATTAATTTTTAAAAATTATCTAGTAATTCACTACTTCCTTGGAGAAAAGAGCTCTCACTTTTGCCAGAGCGGTTGTGGGAGAAATATGTGAAACTCTGTGTTTTTCCCTTCGGGGGTGTCCATTTCTACTAAACGTATGCCAGATGTGGTGGGTGGCAGGGCTGCCAAAGTCAGAGGGCCTTGCCAACAGTTTTCTCAAGCTTCTTCTGTCTTTTCCTTAAATCAGTGAGAGAATGGACCATCTCACCTGGCTGCCACGTCAGCCAGCTTGTTTGTGCCAAACACACGCTGTGCCTTTACAGTGGGCTCTGGCCTCCTGTCCTTTGGGTGTCTGCCTTCCTGAGTGCAGCAGGACTCCCTCTCCTCTCCCTCCTTCCCCTTGCCTACCCAGTGGGACACTGCTCCTTTTCCAGGCAGCTCCACTAGGACAGCCTCTCACTGCATCTCTCATTCTGTGGATGCACATCAGCCCTGCACAGGGAGGAGGAAACTCTAGTTCCAAACAGAAGACTTGGAAACGTAACTTTGAAATAAATACCTCTCTCTTCTGGGGTTTTCTCTTGTTCTCAGAAACAGCATCTACCGTAGCTCTTTGAGCTTCATGTGTCCTGGGACTCCACTGCTGCCACTGAGTTTTAGAAGACCCTTAAGCACACAACACATGTGGAGGTCCTGTGGAAATTACTGGTGTCAGAGCAGCAACTAGACCAGCAATAGCATACACAAGTTACATATCTATGTGGCAATGTCACTAAGTAGTGTTCACAGTCACTTTAAAAGTTCAGTATTAAATTGTTGATGCTTTTTTTCCTCCTGTTTCTATTTTCTAATGTTTTGCTGAAGAAAATGTAACTATTTATTTTGGCAGAAATATATCTTCTAATAAAAACTTTCTCAATATATTTACTTGGCTGTGGTAGGCTGCTTGTCTTGCTGTTTAAAGGTTTATTAAATATTTTTTGGATGTGCTGTATGATGTGGGTTTGTTTTCCTAGGCCCAAGCCCATTCAAATTCCTCTCAGGGCAAACATGTATCAGTACACAGTAAAGGGGGCATTGATCTAGAGGTGGAAAAAGGGCGCATTTTGGTCCAGTTCTGATTTACTCAAGCTGAAATGCCCCAAGTGCTATTAGCCTCCGTTTTTTGGAGCTTTGTGGTAGACCTCGGTTGCCAGGAGGAATTAAGCACCCTCTTGTGGGAATAGCAGGTGTTCGGCACCTGTGAAAGCGCTAGTAAGAAGTTACTCACAAATTTGAAATTTCTCCAACACCGGACCACCTCTTGAGGAAACTGACCCCTCTCTCTAGAGAGTCTGTGTCCCAGCTGGTGCAATGGATGATAGTGGCTGGTGGGTGTCTGCCGATTGTGACAGACACCGAGGTCTGCCCCGGTTACTCTGCAGCTGGAGCCCATGGAAACCACCGGCCCTTGGCTTGTGGGAAAGCCGGGGCTTTCCTTGGTACCAGCCCAGGGATCTGGGCATGGCCGCCCGGGAGCGGCGGCCGGGCTGCGCTGCTGGGACGGCCCGGAGCAGGGACCAGAGCCCGACTGGGCGGTTCG
>WEIT01017775.1:435813-484892 GCA_013389985.1 Dryoscopus gambensis
CGGACCCGAGGCGAGGTGTTGGGGAGCGGCTGCCCCAGCGAAGGGCCTCGCCGGCCTCCCCCGCACCTCCGCTGCGGCTGTGGGGAGAGGGCAGCGGAGCGCTGGGGGGCCCTGCGTGCTGCGGGGTCCTCGCCTGGCCACAGCCACACACCTGCCCCGTCCCCAGCTGTGGAAGGTCCTTCGCCGGTGACGGAGGGGTACGGAGCATCCGCGCTCCTGTGCAACGCTGCCTTCTCCCGCACACAGCGCTCCTGAGGCGTAGCTGCGGCCGTGCCACGGCACGGGGAGCGCTGCCCTGGTGCGGTCCAGGATGGGGAGCTGCTGCCTCTGTCGCCTTCTCTCCTCCTCTGTCGCTGTGAAGTTTGCAGGCTCCTTTGTTATGAGGTCACGGAACTTTGGTCTTTCTTGTTGGACCCGAGTGGAGACCTTGTTATTTTCTCTTTTACTTTCTTTCAACATCCTTTGTTCAGGGAATATTCTTTCTTGCCATGGTCCAGGTGCAGATGGCACTGCACTGTATAAAGATGCTGCAGGTTCCTACGGCAGCTGTGTTGGTGCTGCTTGTCCGTCTCTGGAAGGCAAAAAATACCAGATATTTCCCTCTCCTAAGGCTGCGGTGTCTTTCTCTTTAATATCTTGTGCGCATGGGATGCACTTGGGTGAACTTGTGTGTTGAACCTAAGTCCTTCCTGTACGGCTTCCTGAAAACAGCTGAGGGGAAAAGAGGCCAGCCTCAGACGCAGGGAGACGTCTGTGTTCAGGAGTAGGAGGCAGGATAATCCAAACTCAGCTTGCTTGTTTAGTTGTGACCTGTTAAGTTCTTGGTTATTCTGATGGTTGTTCTGCATCAAAGGGGGCTCAGAAAACCTTAATTTCTAGCTTTGCATTATACAAGCTCAGGGGCAATTGTATTTTATTTTTCATGTTCTAGAGCTACATTTATTTCTGAGGATCATCTAAGTAGCTATATGTAGATTAATATATATAGGTATACATCTCCTTAGGGCTATGGAAATTGCTTTTCTAGATCAAACAGATAATCAGTTTATAGTAAGGATAAGGATATCCTTATCCTTTTATTAACTAAAAAGTTAAGGATAATCAGTCCTTTAACTGGCCAGTTCAGGTGGTCCATGGGAGGTTTAGAAAAGCTGCAGTGAGCTGGGGTGGAAGAATCCTCTCTTTGTCCTGCTCCACAGAGACTGATGTGAGGCCTGATATATAAAATTTCAGATTCCTTCATAAGATGGTATAAAATGTCTCTGAAGCTACTCTGCTGAGCAAAAAATATTCTCGTTCCCTGGAGCATCACTCTTTCCTTGGCTTCTTGTGGCAGGTTACAGTGGGTAGTATGAACTATCCAACTGGAAAGTCTGCTTGTTTGTTTTGTCACTATCAGATAGGAAAATTTCTCCCCGATATCCCAATTTAACGCATCTGATGAATCAAGAGCATCCTGTCTGCTGGTCTGAAGATCGTGTTGCAAAGGAGGGCTCCACGTGGGGCTGCCTTTAGCAGCACACAGACAGTGCTGGGGAACTGCTGTTCCTCGTGACTTTGCCAGGCAGCCTGAGAAAATAAACTAATGGGATGAGGACAATTGACAGGAACAGAAATCACATGGACTCAGCTCCATGCACAATGTTCTTCATGGTCAGAGAGCTTTAAGGAGATCGATCCTTCTGTACAGCAAACTAGGTTTGGTTTCCATAATGCAGCTACTCACTGCCTAAATATTTTTGATTTCATAAGGCTCCTCTGGGGACTGAAGCCTCCCTCCTCTCCTCCCCTGCTTGCAGGAGCTCGTCTTGGCTTTAAGGACAGTGACAAGAAACTTCAGCTGTAGCAAATGTGTCATCTTCCCCTGAGCGGAGCAGTGTCTCCCCCGTTCCTGCCAGATGCCTTGGCTTGCTGTCCACACGAAGTCTGAGGTGGAAATCCTTGGTTTACTCCGTACGTCTGAATCTCTCATGATTCATTTGTTGTCCTACCAGAAGAGCAGAATTGCAACAATTAGTACGAGTTTCTGTCCTTTGTCACTGTGTATCCTTGGAGGTACCCATAGCCCAGCTGCCTGAAAGGGAGGTGCTGTAGATGTCCTGATTGACCCTCTTAATATTTTCCTAGCAATGTTCTCTTTTCCGCATCCTGCCGGCCGAGCCTTTAATTTCTTGGCTGATGCTGAGAAGGATTTCCCTCTGCTTGGCCCTAATGCTAAGCAAACCTGACCTCTGCAGCTGTACAAGGAGCACTGGGGTGGATCTACTAAGTGTTCCCATGTGCTTCTGCTGTGGCACGGAGCACCATGTGCTCTCCTCTGGCCACATGTTCAAATGGTTTGCCAACCCTAAGCTTTTAAAAACCATCAGCCACACATTGAAAAAAAAAAAAAAAGCTATGAAAGGACATAATTTTTTTTAAAAATCACGTTCCTAATTTGTTTCTCTTGCTGATTTCTGATTGTCTTAGAGGTTTCTGCATGTCTGTATAAGCTGCAGGAATGGTTGAATCTCAGTATTTCACCTGACTGCAGGACTTAGGTGCCTCGAGAGGAATAAGAAATACTGTGAGCTTTGGGAGAAAATAACACCAGAAGTAGTGGTGTTACAGGTGGGTTGTGGCACTATGGACTTTCAAATGAAGTCTGGAGCCATGGTGGGCTTTCCTTTGCTTAGTTCAGGTTGGGGTAACATGATTGGGAAGCCCTGCGAACGTTTTAACCAAATATTTTTCTCTTAACCTTGTGTGACAGAGCACTACAGCAGCAACAAATACTGCCTTGTGCTCTCAGAGACTGTGGCTTTAATCATAGGGTTGTTTTGGAGGAAACGAGGTATGGTGCAATGCTTTGGAAGGGTACAGTGTTCTTATCTGCTTGGCATAACTGGAGGAAAATCTGTCAAGTAAAAAGAGTGAGAGTAAGGAGGTTTGTAACACCCCTGCTTTCTATCCAGTGAAGTGTGTGATTGCAGTTAATTTAGCAGAGATGTCATCTGAAGGAGGAGCTCTTGCCTTTGCCTCTGTACCTTCAATCTCTGCTGGTATGAGACTTTGCATCACTCTTCTGCACCACTTCCCGGCCCCATCTGTGTGGAAGGGCCTGCCTGGTTCAGAAGGATGTCTGAGGAATACACATACCTGAAAGCCCTGCAGGAAAGGCTTGTGTTGTTCTGGGGATGGCAGGAGAGCTCTGAAAATGCGCCTGGGAGACGTGAATCTCCTGAGATTTGCTGTGGTGGTCCAGCACTGTGTGGGCTTGGGGCTGGCTTGAATTTGTGCTGTTGGTAAGATCCTGGCCAGATGCAAAGGGGTCCCTGCTTACAGCAGGTGATGTATCACAGGCTGAGGCAACCTGTGGTTCTGGAGAGATGAGACTATGAATCAGGGGAAAGCTCTGAAGACCTGTCCTGCAGCTTTTTGAGAGAATTAGCCTTTAGCACATGTGCTGGATGGAAGTAAAGCAGGGCAGTGAAGGCTTGAAAAAAGCCTAATTATTGTAAGCGTGCAATAAAGGTAATGTACTGACCTGTTTATTGCTTCCTACCTTGAGCTCTTCCAGTGGAAGACAGGCAGGCTATCTGCAGACCTTTGGAGGAGTAGAACTGGTAGCTGTGTGGTGGTAAAAATAAAATTGCAGAATGTCTAAATATGTCATTTAGGCTGTGGAAAGCAAACCCTTTGGGAAAATTTCAGCTATGTTTGGATATAGGTAGGTGAGTCCAACCCTGGAAAAGGAGACAGCAAGCTTGCAGGGTAGCTGTAAACCCTTGGCTGAGCATGGTGGCAGCTGGGCAGAGGTGCAAGTGCAGGGAGGCAAATCTAACACATCCTACGGGAACTTGGTGGCCCTCACTGTTACAGCAGCTGAATTCCTCTCCATTCCATTCAGCATAACCTCTGTGAGTAAGAGTAATGCTTTTATCTGCCTCAGTTTCCGTCCTTCTCCCCTCTGGAAAATGAAGAGGAGGAAGCCAAGCTCATCTCCAGCTGGGAACTGAAGCTGTAGGTGACTTATAGGTTGACAGCATGAGAGATGTTGAACTCTTCTCTCCAGATGAGTGGTCTGGCTACCTGTAAAATACTGCTTAGTCTATTGGCAAGGACTGGTGGGGCTGTATTGTGTTTGGGGAAGGTGAGCTGCGTGCCTGTGCCAGCACCTGAGCTGAAGGTGAGATGAGAAGTGTAAATATTGCTGAGTCTTATTTTCCCCACAGGCCTAGTTTGTGGACTAAAGGCCCATTTTTTGGGATGGGACAGGCAGGCTAGCAGAGCCATCCTGCTCCGGGGTGAATTGCTGCAGGCTGCCGCTCCTGGCCCCTGCCCAGCTCCCCTCCTCAGCAGGTGCCAAGCTGCTGAGCTTTGCCCAAGAAGAGAGACAAGCGTCATTGTGGCTTAGATAAGATAAAGCATGACCAAAACGTTGTTACCCTTGGCAGGTGTGGCTAGATGCTGACTGGAATTTGTGCAGCTCAGAGGAATAGCCAGGCTCTTCGGCTGCGGGGAGGGTGGCAAAGCCTCTTTAAAACATGGAGACTTGATGCTGGAGCCCAACAGGGAAGGTGAGTGCAAGGGCCTGAGGGGTGTGAGTGAAGGAACAGCCACCCAGTAACCCTGTGGGCAGAAGGACTCCTGCTTTGTGTCCCTGTGCCTGTGTCCTGCTGCAGGCTCTGGTGTGGATGTTGCTCCGTGGCAGCTCCATGAGCTCACTGCCCTCTGAGCAGGGCTGTGTGGGTTCCCTGGTGTCTAGCAGGGCTGAGAACCTCTTCAGCAGGAGTGTCTCCCTCTTCTCCTTCGGTTTTTGAAGTTCTGAGCTATCTTTTGTCCTGAACTGTGCCCTTCTGTCTGAGATCATGGGAACTAGGAAAAAATTTCAGGTTTAGTGGAGGGAGAAAGGACGTGTGGGTGCCCCCACAAATGTACGTTTCGTCTGTTGCACACTTTGCTCCTGTGCTTGAGAGCTGCCTTTATTCTTCCTTAACCCTGTTTTTCTCTTTATGGAGTTTGCAAGATGCCTGCTCTACCTTTCCCTTCTCCCAGACATGTAGCCAGAGGGGTAATCCTCTGCTCCAGCAGAGGTGCTCAAACCCCTTTGATTTAATGAATTTCCTATGGCACAAGGAGTCTTTCGCTTCCTATGCAAATCGGGTTGCTCACTCAGAGCGGCTAAATGCAAATAGACCACTTGTAGCTGTTCCCTCTCCAAGAGTGGTGTGGGCTTTATGCAAACATGGAGATGAGACTTCAGGAGCTGGGAGAGCAGAGCAATACATGGATTTGTGCTGGAAAAAGGTCAGCATGGCTGTAGTTCACCTGTTCCCAGACTTGTGAGGTGGGATACCAGGCAGGATATATCAAGCTGTCGGCATCAAATAAATGAATGTTTATAGGAATGGATTAACACCTGCTAGTTATGGGTGTGGGGGGCTTGGCTGGTTATTGTCTCCCCTCTCTCCTTACCAAGTCCCTGCTGCATCCAAGTGCAGAATCTGCGCCAACTGCGATTTGGTGACTCAAGCCATTCTGACGCCTGGGTCCCTTTCCTCTATTCAGGTTGGGCAAATAATGTTCAGTCTGTAATCATGCTTGAGAGCTCTTGCTATTGCCCTAGATATGGGGAGCTGTGGTGATGCTTAGATTGGCTTAATCCAATTCGATCTGAAAATCCACTGCTCTGAACAATAAATGTTGCATGTGGGGTGTGGTATTCAAGTGTCTTTACTAAATCAAAAACCTTTAAAGCATTGGTAGATGAAGCCTTTTCTTTTCAACCACTAAATACACAGGATGTACAGTATGGTTGAATTAGCATTACTATGGGAACCATAACTTTTTGTATTTCCTGACCTTTATCCTTGTAACACTAAGGATTCATTAATGTGCCTCCGAAGTGTGGGGTTTTGGAGGTTTTTTTGTGTGTTTTATAAGCCTTTTTGTTGTGGTCAGTACTAAGAGAACCTTTATAAACAGCCCCAGGAGGAGATTAGAGACAGGACAGGGTGCAAGGTGAAGGAAAGCAGTTTGCTCCCTTTTTTGTGCTGTTCTAGCAGCATCCCAGCCAAGGCCATGGGTTAGGGTCAAGCAAGACTTCTGCAGCAAAGGTGAACAAAATGGTGAGTAAACTCCCCTGCTTGGAGGCAGCTACCTCACTTGGTATGGGTTTGTTTGCTTTTATTGGGTTTTTTTGCCACAGCTGCACTGTTAGAGCCTGCCCCAGGGGATTTGGGATCCTGCAGCTGAGGCAAAGCTGAGCCTGTGGGGAATGGAGATGTGATCATTCTGGTCTGAGTAGAGCAGAGCTGCCCTCTGCTAGCACAGAGCCCTCCCAGGTGGCTCAGGGGAGCTCTCTGGCCCTGTTAAACCTCTAGTTAAGAGAATTGTGATTGTTTGTAGTAGGCTTCATGTCCATTTTTTAGTCTGGGTTTTGAAATAACCATCCTAAAATAATAGGGAAGGACCTGTCTTTACCTTTGCCTTCTGCAGGTCCCACTTGCTTGTTGCTGGGAGAATGGGGCTGTTTGGAGCTCCTCTGTTTGCAGGTTGATGAGGTCTCTGCTGTTCAGATACCGCTTGGAGTCCTCTCAGTGGGAGCTGGTGGGAGAGGGGGTTTTCCTCTCTGTAGAGGGTGGGCTTGCCTGCTCATGCCCTGTATGGCAAAGCTTGTTTTCTGGGCAAAAGAGGCATTTGGGGTAGGGGTGAGAAAAAGGCACAAAACCATACCAGGTGATGAAGAGCCAGGCTGCCAGGGTCTCAACATTCTCCTTTTTTTTCCCTTTCCTTTGTCACCTTTCCTGAGAAGACCTCAGGCTTAACTAGTGGGAGTTGACACAGCTGAGAGCATTTTCATGCTGCCTGGAGACTCTGGAGCTACCACTGAGCAACAAATCCCCATCAGCATCTCCAGCTGTCAGCAGGCAGGGGTGGCTTTGCTTCCTTTTGGGGATGCTGTGGGATAGAGTGGTGCTCTAAGCAGTGGCAGGAGAGAGGATGGCATCTCTGGCTGCTTTAGTGAGACAGTCCTGGGATGAGCACCTCAGCCCTGGTGTGCGTTTTATGATGCTTTGGAAACATGTTCCTTGCCCTGTCATCTTATGCTCTGCTTTTCTTGTTTCCTGAGTTCTCTGTGCTTCTCTTTGTGGAACAGGCCGCCAGCCTTGTAAAAAGTGGAGTTAAACTTGAGGCAGGATTCACAGGGGTAGTTTCCAGCCCTTGCCTGGTGGAAATTGGCTGAGGGGAAGGCAGCAAGCTAAGTACAAGCACAGCTAGAGTTTCTCAGGGAAGGTAAGTTCAATGTGAGATGAGGGATCATCTGCTTTCCTACCCCTTCTCCCCCTCTTGCCTAAGGCAGCTCAGAAGCCAGCCCTTCTCCTTCAGAGCTGTGTGCAAGGCAGGATTACAAGGAATTTACCTCGGAAGCTCAAGGGCAGGTTTTCTTGTGCTGCTTTCTGACCTGAGGGCTACTAGGCTGTGTTGGAAGGGGGCTGAGATGCGTAGGGAGCAGTGCAAACCACACCTCCTGGCTTGGACCGGCTCTGATCCTCTATTTACAGTGGCGGTGTTCCTTCCCCGCTAGCTTTTTGCTGTGGAATACACTGCTGCTTCCAGGGAAGGGGAGCAACACCATCCTGCTGCCCAAGGTATTTGGGGACACCTGCAGAGAGACAAAACGGGGTGGAGGGGAGGGAAGAAATCCTCTCTCATTTGCACAAAGAATTATTTTAGCAGGAAGTCTGGATGAGTTTGCGAGTTGCTGTGTCTCAGCAGAGTTTCTCCGTAGGAATTTTCTGTTCCGACTTCCTGCTTTTGCTCTAAAGCAGAAGAGTGGAGCTCACTGAATGCAGTGGCACTTGCATATCACTGCAGAAACCAGTTGTTATTCCTGTGACAGAGGAAGGAAAATTTATTGATTGGTTTTCAAGAGCTGGGGGTGCTTAATTAATTAATGCTTTGGTTTGGATCATTTGAGGTCTTTGCAAATGTTGAACTGAAGAAACTTGCTCTTGGTTCTGATGTGGTTCTGCAAGATGCTTAACTGATCCTAGTGATCTAGTGAACTGATTTGGGAGACTGCTGATTTGGAGTAACAGCTGAATATTGGAATGTGTGAGATTGTGATATTTTCTTTAAAAATAGATGTCTTGAGCTGGTCAGATTAAAACTAAGGTTTTTCTGCTGTGTGCTTTCTGAAAACAACTAGAAATTTTTCTTTAAAAGCATTTGGCAGGAAACTTCCCACTATGTCTCCTAAGCATAGCTATTCCCCTACTCCCCTCCACCCCTTTTTGTAATCCCACATCATCGTTCCTGCTGTGGGCTTCTGACTCAGTGACAGCTTTTATTAAAGAGAGGAATATCCCCCAACCCCGCTCCAGTGATTTTGCTTTTCCCAGAACAGTTGTATATGTTGAACAAAAATGGCATCTGCTCCCAACTTTGCTTCAAATGCTGTTCCTTGCTCTGATTGCTCCTTGCACTAAGCTGTGCCTGGTATGCCAGGAGCAGGTGCCCTTCAGGTGCCAGTGTTACACTGCTTTGTGGAGGAGCAGTTCAAGGCTCGTGGCTGCTCAAAACATTCTCTAGTTTTCTGTCTTGTAGAAGTCTGGGGCTGTTAGTATTTTGTTGTGATTGTCCCCTCTGAATGAGGAGAGGATATTTCTGACATCTTATACTAGATCCTGGATTTCTTGTACATTCAGACTGATCCTTTCTTGTTTTGGGATGGGGAATGGTGGTGTTTGGATTCAAGACTACTTGTGTTCCCCTCAATGGTCTGACAGCCCAGAGGTTTCTCTACTCAGGGCATGGACTTCACCCTTTTCCAGTGCATAGGTTACACTGGTATTTCAGGAACGGTGTTTTGCACAGCCAACACCTCCTTAGCTCACGGGAGGGAGTGAATTTTTACCTTTATACCCACTCTTGGCAAGTAGATCGAGAGGTGAGAGGTAACCAAGTGTCACACACCTGCGGACAGGGCAATTTTCCTCTCTGGGAGGTGGAGAATGGGTTAACCATCTTCCTGGAAATTGGCTTCACCCACCTGCCTCAGCTCTGTTTGTTGTTTCAACAACATTTGCAGAAAGGTCAAACTGTCCATGCATCCCTCCTGGGCAAAACCAATACAGCATCAGTCAGAGAGACGCTTGTACAGGGAGCTGTAGTGCCTGGAAATCCTTTCCATACCCATTCCTGCTTGTTAATATTTGCAAACCTTTTCTGTTTTTTAAGTGCCTCTTGAAGGTTCAGAATAGTGACATAAAGCTTTTCCCGCTGATCCCACTGCTAACATGTAGCCTAGAAAATATTACGGGGGTGTGATAGTGGTGTCCAGTTCTCAAAATATTGGAGGGGAATTTCTTGGGATGAGGGAAAGATGCTTGAATTTCTTGCATCTGCCCTGCAGTTGTATCCAGCCCTGAGGGTAAGGAGGTTTCAGGTGCTGCAGAGAACTTGCTGTCTCACCTGGAGGAAAAATCACTGTTTACCACATGTATTCAGCAAACAGTGTGAATATTTCACCAAAAAGAAGTTTCTCCCTTGAAA
This sequence comes from Dryoscopus gambensis, assembly GCA_013389985.1. Lineage (NCBI taxonomy): Eukaryota > Metazoa > Chordata > Aves > Passeriformes > Malaconotidae > Dryoscopus > Dryoscopus gambensis. The sequence goes on from WEIT01017775.1 coordinate 445,354, forward strand.
GGGGAGAGGAGAAAAGGATTGGGCAGTCTGATGTTGTGGTTTGATATTTTATCTGTGCCTGTGTATGCTGGGGGAGCAATCTGAGGACAACATAAGGCTATGAATTTCTGTTTGTGTGAGGCTGAATTCAAGACAAAGGATCTTGATCAACAAAGGCGAGGCTCTTGCGCACTTCTCTGAGCTTACACCTGTGGTACTCCAGGTGAGATGGCATTGTCATGGGATCTTTAGCCTTTGCACAAAGAGGGCACTGAAGTGGCTGAGGAAAACTTGCAGCTGGCCAGGAGGGGCTTGAGCTCAAGTCAGTGGGTCGCTGTTGGGAAATTTAACGAAGAAGTGGCAGAACAAGATTGGGAATCACGTGGAGGAAGCCATGAACACACTTCTTGTTCAGCATCTTGAGGCTGGGTGGGAGAAAGCTCATCCTCCATGAAGCAATGCCAGTTGTTTCTCTCTCTTACAACAGAGGTGAGAACTACTCAAAAGAAACCTAGAGAGGGTGACTGACTTAAACAGTGACTCTGCTGGGTGGGTGTGCATAGGTAACAGCAGCCCAGAAGGGGTCCTGGGTGTGAGACGAGGTATGAGGCTGTCAGGGAGAGATTCAGCTTCTTATTGGAAAGGAAAATCTTTGTTCTGGTATGACATAGGCAGCTAGAGTCTGAGGACTCAAAGGAAGAACTGAGTCAGTGTCAGTACTCATGACAGCCATGACAGCTGTGGGGAGAAGCCTGGCCTTTGGCTGTTGGAGTCCCAAGTCCAGTTCAGAGGACTGTTGCTGGTGAAAATGCAGCAAATGCTGTGGTCCTTTTGGTCAAAGATTCCATGTACTTTGAGGGGGGTTTCTGCAGATGACAGAGCAGCTTCTATTCATGCTGAGGAACAGCCAGGCTGAACCAACCCCATGTCTCCTACAGCAGCTAATGGCAACACCCTCATCTTCCCAGCATAAAAATGGGATGATACTTTCCTAGGACACTCTTTTTGCTATTTGCAAATCAGAAGATTTTCACCAAAACAGCTATTCTGTGTAACAGTCCTTCACAGACAAACTCAGAGCAGAACCAAACAGCCACTTCTTCAGCTCATGAATACCTGTGACATCCTCAGCATCTCATGTCAGTAAGTCCCACACTTCAAGGGTTTGTAGAGAAGTGCTTTTTCTTGTTTGATGTGCAAATGCCATCACCAGCCTAATCTGAGGCTTCTGGATTCTTTTCTTAAAGAAGGCAGTGACTGAGGACAATTCTTCACTATCTCTGCCATTCAGGAATTGGTTACACAGGCAACCCCACAACCCCCAAATTTTAGCATTTGAAGCTTTGTGTATCCTTTAGAATCTTTTATCCATTTATTAAACAAAAGGCTGTTTCTGCATAATTTTGCCTTTAAAGTACTCCAGGTACACTGATGAAGTGTGTCTGGCTCTCCACCAGCACAGGACTGAGGTGTGCCCGCTTTCAGCCTGAATTTTTGTCTGCAGGACACCAAGTGCGGTTGCTTTCCCGAGGGCTGGGGAAGAACCTCGTGTACCCGGTGCCTCTGCTGCTTGCAGGGTGTGAAACGAGTCTCCTCAGCAGTGTTTCTCCTGATGTGTCCCTGCTGAGCTGCAGCAGCTGAGGTCCTTTTTTCCTGGGTGACACCTTGGTTGTTCAGTAACTGGTGGCATGAGCCCAGCAGAAGGGTGCTGGCTTCTGGTTGTCTCTGGTACAACCTGCTGTGCATGGAAGTGCTCCCTCCTCTAAAGTGACACGTAAGGCAGGAGGGAATTGCCATTCATGTTCCATTAAACAAGCTGAGGATCTGCCCTGGGTTTATGTAATTTCCTGAAGAGCTTAAATGTCTGCTTAGGTTTGGATCTTGTCTTCCTGATGGGGCATTCCTACCTGCCTCAACAACCCCTGGAAAAGTGGAGTAGAAGAGAGAGGCATCTCCTTAGCCTGGGCTCCCAGTGTTCAGTTTTTGCTTTGAATCAAAAATGATCCAGAGTATCTGATGTCAAGTGGAAAGTCCTCTTTTAGCCTCTTTTTCCCACATCTGGGCTGGCAAATAAAGTTTCTTTGCCTCCTGCCTACCTGCCTGGTCCGTAGGTATCACCTGCAGGGTGCATATTCTGTGGTCAACATGCTTGGTGTTAGGCATGATCTAATTTCAGATTGCTGAACTCCACGCAGCATCTACCTCCAACTTCACAGCACTGTTAGTGGTGTTCAGCCAGTGCTGCAGTATATAAGATGAATCCTTATGTGATGTAATGTTCTACTCTGTCTCTTTAAGGAAAAGCTTCAGAAAACCTGTAAGCCTTTATAAAGTAAAGGAATTCATGAAAATCACTTGTTTTTAAACTAGCTGTTGTTATTTGTCATGTCTTATTGCAGGCATGCTCTTTATTTTCTGAAAAATCAGCTGTGTGCTAGTTACACTGACAGATCCAAGACCATTAGCTGTTTATGGAAAAAATGTGGTTTGGATTTTGTTTTTAATTGCTGAGAATTAACTCTTGGCCCAAATATTATTAGAGGAAAAACTGATGCTTTCTCTCTCTATTCCTGAAGCAAAACAACCCAACAAAGCCAAAACCCCAATTAGTAGGAGAGGTTCCAGTGCAAACACTCTCCCTCACTGTTTGCAGTGCCAGTGCTGTGCCAGCGTGAGAGAGCTGAAAAGTGCCACTGGCTGGCGATGCCAAAGCTGGGGAGCAGCATGAGGGGGTGATGGAGGATTTGTGGCAATTTCTGGGGTGAAGGATGTTGTTTTGGGATGTTGTAGATGCCTATCTGTGTTGCAGACTTCTTATGTTGATAGCTCTTGGCACAGTTGGTGGTTTCTGGTGTGCTGTTGAATCAGGAAGCATGAGTGAGTGCAGATTTAAGAAGTTTATTTGTTCACCTCTTGAAATGGAAAGAGAGAACCGTTACCACTCTCAGGTTGCTTGGTGATACAAGCATAGAGTCTGAATCAAGCAACTTTCCCCATGGCAAGTTTTTTTAGCAAAGATCAAGAAGTTGATAATGGTAAATTCCTCTTTGATGAGCTTTAGTGTGGGAAATGGTGAATTGCAGCAGAGCCTCTTTTTAGGTTGCTCTTCAGAATAATGAGGGCTCTTGAACCTGTCAGTGTTTCTGGGATATACCTCGTATCATACTGGCATATCCCATGATGAAGTCATCCAAGATACTGCAGCACGAGTTAGCTCAGGGCTATCAGGCTGGGCTAATCCCCTGCTGAATAAACAACACAAAGGTTCCTGGATTTGTTCCTGTTTCCTTAAAGGCATACAGTCAAGTGCAGGCAATTAAAAGAGAGAGAGTAAAGTGTAGCTCTAGATATGAACACCTGATTTCAGGCTTTCTGCCCAGGGTGTGTATGGGTTTCTTAGGTTTTTTTAAAGAAAAAAGCTTTCACAAAACAATGATGTTTTTCTCATTTTTCAGTGTATTTCTTTTCCTGCCATTCCCTTTGGGAAGGGAGAACCCAACAACCACCCAAACAAATTCCAAACAATGGAAACAAATTTCCTAGAGAAGGGAAACAGCAAAATTAATTTTGAACAAAGTTCACTAGAGAAATAACTACTTTCTTATTGCCCTTCCCCCAGCCTTTCCAGGCGAGCCTTGGCAGAGCCTTTTAAAACAATTTTCATCAAGTGGGTACCCAGTTCCTTTGGGCAGCTTTTGGAAATTCAGTTTCTGTGGAAGCCAGTTTGCCACAGGGGTCGGTGTCTTTCCCTGGCAAGATCTCTGCTCTGCCTTCACCTGGTCAGTTTTGCATGGCTGTGATTTTTGTCAGTGTATGTGTGCTTTTTGCCTGCAACTAGGATCATAATTGTAAATACCTACATTTGATCACTAAATCTCACAGTACTATAAAATCTGGGATGTGTAGATGTGACTGTGACCTACAAGAAGCCCTTTTTATAGCAATTTCTGGCTTTAAAAACCTTGGGAGCAAGAGGTAGGTAGAACAAACAGAGCAAGTAGCATATGCTTGATATAAAATGGTATAAGGACCTGCGAAGATTTTATTGCCCTTTTCTTGTAGAACTTACCTGTTGCTCACCTGCTCCTCAGTGATGCTTCCATTCCATGACCAAGCAACAAATGCTTTGTACCTACTGCATCTTGGCCTGCTTTCGTTGTGCATTTGTAATTTGCTGAGGCAACAGCCTTCTGCTGCAGTGATCCCTTACCCAGCCCTTCATCTCCTCTTTGTGTAATATCTTCTCGTGTATGGGATCAAACCTGTCTTGTCCAGCATATGCTCCAGGAGTGTGATTAATGTGACCTAAACACCAGGTGAATTCCTTCCTTTGAAGTTGCAAGACTTACTTTCCTGCATCAGGAGTAGAAAGGAAAGGGTGTGTGTTCTTCTGATTTGTTTAAATAAATGGCTTAAATATTTAGCTTTAGTATGGGGGTGGTTTTGTTGTTTCTAATAATATTGTCTTAGGCGGAGATACAGGAGGATGTCTTTTGGAAACCTCCCTGCAAGTATCTGAGCGCTTTAGTCTGTGGTACACCTTGGACACCTATGCTGTGCCTATAATGATTCTTCTTTAATATTCCCTTCTGCCACTCTCTCACCAAAAATTCAGTGGTACAGGAAAGTAGAAATCTGCTTTCCCTTATAGGTTCCCTCTACAGGACCCAAACACTGGACTTGTTCTGTAATCCTGGATAAGCCACTTAGCCGGTTGTGCTTAGTTTTTCCCTCCTTCATTAACTGTTGATTCATTGTCTTGCACTGGGGAGGACTGCTAGGAATGCAGCGTATTCAGCGCCTGCACAATGCCCTGCAGTGACGAGGATCATCTAAGGACCAGCTGTGGAAATTTGGCTGCACTCCTTACTTTCCTTTCCTCCTTGTCATCAGGCTGTGGAAAAAACAAATAAAAAATAGCACCCTAAAGTTGTCATGTGCATATGGTGGTCAGGGTCACCTAGATAAGGGCTTGGCTGTTGATAGCATTTTATCCATGACTTTTCTGTACCTCTTTAACACTGCTTACAGCTACAAGAAGCAGCTTTTTGAGACAATAAATTGGAAATTATGACCCTGAAGGGCTACCTTGAAAGTAGGACCTCCCTTTCCCAGGAAAAGCAACTTGGGTCTGTTCTTCTGTTTGTTGAAATTTGCAGTTTCTGTGTTCAGGTTTTTCACTCCTCATCTTCAAGGCTTTGAAACTATTTTGATGCTTGAGTTTCACATGTAATTATCAGTCTCCAGGTACTGAGTCTTAAAGTGCCAGCTGTCACAAGCATCAGGAACCAAACTGGAGGAGCTGACAGTCTATAGGCATAGGCAGGTGACGTGACTTAGCCAGGGCCATATGGCCAGCTGAGTCAGGATTAAAATTCAAGTCTTATGATTTCCCCAAAGAATGCCAAGCCCATGAGATCCAGCTGACTTTCTGCCACAGCTTTGCACAGGACAAACCTCAGTTTATGCCTCAGGTAGTTAAAATAGTCATGAAGGACTGGTCTGAGTTTCCTCAGTGTAGAAATACAAGAGCTGGTGCTAGCTGTCTTCATGGCAGGCAGTTTCCTGTTCTGTGCTGTGTCTGAGAAGACCTATGTTTGCTCTGGGAAAGTTGTCTTGCAGGAGCAGGTGAATTTTTGCTTGCTAAGCTCCAGCATATACTATGGCAGGAGTTACCTGGTGTAATCCATAGCTCTGTATCAGGTTTTCCAGGTGTTGGACACTGCCCAAACCTGGACTGTGCAGTATCAGAGCTGACCTTGAGCACAGGCAGACAAACCCGTGGGGTGGGGGATGGCAGGGCTCAAGAGGAACATTACACACCAGGGCAATTGGAGCATGTTGTATTGGAGCCCCCTAGATCCCTGGCACTTCCATCTTCCTGTTAGATCTCCCAGGCCCTGGGAAGGGAGTTTTTGGTCTCCAACACAGTTCCCAGAGGGGAAGGTGGCTGAGAACTCGTTTGAACTGAAGCTGGGACTCCATCTCTTGTGGAGTTAATGCTGGTCAAACTGTCTACCCCAAAAATAGTCCCATGAAGCTTTGTCAGCACCCACTGGCTGCAGCAGGCACCCTGTTTCTATCGGCATGTTCATGGGAACAGTGAATGTTTTCATACAGTTTTAAAGGGAGGCTGGACAAGTGTCTTGGAAGATAAGGAAGGAACCGTGTGGCTCAGGAACTGTCCCAGGTTGCCAGTGGCTAGTAGTTGGCAGATGTCTTTAGGGAAGTCTTCTCTTTGCTTGCCCTGCTGTAACTCTTCCTTCACCAGCCATTCACAGCCACTGTTGAGGGCAGGATGTTGGGCTAGACAAACTCTGCTGTGACCCATTGCACACCTTTTTATGGTGGAAATCAACAGCTCAAGATGTAGAGATTGTCCCGACTCCAGGTTAGCTGTGGAAATTAATTCTTACTGATGCTGACTGAAAAACTACCTTTTCCTGCCAGAAGGGACTTGGAAAAACTAATCCTGACAAGAAGTTTTGGTAACGACCACTGGCTTTGTCACTGGAGGTGGCTTGACTTTATCTCTCTGGCAGAGCCTGGCAGGTTTGCCTGACCAAAAGCATTAGCTGCCTGTACATATCTTCTCTGCCTTTGCCCCTTGTGTTAGGCAAGTGTGGTTCCACCCAAGCTCATCCTTCTGCACTTGAGCCAGCTCTGCTTGCCTCACTTTAGGATACCAGTCCATAGTTCTGGTACTGCAGTGACCTCAGCCTCTTTCAAAGTGTTCCTTCTGTGAGGTTGTGCATCGTGCTGATGAAGCTGCTGCCCAGTACTTTGCAGTGATGATCTGGGAAGGTATGACAGCACTTGCTAGACTGACATCTGCTTTGTGCCCCACCTGCACCGTGCAGTGCCTTTACAAACAGGGATAGAGAGGAAGAGCTCAGTCACAGGCTTCTGGGAGACAAGTCCATCAGAGCTACAATGTATTTTGCTTGCTGGGGCTCTCTCTTGTTTGCTGCTTTGTTCCTCTACAAGTGCTGTCTCACCATTGAAAAAGCCACATCTGGCTTGAAGCCACTTGAAGCAGCTTGGGCAAGAGACTTCCTGCTCTGAACATTGAATTAATGGGCTTGGTCTTTTATATGAGTGAAATCCTTTCAGACTTTTGTCCATGTCAGGCTCCCAGCTCTTCTAATTAAGCGGCTTTTAACTCAGCCAGTGTTTGGGAGCTACAATGCAGCTGGGCTTTTGATAAAATGAGGAAATGCTAGAGGTAGGGATGTAATGGGTTGGATTTCAGCTTCAAAAAAATGTCTCTGAGAGAGAACAGAACATCCTCCTTGCACCACCTTTTGTTTGCTGCAGTAAAGCTGGGGAGACGTCAACTGTGTGGGCTGCTCTAGAACTGATGGAGCTGCAAATAAGAAAGTAAGGTCATTTTTACTTCTGGGGTCCTCAGTGTCTCTTAGGCAGCTAGAGGGATGTTTTAGAAAACATTGCCTACTTGTGCCTTTTCTTATTCTGGCTATTTTCTACCATCCTGTTAAGGCTCTTGCTTTGAAATCCCTTTTGCTTTCCACCCTTGCTGCTGTCTGGTACAGGGTGCTGCTTGTGCTGAGGCTGCATCCTTTGCAAAAGGAATGGGTCTGGAAAAAACCTTCAGGAATGTGGCCTATAGAAGCCAATAATTTTTCGCCAGTGTAGTTGTTATTCCTCACCATAATCACCTGTAAAATCTAGGCAGCATAAGAAATTTGTGTCCTTTTTGTTTTTCTTTCAAGGCCAGCTTTGCCACTTTTACTTGAATATGAAAAGCAAGCTGGTGTTATTTTTGACTTCTTTACTACTTACACACACAGACTTGCCATCAGAAGCAAGCTGACTGTCTGGCCAATGCATAGAATCTAACTTCAGTCTCCAAATTTTGCTGTGTTGGCTCCATAACACAAAAAATGCTTGGTAGGAGGGTTTGTTTGAGAATGAGCAAGAGAGAAAAGCATGGTCTACTGCCTTATTTTTTATGCTTTCTTCCTTTCTTTCCTCTGCTGTATTCCCCAAAGCTTGGGTCCAGCTCTGTGTCCATTGCTTGCCAGGGATGTTTACTTGACTAGAAACATATAATAGTACCCATTTACAGGTAGTCTTCTGCAGAGTTTAGCGTCACTTGAGCAGATATTTATTTGAAACAGAGGCGCCCTGGAAAAACACTGATTTGAAAGGGGGAATGAAGCGTTCTGCTTGTTCTGTGAAGCAGAACCACCCTGGCTCGCGGACCAGCAGTAATAAATGGAGTCAAGTAGCGTGGGGCATAATTGCCTTCTCCTTTTGTGTCAGCTTCATATCGTTCTCACATGTGACATTCTTCCTGGCCATCATGCTCTTTATCCTCCCATTGTACCAAGAGTGCAAACAGAATTAGTTTGTTTGTTATCGTGGCATCTCTACGTGGCCTTTAATTTCTTGGAGGTTAAAAAAAACCAAGCAACCCAACCCTCAAGCCCTCTTTGTCCAGCACTGTTTAAATCTGCTCTCAGCCTGCTTGCACAGCTCACTTCTGCTGTGCAATGCAGAAAACAGGTCTGCATAAGGAGAAATCTAAAGCAATCAGTGCAACAAGGCTTCAAAAATGTGGTGGTGTTGCTGAAGAGGAGCTGTCTGGAGAAGCTGTCTGATTCCATGAGATCAGTAAGTCAGGAGGTGGCTTGGTGTAGGGATGCATTGTAGGCATTTTTACTGTGCTTGAATGGGTGCTCCCATTCCTTTTTGCTTTAGGTTCTTGTAAGTGATGGGAAATATTTTCTTTGGCCTCTGAAATATCTCCATAGTTTTGTGGTTTCCTTCCTACAAAGGTGAACGTTTCAGATTAAAATTCTGTTTGGTAGCTCATGAGTTCTCAAAACAGAGGCTTGAAGGCAAGGGGTCAGGAGTGCCCAGCTTATTAAATTTTTCCCAGTGTAGGAATTGTCTGACCTTTCTTTGTACTGTAACAGCTTTTTTTTTTTTTTTTTTTTTTTTTTAAAAAAAAAAAAAGATGGAGCTACTATTTGGAAAGCGTTAACAAGAAAATGTCAGAGGTGGAAGGCCAGATAGAGGGCTGGGAGAGACATTTCTTCTCTTTCTTCTGTCACTTGCAGATTGTCCTCCTATCTGCTCTCGTCCTACTCTGGGTTTTTGCAGTTTTAATGCAGGTTTGGTGCTCAGAGGTGTGGTGCAGAAAAGCAACAAGAGGAGGAAAAGTATGCGTTATTGCCAGAGGAACCAAGGCCAGAGAGGAGCAGCTTCCAGCGTCTGAGCCCCATCTCAGCTGATGCGGGACTCTCACTGTGCTCCCACGCAGATTTACCTGTGAGCTTTAATATTCCCTTCCCACCCTCATCTCCACTGAAACCTTCCCTTGGCACCTGGCTTTCACCAGCAAAGAACTCGGACTTCACTGTAGGTCTGAGCCAGAGGAGGAGAGATGGCAACAGAGGCTCCCTGCTCGGTGCAGGGTGGAGGGTAACAGATGTGTGGAAGGCTCAGTTACACCCATGTGGTGTACAGGGGGTGCCTGTATGTGGAGTGTACCTCAGTGTGGTGTGTCTCTGACACAAACTCCCTTTCCCCCTCCACTCAGTTCATAGAACCATGGAATATTTTTGGGTCAGAGGGGGATTTTAAAGGTTATCTAGACCAGATACAGATGCTGAATGTTGTTCTTTCAACCACTGAGGCATTTAACTACATCATGTGTGGCTTGGAAGTGGAGGGTCATGTTTGACTGTGTTTTGTCTGTTTCCTGCCCCACAGCTCTTCTGTTTGGCCCTGTCCTGGGGGAGAAGACTTTGAGAAGATGGAGAATCAGAGTGGAGTGCTCTTGGGATACGTCCGCTGGGAAGGAAAAGAGGGAGGTGGTCAGGAGGATGAGGTGGCTCCTCATCTTTCTCCTCCCAGCCAAATGAGCAAACTGGAAGATGTGCAGGTAGAGATGCTTGAGAAGGCAAGAGAGCTCTTCCAGCTGTGTGACAAGGATGAGAAGGGTTTTATCACCAAGGTGGACATGCAGGTGAGGGAAAAAAGTTCTTCCTCTGTCCTGGGAGGATCTGTAAAATCATGGGTGGCAGAACAGGGGACAGTGTGGCATGCCTTCACTCTTGGCATGTGTGGGTGTGCATGTGGCCTCTGTCTTATTCAGATTTCTGAGAACCAAACTCTGGCACAGTCAGCTGCTAGGAACTAAAAGTCCCAGGAGGGCCTTGTACCTCCAGAGAATTCCTGAGACAAATGGGACTGCAATTCCAAATTTTTAAGGAATGCATAAAATAAAAAAAGTCGTGGCAGTTCATACAAACATCAAGCATGCAGTGGATAGGAAATCTGGAGGGGAAAAAAAATATGTGGTGGTTTAATTAAAAAAACCCAAACCAAACAACAACTCCCCCCAAAAAACCCACACGATGAACAATCCATCAACCTCTCACAAAAAAAGTTCAGACAAAAAAGTTATACAATCACAGCTAAAGCCTGATCCAAAAACTCCCCTTAGACCTGAACTATAACTTTGCTCTACAATAATGTGTTTTGCTGCGTTCTGTTAAAAAGTACTTGTTAACAAAATCCCTGTAGTTCTTCGTGAGTTTTGTTTTAAAGGCTTATGCAGAAGGTTACATGTGGATTGTTTTTCTCCTGCCCCATCTCTCCCCACATCTATAAATAACACCTGACAAGTTCATGCTGCTTTAAATATTGACTCACTTTGCTTTGGGTTGTGTGATGCCTAATTTTTATAGTTACATTAATAAATTTTTATTAAGCTGTTATCTAAAGCTGCACATTTAATGGAGAGTTATGAGGTTTTAGCCTACACCCTTTTGTTATTTGTTTTTTTGGGTGCCCCTCCACACTAGGTGCTCTGCACATGTATTATGAAGGGAATTGTTTTGCTCCTTGTCCATGTTGTGGGAGTGGTGATACAGTCCCAGCAGGCAGAAGGTGACAGAAGAAAGGTAACTCGCTGTTATGGACTGAACATTTCCTTTAGGATCTGCAAGAGCTTGGAACTGAATCCAGATACCCACAAGTCTGGCCTCCCTCCCTGGCCAGAGAGATGGAGCTGTACCTGATGTGCCCAGAGAGAGCTCTCCTGGGAGCAGCAGTGGTCACAGGAGGCTGGCAGTGCCACCTTTGAGCAGGAATGGAAGGAGGCAGGCAGTGAACTAGAGACAGTGGTTCTGTAGTGGGGGAGGAGATGGGTTGAGCTTTCTCCAAACAAAATAACCCGAAATTCCCTCTCAGAAGTCCTGGTTGAATCATCCAGTAATGGAAAAAGTCAACCTATCAGTGGCTCCAGACAGGTGTTTGTGTCATCACTCAGCTGTACTGGCAGACGGTGGCACCCTGGGCAGGATGCAGTGCTGAAAGGGCACATTGCTGTGGGCCAGAGCTGAGGATGGCAGGGACAGTCACAAGGAAGACTTGAGCCACGCCTCACATTTGTTCATTCTTTTGTCTTTGCAGAGGCTCCAGAGTGAACTCCCTCTAACCCCTGAGCAGCTGGAGACAGTTTTTGACAGCTTGGAACAGAATAATAAGGGATACCTGACACCTGTGGAGTTCAGCATGGGTCTAGGTAAGGACTGCACAGAGGCAGAGGAAGGAAAAAGCCCACCTGTGACAGGATGTTTTTTGTTGGTAAGAAAGAAGGTGCAGTGGTTCTCTGCTGAAGCTGCACCAGCTATGCAGGACAATGCCCCATGCTCATGTGAGCATCATTGGAGAGGGTGGGTGTGTATCCCCTCTCCTGGAGGCTTTGTGCTGCCTTCTCCCACAGCTGTTACCTGCCTACCTTGTAGAGCCAGCCACAGAACATCTCCTGCTGGGCTATCTGATCCACAGTTGCATGGAAATATGCCTCTTGGCATATTTGTCTCCAGCTGGTAGCAGTGCTGTTCAAGGGCATTAATAGGAGTCCTGCTGGTAGGCTAGAACACTGGCAAATAAGCCTTTGTCTTCGTTTTACTGCTGTCTTTTCCAAACACCAGGAGAATGATGCTGTAGGTAATCCTTGACCAGAGTCCTCACCCAGCAGCACAGGTGCTCAGCTGCCTTGCCAGCTCTGAGAAAATCTGCACCTGCCAGCACTTTCCTTGGACATGCAGACGTGTTAAGTGGATCGGGTCAAAGCAACACAGGTGGTCTAGGGTTTTCAGAAGTGATGGAAGATGCTCCTGAATTTTGCTGTCCTGATTGCTCAGATTGTGGTTTGCTCCTGGCTTTCTCAGAACTTGGGAGGGAGGGCTTTTTAATGCTGCAATTTGTATGGTCAGAAATAGCCACAGTGAGAGGAGAAGTTGCAAAGATTTCCTCTAAATAAACCCAGTAAACTCTATCTTGGGCCAGCCTGTTCAGGGACTGTTTTAGCTCAGAGTGCCTGCTGACCACGCCTGTTCCTGCCCTGTGCCTCTGTCCTTGTCTGGTTCCACTGCTTTTAGCAGAAACAAGAGTCCTGTTGGGAGTGGGGGCTTTCCAGTCCAGCACCATGTAGCAGGTGAATGGGCACCATTTGGGCACCTTGGCATCCACAGTGCCCTCTGTGTTATGACTTGGTTATTCCCAAATCTCGTTGTATGAGGTATTTGTCCCATGGGCACAGCCTCAGATGGGCATCATGAGGGCATCTGCCTCAGTGCCATTGCTGGGAGAGGTAGGCAAGTTTTCTCTTTGTGTCAGGTACCACCCAGCATTGGCAGCCTGCCTCCATGGCACTTGCTCCAGTCTAGGCAAAACACTTAATTTCTGCATTTCTTCTCTTTATGGTTATTCTTTGTGTCTGGCATCACTGAAATCCTATTCAGACTTTGCCCCTAACTCAAGAGTTTGTCCTGGCTGTCTTTTAATGGAGTGGACAGGGGCAAATCAAGGGAAGCAGTTCAAGCTACAATCAAGTCTGCTTCTTGAGATGGCTCCTTGCTCCTTCTAGGATATCAAAACAGTCTTCAGATCATTCTCTGCCTCAATTTTCCCTTCTCTACCTCAATCTTCCCATCTGCAAAAGAGAGATAATGAGGCATAATGACTCCTTCTCAAAAGCAGACATCAAAAGTGCCTAATCTAAACCCTTCTCCTTAATTAACTGTCTGATCATCAGGTTTTCACTAAGTAGGGCCTCTATCTCCACACTGCAAGTTTTTTTACAGCACATTTTAGGAGTGGGAGAGAAGCAGCTAAATTCTGGATTTATGGAGATAAGTAGAGGTAGAGTTGAGTCCTTTCAAGTATAGTAACGGTGGATATTTTCCCTTTTAGAGTAGCTTCTTGTTCTCATCTGTGCTCTGTGAACATCCTTGACTCCTGGTCTTGTAGTTGGGATGTCATTTCTGCCTTTTGAACCAAGCAGATATATTTTGGTAAGGAAGAGTAGCTGCTGCTGAAGACCTGACCTCTGTATATGAGATGAGGGCCTGTGCTTTGGATAGGATTGCTTGATTCTTTGAGAAGAATTTGTTCCCAGCACCGGTATTTGTCACATGCCTTGCATAGCAGGATGTTCTTGTGGCATTAGCGTCTCAGCATGAAACAGAATCCGGATAGCTGGAAGCCGTCTGCGCGTGGGATGGGGCAGGGGGAGGCGCTTAGAGGGGCCAGTTCATTGTGTTCTACACAATCCTAGCGAGAGAGGCTGTCCTTGTGTAGCGCTTGACTCAGAATGGATGTAGCACATGAGGAGGGAGGGGTAACGAGCCCCTCCTCTCCTGTTTTTAAGCTGAGGAACTGCAGCATGGTGCTATTCGGGGCCGGGCACGCAGTCCCGGAGGGAGCTTGTGGGATCTATGGTGCCTGAAGGCACAGCGCCGCTCCGTGGGAGTGGAGTGACCGAGTGCCACATGCTGAGAGCCCAGGGCCCTGCGCGGTGGCCCATCTGCACACAGATGTGAGCTGAGCCCCGGCAGCCTGTGGCTGGGCTGGGAGCCAGTTTCAGCCCCAGCACTGCAGAACGGACACTGACATCACTCAAGACGTCTTTTTAAGAGCTCTTCGCTGACCAGGAGCTGTATCCTACACCAGCAGCATGCAGGAGGCTTCTCATGGAGCTCTGTCAGGCTGCCATGTAAATAGCAGCGTATTAAATGACATCCAATTTGACTTTCTTTATTCTTCTTCTCTTCACCTTCCACCAGGAAAGTTAATAGGGATTGAATTGTGTCAAGGGGATGGGAGAATGGATCACTCCAGACACGAGGAGACCTTTGAGTCAGGCTGGTCAGATGACTTGGACCCTGCAGATGATGATGAAGAGAAACGATTCTGTTCCATGATGGAGCAGCTTGGAGCAGCCCAGTTGTTTGAAGAGTAAGTAGGGGAGTCGCGTGGCATTGCTTCTACCCTGTTTTGATCTTGCAGTACCAAAACTTCAAAGTACCAGAAAAGACCAAAGAGGTGAACAGAGCTGCTTGTTCTCTGAAGCACTGCTTGGGATTTCTGTACTGCTGCCTTGGATTTTCATACACTTGGTAGCAAATGCAGTGCGGTCTGGGTTCGCTCATCGGTTACCAATTACTTTTAGCTCAGTGCTTTTCACAGTTTCCCAAATTTAAGTTCATAACACAGCTGTAAAATGGAACAGCTGGTGGTGTGCAAGTCCAGCACAGGCAGCAAATGAAAAGAAGCATGTGAGGGTTAGATGAGGTAAGGAGGGTGAGTGTGCTCTGTGTTGCAAAATGGTGTGTGACTGTTCACATATTTTCAGACAGTCAGTTCTAGGAGTCTCTGTGAAGGATTTGTGTTCAAGGAGCTGCTTTCTCTGATCTTGAAGAGTGTGAAAGGCTAAACTGGGCAAAGGGTGTGCTCCTGTGAGCCTTGAAAGTTGATATTAATGCCCTTGCATGTAGCCCCAGTAGAGTCTGCTGGCCCCAGGGTCATCCAGCCTTTTTTTAGGCTTTCCTATATGAAGCGTTATGCATAACTGGTTCTTACTGAGGCACACCTGCAGGGCCTGGGCTGCCCAACTACATCTGGGCTGTCCTTCTTTTCAGGCATTGTGCTCCAACTGTGTTGCCAGTTTGCAGGGAGCAGTCCAGGTTAGGGAAGGAGGTGGACAGGATTGGAGACAGAAACTGAGAGTGATGAAGTTTGCTGCTTTCAGAGGTGCAACTGTCACAAAACAGACTTTTTTTTTCCCCTTATTTTCATTGTGATGGAAAACACCTGCATGTTTTTAGTGCTAAACAACTTCTGCTTGGAAAAAATTCTGGAAAGCTGTTATGCTTCAAACAACTGTGAAAGGCCGTATTACCATTCTGGGAAAACAGTCTCTACTGTTTATAACTCTGCTTCGACAAGGAGAAGTCTTAAAGTGGAATTATCTTGTGTTTTATTTTGACCACTTACTGACAGTTTTATGCAATGAGTTCAGTAGCTACTTCATGTCACATCTTTGTGCCAAACCAGCTGTTGTAAAGCAGTAATATCAAACAGAAGCTAATTGGGGTGAGAGCAGGAATCTGAACTATTTTAACTGCTTTCTCTAGAAAGAAAGGGTTTCATTTACTAACAGGACTCAATATATTCTTTTATCTAAAACATGAAGTTGTGATGAAGTGCTATAACTTTTTAAACTTGGGACAGAAAAAGAAGGCTGTCATGCAATACTGGCAGAGGAAATCAAAGGCTTTGGTTGCTGTGTTTTATTTTTGTGTTTTCCCAAAGAATACTAAGGGAGACAAATACATAGGCAAAGAAAAATACCTATTTGGAAACTGACTATAGGTATAATTATTCTGTATCTTTCAAGGCAGTTATTCCAAAGTGTTTCATGATTAAAAAAAAAATTAAAAAAGCTCTTCCCTAAAAAGAAACATGAAGTGATGTCTGCAGGCTTACAAGACACCTTGGCAATCCATAAGTTTGTAAGTGTTGTGTTCAAGTTGCAATTAATTAAATGTCAAAACAGTGTGATCATTATTGCAAGTTCAGAAAAAGACGTCTTTGGTTTTCCAGGGCTTCCTCCATTATTATCCTGATGTGACACTTGAGCAAATTTGCATCTTTCTTTGTGCCTCGGTTTCCAAACCTATAAAAAAAATAAGGAGGACAGTAGCAGCCTGCAGTACAGTCTGAGTGTAAGGAAAACACCAATGATGTGTGATGTGTGCTAAACTCTGTGTGCTGTAACAGTTTGACCATAACATACAGAAAATTTGCTGAATATTCATTTCTTCAAGTCTTGATGTAGACACCAAATATATTATCAATGAATACTTGGAAAAGCAATCATTCCATGTTTGCTTCCTAGATTATTTTTCTTTTTTTCTTTCAGATGACTTCCTTTATTTTGACCTCACAATAGATCCTACTCCACATGCATGCTCTGTCACTGTCCAATTTCCCCCTTTGCTGTAATGGTGTAACAGAGATCTTCACAGGAGAATGGCAGTTTGTCCTGAGTGCATGTTGGAGTTGGAATAACAGTCCATAAGATGACACAGTAACTCTTTTGCTTTCCTTCTCTTTTGTATGCTTGCTCCAGCCCACATGAGATTCGGGAGCTCTGGGCTCGCCTAAGAAAGGAACGTCCAGAACTCTTATCCAACTTTGAAGAGTTTCTGTTGCGTGTTTCGTCATACATAAAGGAGGTGAATCATGAGAAGGAGTCTATGGAACAAGCATTGAAGAGGTAAGGAGGACATCGTGGCCATTTGCTGCCAGGAGCCAGCTGATGCTTGGATCCTGCCTCAAATGCAAGGAGAGACTGGGTAACAGGATGCAGATATTTCTTGCTGTAATCGAATGACTCTATCTTGGTCTGATCCCCATGGGTTTGCTCTGTAGCAGTGCTCACCCGTAACATTGTCTGGTTAAAATCCCACTCAGTGCCACACAGCTGTTAGTAGGAATCTGTTTCCACTCTCCTCTTTCCTTTCCGTATTCTCTTTTTCTCTCCTGACCTGCGTGCACCTGCCTTTTGTAGGAAGGAGTCAGATCATGATCGAGAAGTCAGGTGCCTTTATGAAGAAATGGAACAACAGATCAAAGCAGAAAGGGAGAGGCTGGTCTGCCAGGTACCTTCTCTCTCTCTCTTGGCTTGAAGACCTTGGCTTCCTTTGGTCTGAAGTAGAGGTACTGGCTCATCTGGCCAAGGAACAGCTCTTACTGTGCTGGGTGTCGTGCACAGCTGTGTATCCTTACCTCTGCAGGAAGCACTGAGGCATGACAGGAGTAACCTGCTCCAGAAGGAACTGCACAACAAAGAGCAGGAGCTGGAGAAAATCCTCTACCACCAGAAGAAGGTAATGGGATCCAAACCTTTCTAATAAAGCATGTTGTCCCCCTCTGCTGTCTTTCTACTGAGCCTTTTTCTGATGGAAAATGGTGTTCAGCTGCTGAGGGTTGGCACTAGATAATTTGGCTCTAGCTAGAGTAGACTTCTTGTGTCTCTGAAGATGTTGAGATGGTTTGTCAAATAATTGGTTTGTCTTTAGCTATAATGCCTTTCTGTGACTCTTTTGTGCATGCATTTTCTTACCTGCTTTGTGTTCTCTTGGCACCATCTTCCTATCAGTTGTCCAATACTGACAAGGAAGATAGGGGAAAAATTAGAAAGTTGTGAGTTTGAAGCTTTTTGTGGTGTGTAAAGAAGATGTGCATGGACATAAAAAAGCTCAATTTCTCTAGTTTTTGTATTCTGGCTGCTCCAAAATGACCTGGAGTGAACAGTTCTGTGACACTTAGAGAGGTACATATTGTATACTTGCATTTGGGCACTTGATGGCATACTGATTAATCAGTCACATAAAAGATCAAAGCACAAGCTTTCCTTTAGCCTGCCATCCCGGACATGGACATTTGTATGGGATGGTCCATTCTGGATGTCTTTTTTCCTTGGTGTCTGAAGAACTGAGATGTGACCCCCACGGAAACAAGTCATGGCAGGTACCAGCAAGATGCTGGAGACTGGGGGTATCCCAGTTGGATATCTAGCTCTGATGTGGATGAAACAGCACTTCTCTGAAATCACCAGCTCATTGTGCAGCAGCTGGAAAAGCCAGCACTGAGGTGTCATCAGGAAGAATATCGAGAATAAGGTAGAGGATGTATTTTTCCTGCTGCCCACATCTTTGATGTGCCTCATTTGGTGTGTGCAGTTCTGGTCTCCTCTAATTCCACTGTGTCCTTCTTCAGTATGAAGGTACAGAGTGCTAATATTATTAAGAAAATTGAACGTTTGCCTTAGGAAGAGAAACCCGGAAAGTTTGGACTTGGTTTTGGAGAGAAGGAGATTGAGGGAAGACACACTTGAGCTTTATGAACTCAGAAAAGTGATGGATAAGGTCCACACAAAACTGTTATTCCCCAAGTCCTGCAGGAGCAAAGGTGAGGGACACTCAATAGACCAGTATGAATTTGATTTAGAAGAACACACTTCTTTATACAGAGATTAGTGCTGGACCTTTGGCCACAGGAGGCAGGCACTATCAGGATTTCTCATTGAAAGGAAGAACAGTCGGAGATGTGGCCTCCAACACCCCAGTCCAGGGACCAGAGATGGGAGGGGTGTATGAGGGGAATGGACCATAGTTCGGAGCCCAGGCGTGCACTTCCTAGGTAGCATCTGCTCTTGCTGAGGGTCAGGGCAGAACACTTGGGCTGCATGGACACTTACTGTTACTCAAATGGTCACTTCTGGTGCTCTTAACTCTGAGGCTTGTACTGAGCTGTGTGGATAATCGGGTCCCTCTTGTGGCCTAAGACCAGTACTGTGATGGTGCTATTCCACAGTATGGCTTCCAAGGACAGACCGCATAAATGGGAGAGTTGTACGTGATGGAGATTTCTTAGATTGGGGCAGGTGTGCTTTATTTAAAGCCTGTTCCTTGGCTTATTGAAAGATCTGAAGGCTGTAAACAGAGGTTGCTGGTTTTTAGTCTCAGATCCACTGTTCAGCATATGTAGTTTTGCTGAAATATTCCGCAGTGTCCACAGGCCCGGAGGACTCTAGGCAAAGCTGCATGTGGCTTGCCCTTCTAGCCTCAGTGGGGAGAGAGGTGGGGCTTGTGTTTCAAGGAGGCTAGGAAAGGTCAGGTCCAGTCATTCCTGCTCTTGACTGTTGTACATGTGTGCTGGCAGACAGGAGAGTAGCAAGCAAAAAAGCATTTTATCTTCTGCCATGGTGTGCTGCTTTATTTTTCTTTTGAGAGGAGGAGAAAATAGGCTGAGAGAAAAGGCAAGCTAAAGGTGTAAATGTGGAGGCTGATTGCCACCTGCTACCCTGATTCCTGGTGCTTCTGTAAGTTCTCAGATGGGTACTGCAGTTTCTGTGTAGCAGCAGCTTCAGCAGAGGGCCCTGGTTAGCTAGTGTGGCTGGCTGGATGCTGCAGGGTTGGTATGATCCCTCTTGGAATGCCCTACTTGTCATCTGAGATGGGCAGGTTTGGCGGCTGTCTGTGACTCTTTCCCAGACTATGCCAGCCATTTGTAAGGAATTGAGTCACTGGCTGAGTACAGGGCAGCAGGCTTTGAGCTTCCCAAATCAGGCTTTGTTAGTTGTGCTGGGGGCTTGTGCTGCCTAGAGTGCAGCTGTGCCGTTGTGGCATTTAAACAACATCTCTAGCCCAAGGTCCTGTCTCCAGCAGTAGTAAAGGCCACCCAGTCACTTCACTTTCCAGCTGTAGTGTGAGATGCCCCTAGCACCTCAATATATCCTCCTCGCAGCTGCCATGGGCTCAGGAAGGCCCTAAACTAGAGGATGCATTTCAACAGCTGTGCTTAATAAGTCCCAACAGACACAACCCTGCTTCCACCCAAATTTTTCCAGTCCACCTTTGACCCGCATTTGCACTCTGATTCCTACAATGCCTGACAGCATCAGGCTCCTCATGCTGCCTGAAGCACTTCCTCAGCTGTGTCTGATTGCATTGTTTGGTTCCCCAGTGCTGGCACGATGAGAGAGAATTCCTTCCAGTTCACCTTCTTGGTGCCACTGGTGGCCCTGTAGACTTAAGTTGTGTTTACTCCCCTCTGCCTCATTATTTACATCTGCTTTTTCAGCTTATTTTTACAGTTGTGATTGTAGCACAAACCCCTTCCTCTCTGTGTTTAACTCCTCCTCCTCTCCCATTGCAGCTGGAACATCAGCTACAGTCACTGAACTCGGAGCAGCTGGAGACCCGTGTGCAGAATGAAAGGCTCCGGCACCTGAACGAAAACCTGCTGGAAGAGCTGGAGAAAAGCAAATGGGAGCTGGAGGCAGTGAAGGGGCAATTACAGAAGCTCCAGAAGGAGGCTCAGCTTGAGCAAGAGCAGAAGGACAGGTGGGAAAGGGCAGGAAAGGGGGGTGTTAGGGCAAAAACACAAACAGAGAAGGAAAGGTGGCCAAATAGTTAAAGAATAAGTAGCCCTAGTTAGGAGCCTTGGTCTCATTAGAGGATTGTCTGTCTCTTTTTGACAAAAAGGAGAAACATCCCAATGGTCTTATGGGCCTAAACAGGGAGTGATACTGCTACCTCTTGTCTACCTTTTGTGGGAAATGAATATGAAAATCAGTACAAAAATGCAGATGTTCCTCAGCCTAAAGGAGGCTTCTCTATGCATTTTCCAGTTTACCATCACCTCTATAATGCTCTCTTTAAAGATCCTCTTTTAATCACTTGTGTTCCCATTTCTGGGTTAAATCTAATAATACATATAGAAAACATTGGGATGTTTCAGATCCAGATGGCAGTGAGCATGCTCCCCATCTCTAGCAGTGGAGGAAGTGGAGAGGATGAATTGCCTGCTCTCATGTTGGAGGAGAGCAGGAGAGCTGTGGTACAACCCAGCCATCCCAGCTCCCAGAGCAGTGCTCCTTCCTCTGAATTCTCCTAGCACAGGGCGGGTCCTTATCTTTGAGTGCCCCTGAAAGAGGGGTGTTTGTATTTTCTCTCCCATTAATTTATTTCCCCTTTTTAAAATACTTTTTGCTCAGGGATGTGTTTAGAGTCTCCAAGAACATGCAGAAAGAGAAACAAAGCCTCCTTCGGCAGCTGGAGCTCCTCAGGTGAGAACTGGTGAAGGCTGGAGGGAAATGCCAAGCTCTTATGCCTGTAAGGGGCTGAGGTTTCAGTACTGTGCTCATTTCTCCCATGGAAAGCTACAGGATTTTATTGAAGCAGTGTTTAGACTCTGCTTGTTTTTCTAGGTCCAGACAGAGTTGTGCAATTTGGCCAGCTCTGGCACATTACAGACTATGTTATTTCATTAGATAATCCCTCCTCTGGAGGAATTTAGTTTTTCCTCCTGGCTAAGGCAACCATCTAGAGCCCATTACCTCGGCTGGGTTACATGGAAATCCAAGCATGTCTGGCCATAAACAACATCTTTATCTCTGTTCCCAAGCTCTCTTTCTGTTCTGACTTTCGAATGTTGGGGTTTGCTTCATTTTTGACAAGCATCTCGTTGTGTCTTTCTTGTGTCTTCCTTTGGAGCAGAGAAATGAACAAGAAACTTCGAGATGAGCGAGATGCTTTTGAAGCCAAGAAGCTGGTTAGTCTAAGAAAGAAAACCTTAATTCCCAACCACCTTCCTTTCATCTGCTGCTGTTGCTGTCACCACTCGGGGGCCTGTCACTTCCACGGGGGACAATGACAAGCGCTCATGGGGCCTGGTGTTGTGCTTAATACAGACTTTGCAGCACCTCTGTGTCCATGCTGGAGGCAAGCTCTGCTCGTTGCTGCTGCCAGCTGCCCGGGTTTAACCCAAGGCACATTGTCTGGGACTGTCACGCAGCCCTGTGCAGGGCTGCAGTGGGTGCTGCCTGCTGCACATGTGGGGGCTGTGTGTTGTGCCAGGTAGTGGGCACATGAAAGGAGGGGAGAGAAGCTGGAGGCATCCTGGGTGGTGAGGAAGAAGATGGATTCCCGGATGTGCTGCTGGCTGACTGGCATGGAGTGGCACAGGAAGGTTTTGGAGTTTTTCTGACCCCCTGAGTTTGTAGCAGATGTTTTCAGAGGTTCCTCTGGGGCCGCTCCACATTCCTGTGAGCTCTGCTGACTACAGCAGTGAGCCTTGTGTCAGAGAACTAGGAGAAAGCAGGATCTCTCTCATCTGGAACTGTCAATCTGGCCTTTCCCAGTTGCCAAGATAAGCACAGATACGTGGTCTATTTTTACTTCTTATTATTTTTTCATTAAAAAGTTTTTGTGTTCCCAAATGTCACTTGCACAGCTGCTCTGTCCTCTTGGACGCATCCCTGCCACCATGTCTTTGCCTGCTCTGCCACCATGCCCCACCTGAAGATGTGGAAGTAGGTGTCTTGTAGGGAGGACAAGCAGTGATAGGCTGCAAGAGCCTTCCTGACTGGTTTGTAAATGACTGTGGAAGGAACCACAGGGATTGTGCCCAGAGAGGAGATGAAATGCCCTGCTCTATCCAGAGGTTGGAGTTCTCCAGGTGGAGAGCTGTATAAAATAATGCCAGTAAAAATTTTGGATAGAGGTGAGCTGTGTGTGTTTCTGAAATCTGGAAGATTACTTTTTTGTTCAGTCTTCATTTTTAGTGCTGCTAACTATGTGTGTGTACACCAGAGCTCCCTGCTCCCTCTTGGAAAAGCCATAAACACAGTCACTCTGTAGCAGACTCCAGTGCAAGCAGGCAAAGAAAGTGGTTTCTTCTCCTCTTTCCATGTGTTGTGCCTCATCAGCTTGTGGGTTCCTATGGGCGGGTGGCCTGTGGTGACCACAGCTCAGGTATGTACCTCTGTGTGTGCAAAGCTTGTCTGCTTCTCCTCTATTCTCTTCTGTCGTTCCCCTGCTAAGACCTGCTGCTGCAGGTGGACCCAAGAGAGAGCCTAGCAGAGAGAGTCATAGCACAGAGGGGCTGCTTTCTCCCTTCTCCTGGTGCTGGCAGTAGGGAATGAGGTGTAGGGTGAACTCCTCCCACCACCACTGCTTCTCTGGCAAGGCTGTGTCTTGCTGGGCAGTTGAAGCCTGTACTGGAGTAAGGTTTTTTCCTTTGGCCACTATCATTTCAGTCCGCAGGGTAGCAGGGCTCCGAGGGCTTGCAGAGATGCTGCTATCATCATATACCTGCAGAAGATCTGCTCTCCAGCCTGTCTCACAGTAAGGGGGAGAGAAAATGGCAATACTTCCCTGCAGAAGCAAAAAGGAGAGTCCAGCCTTCTGATGGAGATCCCTAGTGTGCGACACACACTCTGCCAGAGACTATCAGTGCTTTTACAGGCTAAAAAGAAACCCAAGGCCTTAATACCCTCTGTTAGTGCTGGGAAGAGTTATTTCCATGGAATGAAGGTGTGGTGAATAGAGGTTTTTTCATAGCAGAGATTTTGAAGTGATTGGAAGGAGGAGTTGGGCTGTATGTGGCTGATAGCAACCCAGTCACTGCTCCTTTGCTCTTCTCAGTTCCCAGCTTAATACCTTGCTCTTCATAAGAGTTTCTGGCCTTGCCAGGGTGGGTAGACCCTGGCCCCACTGCACTGTAGGCCACTCTCTTGTCCCAGACAAGAGAGGCTGGGTCACAGATAGCAGTATGTGGCTAGTTCTGCCCATGTGCAAACCACTGATGGGTATTTTTAAGACCCGGGGGTTGCAGGTTCAGTTTCACACCCATGACCCATCTGGCTATGGAGTTATGCTTGCATGCTTTATGTTGACAGAGCAAATTTCATGTCTGCTCATCATGAAGAGTGTTTTGGTACTTTGACTACATTTGACATGTATTTTTATTTCACCGGTAAACCAGAATGTTTCCCATCCAAAATGCTTGTATGTGTGCTGTTGTGGAATCCCTGTCATCGTGTGTTACACAGCTGTGATGTCGCATCCGTCCCTTTATCATCCCAGTGAAAAGCCAAATGTTACACAAACCTGGCAGGCCAATAAAGCATGGCAGAACCAATGGCAAAACGTGCTCCCTTGTTCCTCCTTTCTTACCCAAGTACGTGCTTCGGAGGCTGTTCCCTGTCCAGGTAAGGGTGTGCCCAAGCAGATTGTGTGGCAGTCCTTTTGCTCCACAGGTGACTTGAAGGTTGTCACTCTGCTCCAGTGTCCTGTAACACAATTTCCTTCTTTCTGCGTGGCTCGAGGGTGCGCTCGAGTGAAGCTGCTCAAACACTGCCAACTTCCTCTTCTGTCCCTGCTGGAGAACCACTGGTTGTCTGTACCACAGCCTGGCCGTTTTGATTGGAGTGTTACGCACTTGGGGGTCATTTGCCTTGGAAGATTTGTGCTTCACAGTTGTGAGCCTCTCAGTGCTGGATTGTTGCTGTGGCCGCAGGTTCTCTTGAACATGAGTTTTACATGTGAAAAAGGTTCTGTTCTTTCCCGTAAAGTTCCTTGTTGGGTCAGGCCCTCTGTGGAGTCCAGAGTGTCTCCTTTTGTTAGACTGCATTGCAGTAAAGGTATTCTGGGAGTACTGACCAACAGAATGGCTTCTTCATTTTTTTGCCTTTTAAAATAAGCCTTCAGTAAGGGTTATTGAAGAAATAATCTTTGTAGTCCTCCAGGCTGTGGGAAGCATGAAGGAAGGCCTGTCCAGAGCTGCCTGCAGGTGTTTGGTCAATTCAAAACTGCTGTGAGAGGCAGATCTGGCAGACTGCAAGCCCTTCTTTCTCCACCTTTTCCCCCAGAAATAACTTGTAAGGACGTGTTAGAAACCTTCAGATTTGCAGACTGAATACATCTCCCTTTCCCCCAGTGCCAATGTAATGGGCACCTTTCCACGCTGTCTCTCACTTCGTGTTCTGTGTGTGTGGCCAGAGCGGTGACTCTGCTGGGAATGGCAAAGCTCCTTTATGGGGGAAGAGAGTTGGGAGAGAAGTTGTCCCACTTTCTCCTTCTCTGAGGAGCTGTAGGAAGTGTTCAGTCTGAGGTAAGTAGGAGGAAAGCATGGAGAGGCATGCTGGTGTAAGGCAGAGCATGTGCATCGGCCTTTGCAGAGCTGCCTCCTTCCTTTCCTGTGGTTCATGGGCAGCTCTAGGTGAGTACAGGTGGAGGAAGGGTACTAGTGCCTTATGAGGAAGGGGCAATTGCTCTGTCCCACAAAACATCAGCATAAGAAAGAGGCAGGTGGGGAAAGAGAGATTCAGCTGTGAGACCAAGTGGAGAATCAGCCATAGAAATAGCAACTCTGGCTGGCTAGAGGCAGAATTCAGTTTTGATAGATTTTAAAGTGAAGGAGAAAGCAGTAACAGTGATGGGTTCTTGCAGGAATTAAATTACCTGAACTGAGAAGAGCAAGCCCTGTGCTCACCTCTTTGAGCCTTCCAGTGAGGCACTACCGCTGCACGGTGTGGGGCTGCCAGGGCTCCAGCCCTGCCTCCCCGAAGCGCTCTACAGAGATGGGGAGTGCTTGAACTGGGGCTGCAATCACATTCTTCATTCCTTCTCTTTTCAACTTGCAGGTGCCTCAGAACCAAAAGCCCCTGTTGAAGAAAGGGTCAGTTCTAGGCAGTTACCTGCTGGAGGACAAGCCTGTCAAACGGTTAGATGGGTGTCTGTGTCGTGTCCGTGGTGTCAGTCTGTGCCCACTGCAGTACCCTGCCAGTCAAGCTGTGTCCTGTGTCTGGTTCTTCTGCCTTGGTGCTGGCTGGTTTGGGAGCATGGTGGGGTGCAGCTTTTCTGTGGCTCTAGCTGTCTCTTGGCATCAGGTGGTGTTGGCTCAGCGTGAAGCTGAGGATACTGTTCACTGACTTCCACAGGGAGGTGGCCCCTGCTGCTGCTTCTGCCTGCAGCAAGGGAGGAGCAAATCTAAATCTCACCAGAAGGTTGGGGACTGTTCATGGCATGGGAGTCACAAAGGCTGCCTCTCTCCGAGTCAGACAGCTCTGTTGAAATGACTGGATCAACTCCCAAGTGTGCCAGTTCGTCCTCAGGCACAAATCCTGTCTGCTGGTGCCTCATGCCAGAGTCCATATCCCTGGGGCATGGGAGAGGGCAGGAATTGCACAAGGGGTAGGTTCTTTCTGGCAGCTGAAAGCCTCGAGGAGAGGACCTGGCTCCAGGTGGGTCCATCCTGCCCATCTCCCTCTACACCTATGCAGATGCTCACCTGGCACACTAGGCCTCCCTTCAGCCAGGGCAGGCAACACATCTGTGTGGCCAAGGCCTTTTCTCTTTTTTTCCACTCTACATGCAGAATATACAGTGACCTGGCTTGGAGCTGGATCTCACCTGCAAGTGCTGGCCCCAAACAAGTTTTAAAGGCAGCACGCTCCTCTGTCTCTTACTAGGTCTCTGCAGAAAGGTCCATTGTTCTCCAGTTTCTCTTGGTGCCAGCCAGAAACATAGGTCTAGGCTCAGTTTCTTCCAGCTTCAACTCACCCTTAATGCTTGCAATTCTGGTAGTGGCATTTAAGAATTTAGCTCCAGGCTCCTTGGCTCATGGATTGATGGAAAACCTGGCAGACTGTGGAAGAGGGCTGATTCTTGAGCCCAGGGTGGAGGTTGCTTGGATAGGTCTGAGGCAGAGCTCTTTCATGGTTGTGTGACTGGCATATGTTCTATATCCATCAAATCAGATAACCAAGTTCTCCCATCTTCCTTCCCAATTATTTCTTGCAAAGATCCTTCGAGCTGCTACTGGCATAAACCCACTGGAAAGGCTTAACAGCTGGAGAAATTTGGCAATGAAGGTGATGAGAGAAGGGGAGAAATAGTTGTTGGTCCTGTCTCTGTCCCAGTGCTGTCACACCATATTGCTTGAGAAACGTGAAAAGAAATCCATCAGATCTAGAGTCACTGTTCAGAGTTTTGTGTTTGTCCCTTTGCCCTCACTAAAGAGGCTCTTGAGGCCCCTCACTGTGTGACTTTGCCGGCCCTGAGAGATGGCCACTGTTCCCCAGAGCCTGAGAGTATGTGTCCATTTTCAAGAGGGAGAAGTTCTAGCTGGCCTGGCTCTGTGCTGGCATTTGGGGCAGATGCAGGGAGGGCGACCAGGAGTGTGAGTTCCCTTTCATGGAAAAAAGTGTAGGCATGGCAGCAGGTGAATTTTGCAACCCAGATGAAGTGTACTTGCTGGAGTAAGTAAGAAGAATTGTCTTGATTCCTGCACTAATAGCAAGAGAAAAATGTTGCAGAGCAGGGCGGGATGTCCTGTCTCTGAAGAGACTGACTATAGTAAGCTCTGGTCACTCTAATTTGCTTCCAAATGCAATCTGCTGCCCAGTGAAAGCAATGGAGATATCTGTGGTGGATAAATCCCTTCGTCTTAATTCTAAATCTTCTCACTCCTTGTCTTGTTCTTTAACCATGGAAAACCAGTGAAGCTGCCTTGCTCCTCAGCAATGATTCCAGTAGTTTAAATTGGTTATTTTAGGTGTTCTTTTGAAGGTTGTTCCTCCACCTACCATGTCAGCTCTACCCTCAGTGAGCAAAGTGCATCAGCCTGCTCCTGTATGGGCACAGTCTGTTGTTTCTTTTTGTATTGTATTTAGTAACAAAAATACTGGGGTAATTGTTGCCTTTTTTTTTTTTTTTTTTAAGAAAGGTTTTCATTTTGCTACTTTTGTATGCTTTGCTTCATTTTTTTCACTACTGGGGAAGCAGTAGGCAAAGAATGCTTGAAAAATTCAAAGTGGCAATATTTATTAAAATTAATGAAATATTTGTTAGCATATATGAGTACAGCACAGCTCTAGTGAGCTGTCTCTCCCTAGGGGAACCACTGATGCCTTAGTCACAAGGGAGTGTGGGGCGTGAATATATAAAGTAGAGTTTCTGCAAGAGCTTCATATGCACTAACTGGATCACATTGGTTGTTTGGGAATTTGCAACCTCCTCCTTTCCCTATCTGTGCTGCCTGTGGGCTTTAATACAGACAACTGGCCTCTGCGGACCTTCCCTTCACCTTCCCAGTGGATGTGGCAGTGGAAGAACCCAACAGAAAGAACTGTAAATACTTCCCTGGCAATGGGGTATGGTTGAAGACAGGAGAAGGAGACAGCACGAACTTTGGAGAGAGCAGCAGAGATGAGGAGAGATGGCCCCTGGCAGCAGACCCCGAGTGGTTTAAGATGACTTTGAAGGGCGACTCTGACTGCAGAAGAAATGCAGATGGCTTAGATGCTGCTCCGCTGCCTCCTCGAGCTCAGCCTGTGGGCACTGAAACCAGGGTGAGTGCACTTACCTGGGGTTATTCCTCAAACACCTGCTAGGGACTTGACGGTCTCTCTTCCCATCCAACTCCAGCTCCACAGATTTATAGTGCAGGGGCCCAATGCCTAAATCAAAGCACTGCCTGCAGCTGGGCTCTTCAAAACCTCATCCCTTCTTTCCATTGTAGCTCCCAGCACTGGAACCAGCCAGCTGTTCCCCAGATCGCATCTTTAAAGTGGTGTTTGTAGGGAATTCCGGTGTTGGGAAGAGTTCCTTCATCCACCGCTTCTGCTATGACAGGTTCTTGGCTGAGCTCAACGCAACCATTGGTAAGTAATAGAGTGCCTGACTCATCTGGATAAAAAAGGTGGGAAAATCAGCCTGGGCAAATGCTTTTTTGCCTGTATTATAGCCCAGCTAGACGTAAAGATGGTCCCTCTCCCAGTATTGAATCAATCTTGCCATTCCCCTGAACTAAACGGAGTTGGCCTGGCCATTGTAATGGCAAGCTGCTCTCACCCCATCCTGCCTTACAATCATTGTTACCTTCCCGACAGGTATCGATTACCAGGTGAAGACTCTAATGGTGGATAACACCCAGGTTGCCTTACAGCTGTGGGATACAGCTGGACAAGAGAGGTAAGATTTCTGCCAGGCTCAGTGGAGGAAAGGGGAAGAGTTTATGCAGCTGGTCTCTGTCCTTGGGAAGACTATCAGCTTCAGAAGGACCAGGCAGGTTCACAACAGCTATTCCAGTGCTGAACCTGCAGCAAAGGTCTGTTTCAGAGATTTCTGGAAGCTGTGGCTGTGAAGCAGGGCTCGGTGACATCGCTCTGAGGACTGACAGAAAAGTTGTTTTCCATGTGTCCGACCTGCATGCTTGTGGCTCCAAGCAGTCCGTCCATAGATGTATGGCATGGGGTTCAAAGCTCCTCTAGCCCTCAAAGCTCTCCAGCATCAGTCTGCTTCTGGGAAAAGCTGCAGGACAGGGCTGCAGAGTAGGATAGAAACTAAGGCTCTGATAGACATTCTGTCCTCCGATACAATTGTGGTACTGCTGTCCCCAGCTGCTCACCACCACTTGCTATTCAGGGGGTGGAAAGGACTGTGAGCCTTTCCAGATCTGGTTCCGTTGTCAAAGCCAGCTGAATTAGCCTGACCTGTGGGAAAGGTGGTTTGAACTACCCTGATGGACTCTATCAGTGAGGTTATCGGCCGCTTTCACTGTCCCTTCTGCTGATAGACTTGTGGAAGTGATAATCCTTGGTAGGGGGATTGTGCACCTTTTTGTGACAGTGAACACTGGTTCCCCATTTGAAGGCCTCTAGTTTCAGAAGCATGGGATATCTCTAGATGTTACCAGCACTGTTGGTGAGGATCAGAATAGTAGAGGATAAATTTGATCCTTATCTGCTACTAGAGATGAAGGCCCATCACTGTCTCCATGTAAATTACATTTTATTTAGAATACAATTCAAAGCTTAAGATGAAAAGCTATTTCAAGAGGAGCATGAACCTCAAGGGCCTGACAAAAATAAGCACTGGGTATTTTGAGCTAAATACATTACGGGGGCAGCCAAGGTCATGGGAACATTCCAATCCTAAACTGTGCCAATGATGCTGTCTGTCTCAGCTGGACCATGCAGAGCTGGTGGGAATGTACTAAGTAGGAGTATTTATTAAAAAGTAACTCTCTCCTCCAGAATTAAGCTTCATGCTGAAGAAATAATTATTTCTGAGGGGACTCCTGTAGTTATTTTGATGCTGAAACAGAGCAGTAAGGGGAGTTGCTATGACAGAAAATGTGACGTTTTACTGAGTCCAGATTGCAGCAGAGGCCAAATTCAAGATATTGTCTCTGCAGAAGGACCTTTAGCACAGGCCCCTGCAGCACTAGCAGGTCTAAGATGTGTACCCACAAGAGAGAGCTTGGCTCAGTGCTGATACCAAATAGGACACCTGGGAAGGTGCAAAAAGCCTTTTCTTCTGGAGGCATATTAATTACTGCTAACTAGAGGTGTCCAACAGTAAATATCCTAAGAAAGAGATAGAAGAATCCATTGGAGCATGCAAGACCTCCTTGGTGACTTGCCTGAGACTAATGCGTGCTACCTTTGATGTTTCTTCTGGAGCATCTGGCCTGGCTGGCAGCTCCAGAGGTGCACCTTGACTGCCAAAGATACAGTCTGTGCTTTCTCAGTTGGGTAGGTGCCAGAATGTTGTGTCCTTATTGTACTGAGAAAGAACAGGCTTCAGGCAGTTATCTGAAGAGTTTGGGAGGGTAACAGCTGTAGGTTTTCTTGGCTCATAATAGGAGAGTTTGTTATCCTGTGCAGGGCTGAAATATACAGCTCTTTAGTGCGATCTCAGTACTTTTGTTACATTTAATTCTGTCAGTTTGCAATCAGTGTGGTTATACAATGGCTCTGTCACAAAGTGCTTACAGATTTTAAGGTTCGGGTTTGTTGTTTTGGTGGTTTGGCTTTTTGTTTGGTTGGTTGGCTTTGGTTGGAATTTATGCACAAAATACAAGCATGTGGTTTTAATGGTACAGACAATAAAAAGTAGATGTCTCGCAGGAGTTTTTCCTGGAAATTGTGTCCAGCTCCTGACTTCTTAAGTATAATGGGATTGGTTTATAGATTCAATAGTGGAAACAGACTGTTCTGATGCTGAATTCTTAATTGCTGTTTTGGCAGCACTGAGGCAGACTTTATGCATGCCTAGTTTGTTCTGTGGTACAGCTTAGTCTGCAGAGTCTTCCAGACTACAGAGAAAGATCATGTTTTCTCCATCAGTTTCCCTTTTAATAGGAAATTACCTTTTCCTATCCCACCTAAACAGATTCTTCTACTTCTTTCTTCCTGACCTGCAAAGGCCTTCCTTCTTGCTTTCTCAGCACCATGCATTTGGAAGGATTCTTGCTCACCCGTGGCTGCCTGGCTTGTCTCAAAGGTGGAGGGGTCTGACCTGTGACCTGTGTGTAGACAGCAGCCCTGAGGGACACATCGTGCATGGGGGCTGCCAGGCCTTGCAGAGAGCCTGCACTAACAGACAGATAATCCCATTCCGTGTCTTGTCATTGCACAAGTGGTTCTGAGAGTATCTTTGGTTTTGTCTGGGCTCAGGTTTCGTAGCATTACCAAGCAGTACTTCCGGAAGGCAGACGGGATCCTGGTGATGTACGACATCACGGCCGAGTGCTCCTTCGTGGCAGTGCGGAACTGGATGAGCAGCATCCAGGTGAGAGTGGGACCTGGGCTCCAATGCTGCTGCTGCTGCTCCCTTGCTCCAGACCAGCTCCAATAGTCTGTTTGGAAGCGACCGTTTTCAGTGCCCTAGGAAGTCCTATTGACCTTGCGAAGCTGAATTATCAAAGCGCGTGCCTGTGGTGGTCATTTTGGGACCAGGGGCTTTGTGTTGAAGGTAACAAAGCCAGTGGTAGCCCATTAAATCAGGGAGGGCTGTTTCTGTGGCAGAATGTGGTTGGGACATGCCAAAACAGTAGTGTGTATTTGTAAACAGCTCACGTGCCCTGGCTACATCTCTTAAATGTGCTCAGGCAGGGAGATCTCCTTGTCTGGCCTATGCACAGGAAAAGGAGGTGGCCCTTTTTATTTCCTTTTTTATTTTAAAATTTGGTTACATTGTATTAATGCTCTTGGTTTTTTCCCTGTCTTTTATTTCCAAACACTCACTTAAAGCATTTGTCTGTGGCTTAGATCTTCTTGGGGAGACAAAAATACCTCTCTTTATAATTTAAATTAGTTTTGTGTAGATGATCAAGAGATGAAGGGAAATTTTCAAGGCGGTTTTGTTTTGATTGTGCTGAGTCTCAAAAAACCCAAGATCTTAGTGAATTGAGTAAGTATAGGTTGGAGGTTTCTAGTATTACTAATTTCCACACGCCTGTTGATGGAAAAAACCAAACAAATAACCACGTAGCTATGTCATTGGACTCTAAAAGATCAAAGTTAAGATCTTCAAAACTAACCAGCCTCTGAAAATCAGGTTCCTTTCAGGAGGAAGGTTAAACTGAGCACACAAAAAATCAAACCACATGAAATTCGTAACTTTTAATCTCTCTCTTCTTTTCCTCTTCCCATCTGCATATTTATTTTGTTTTGAAGCTGTTCAGGTTCTGTATGTCATCCAGGGCACTTGAGAGTGGAAATAACTTTGTAACTGTTCTTACTCTGACCATGTTTTAGTGAGCCAGTGGAACTATAGAGAGTTTGACCAGAGGTAAGGGGCTCCAGGAATTGCCTAAGAATAACAGTTCCTGCAGAGGCAGTTTACAAGGGTTGAAGGTTGCTTAACTTGCTTGGCCAGTGGATTTTCAGTATGGGATCGCTGAGTTTAGGACGGCACAGTAATGCACATACAAAAATTACTGCGCTTATTAAGAAGCTCTGCCTGATCCCAAATTCTGAATAGCCTATGGGGCAAGCTGCTTCTCTTTAGGCTTGTTATTTTCCTGAGAAGCACTTACGTCCTGCCTCCTCTCTGTCACCATCCCAGCGGAACATACCAATCATTTGGAATATGTTTCCCTAGTTCAACCTTCCTTTCACAAATTCCTGCGACTTTTGAGGGAATGGCCCTTTAATGATCTAATGGGCCTGATCCTGCTGCCACTGAAGGTCTTCTTTGCTTGAGCTGGAAGGATCTGCTCTGAGTTGCTGGGTCTCTAAGGGTCTTTATTTCTTTTGCAGGAAGGTATCGAGGACGGAGCTGTGGTCTTTCTGCTTGGAAATAAATTGGATGCTGTGCAGAGAGAGACCCGGAATGTGCCAAAGGTGGAAGGGGAAAGGCTGGCGAAGGTGTGACTCAGTGCTCTGCTGCTTGACCTACTCTGCAGCCACCCTCCAGCTGTGAGCAGGGCAGTCTGGCTGGCAGATAGCCCTTCTTGGAGCCATTTTCCAGTATGGTACCTTCCCTCTCCCTCCCACCCCTTAGTTCTCCAATGTGAACATGTACCAAGGTCCCTCTGGTACCAGGGAGGATGGGGTGGTGGCCTGTATGTGCCAGACAATGGCCCCTGAGGCAGGCTCATGTATTTCTCTTGGGGTTTGATGCCTCCTTACAGCCTTTCTGAGAGGAACATGCACGGCTGATTTCCCATTTGAGGGCTCTCTAATGCAACATCATCCTGCATCTTTCCTCACCCCCTTGTCTGCCTGCCTGCTGGCACCTTGGCCCCTGGGTGGTGGGAGGCGGGGTTTCAAAGGTGTTTCCTGCCTTCTGGACTTGCACCAAAAAGGTAAGGGACTCAAAGTACCCTGGATAGATGTTTTCTCTTCCCAAACAACTCCCCCAGTGCTCCCTTTTGGACACTCTGGCTTGGCCCCCAGTGCTGAAAGAGCATCTCCTTTTCCTGGCTGGTGAGCAGGGTGCACCCCAGCAGGGTGCTAGCAGCCACTCTCCTGGCTCCAGTGGCTCTTGGCAGGGTTCCTGAGGATGAGAGTGGGCCAGCTCCCAAGGCTGTGGGTCAGTGGTGTGATGGTGGAGAGCTGGCAGTCACCGTGGGTGCTTGCTGTGCTCTCTGGCAGGAGTACAAGGCTGTGTTCTACGAGTGCAGTGCGATGACTGGCTACAACATCATGGAGCCCATGCTGCACATGGCCAGGTCAGTGAACAGGAACAGTCACCCTGGGACACTTCCCCAGCTGAAAGTAATTGGTGTGGGCTCTCCTGGGGAATGGGCAGGAACAGGGGGGTGTCACAGACTGACTTTGCCAGGTCTCAAAAAAGACCTGAGTCCCCTGACTCCAGGTCCTTGTCTTTTGTTCCTGGAGAACACCAAGTGTAGACCGAACTCTTTGCACACAAAGCTTCACCCGGTAGAGCTGGCTGTTGCAAGATTAGGAGTTGAAATTGAGTATTTCATCAAAAAAAACCTTGCATACTTTCCCAGATTTTAAGTTGGTGTTTTCAGTTTGAAGTCTTCATGCAGCTCTAAGGGTTCTTTCTTCCCTATCTTAATAAGCATTGTACAGACTGAGCTATTTCAGCAGCAATAGTTTAAAAAGGAGATAAGATACTGTTCAGCTAAAAGAAGTTTGCTCTTAAGATTTTTAGTTATTTAAAAAACAGGTAATTTGGGGGAAAAAAAGTATTTTAAATCTTGCATGAAGACTATTGGGTTTTTTCTTTTATCCCTTCACCACCTCCTGCATCATCTCTGTTATAGCCACAGCAGGACTTAGCTGTTCATTAACTGGGAGGATTTACTTATCAGCCAGGTGAATCACATCTCCCATAGCATCTGCCTTCAGCATGCTTTATTACCACGCTGCTGCCCAAGATGGCCCAGACAGGTGGAGCAAACAACCTGGGATTTTGACATCAATGTGGGATCTTGGGAATAAGGCACACTCACACTGGTGCTCTGATTACTAATCCATAGTGCCCCCTCTTGTACGTGTCCAGTTGCTTTCCCCATTCCCTGGAAACTCATGCCCATTCTCTGTGTGTTGTTCCTCTATCCCAACTTCCAGAGAAGTCAAGTCTTTGGGCCTGTCACTTCTTGCAATCCTAAATGTAAATCGTAAATGGCTGGTGGAGAGCAAAGGGCAGAGGCAAATTCCTTGGAAGGAGGATTTCAGTAATCAGGTTGTCTTCTTGCTCTGTGCTGCTCTTTCCAGGTTGCTGACAGCACAAGAAGACAGGCAGAGGGAGAATGCCCTGCAGCTGGAGGATATCAGCAGGCGGAAAGGGTGCTGCACATAAAGCACACCAATGTGTCAGCAAGAGACCTGTGCCAGTGCTGTATCATGAAGCTGGGGATTCCTTTCAAGGAAGCTGAATTTGATGGTATCAACTCTCTAGAGACTTGGAGAAGGTGCAGCTTTTCCCAGTCTGTGAATTTTGAGGCATGAATCAGGCCAAAACCTGCATACTGTCTGCACCGTTCTACTTCCCAACTGTGCATGCAGCCCTGGTCTCTGGAGGCCACTCCTTCTCTGGGGGAATTTGGCTGGTCTTACCTAGTAGCACAAACTGGGCCTTCTGTCTGGAAAGGTTGGTTCCCTGTAAAGGGATGAAGTCTTGTTCCTGTTCTTTCTGGCAAAGAAGTGGCCTAGCAGCAGAGAGCAGAGGACACAGTAGGTCTGTAATAAATAGAATTTCCACGTAAGAGATAAAGAAATTATTTTAAATTTGGGATAGCTCTAAATAGTGATCCACCTGTCCCAGAGAGCAGCATCTCCTCTTGGTTCTGCAACAGCAGTTCTCAGCTGAGAGCGCGCTGTGGTGAGCAAGAATGCTTCCACCACTTCCTGCAAGATCTGGATCAGGCCCTGTATTTACTGCAGGATTTGGTTGGACTTGTCGATATTGTAGTTAACAGATTTCATACGTGATTATAGTATGGACTGATAGGACAAGTCATCCCCATGGCTTTCAGCGCTTTGTCACCCTAATGGACCTTTTCACTGTCCTATCATGTGTTTACAGAGCACAGAGCTGTTGCCGTGGGACCCGCAGGCGCTGGCATGTGCTGCTGATTCATGGCCCATTGCGGGAGCTGTGCTGTACAAACCAGGGGAGCCATAAATAGCCTGTTTTAAGGCTGAATGCTGCCTGTTTCCTCCCATTCTCTAATCCTTTCCTGAAGAATCTCCAGCAACTTGGAACTGCCTTACCTGCAGTCCTGAAAGATCGCACCGCAGTGCTTTCAAATGCACCTGGGCTGGAAGCACAAGGCAGCTGCCTGTGTCAAATGTACCTTTTTCTCTTGCAGTGACCTTGAGCAACAGCCTCACTTTACTGGTGAAGGGCCTGGGAAAGAGCCGGACTCAACCTGTTCCCATTGGGAAGGGGCCTCCTTGTCAGTAAGGGGCGGGGCAAAGCAGGGCGAGGAGAGGCAGGGGCAGCGGTAGAAACTGTGCCCAGAAGTGCTGCTGTCGGCACAGCTGCCGCGATGCCCGGGCACGGCGCTTCTGGGGTGGTTTGGGGTGTGATGCTTTCTGCTCTGCAGCTCCGGGGCTCTTGTTGGGAATAACTGAGATTTTTGGCAGTGCCCTTTTGCCTTTCGTCTTCGAGGCTGTTTCTGTATGTGACTCTGACATTTTAGGCACAAGATGCAGTACTGCAGCTGTGAAGCAGCCCCCCAGCCTGCGGCAGAGGGAAGGCCTGTACTTTTCCATGGTCTTTCCTCTCTTGGGATAAGGCCGTTACTCGGAATGTCTGCTTATTGCACAAATTGCACTGGGACTATCCCATGCAGGAAAAGTGCTCTGAGTCACTTACAGCCCATCAGTATTACAAAGAATTTCCATGGTTCCTCCTGGTGCCCTTTAGTCCTGATAGGAAAGAGGATGTTTTTCTCTGGAAGAGCAGGATTTCTGAGTAAAAGGAAGAGCTAAAAGTAGTAAGATCCTGCTCAGTCCTTACTGTTGGCTGGCTGTGGCTCACACTGTTTAACTGCACTAATGCCTTCCAGAGACTGGGAATTAGAAAGCTACAAGAGGTCCAGAAGGAACCAGGGTAGCTGGTGTGGAGCCTGGAGTAAGACCAACAGTGCTGCCAGGGGAGCTGCTCGTGTTTGTAAGAAGCAATGTTTGGGAAGGGAAATCCATGCTAAGGTGTTCTGAACGTGCGCCTCCCACGCTCTGTACACAGCACGCCTGAGACAAAGGCGTGAAATACAGCTGACACACAAATACGGGTCAGTTCTGTGTGTTACCTTTATCAGTGCTGTCATACTGCGATGGCAAGAACCACCAGGTTCTTTTAGTGTACAACCTTATGTTTTCTTAGTGTGCAAACAGTACAGGCAATAAAGAAACACTGTCTTTCAAGCGGTTGTGTTGAGAGATTTTTTTCAGGCACTGCAGGAGATTCAGCCTCCCATCTTCCATCACTGATTGTAGTGTGACCTTCCCTTCCCACTGCTCAGGAAGTGGCCTGTCCCCGATGGTGGTACACAGGGGGTCTTACAAGGAGGGAGAGAGTTGACCAGGAAGCCATGTCTTGGAGGCAGCACAGGAGAAATAAATATCCAGTCTTTTTTTTACTTCTTTCAAGCAGCCAGAGTCCAGCTGCTCAGGGAAGGCACAGCATGGAGGAGAAAAAGGGGAGACATTTCCCAGTGTCTGGGGGTGTAGTGCTTTCAGAGAGGGCAGGTTCTCACCTTGTTACCTATATTCATAGAACTAAACCTTTATTTTATTAATGTCCCATGAATCCTTTTCACTAGAGTTAGGAATTTGGTTGCTCTTAATCCTTGTGCTCTGGCATGGCTCCAGCTTGGATGTTCATGCCTTACAGAACTAATCACTCTGCAGTTTTGACCAAACAAATTATTACTCATTTCCCCTGCTATAAACTGATAGCACAAGTAGCTCATTGTAACATATATATATATATTTTTTTTTTTTTAAGCAGGAAAGGGTGGATTTTTGTTTCAAGGATGACAAAATGGCACAGAACTTGAGCAGGCTGAGCTTGGACAACAGTAAGCAGCAGGGTGGGGTTTATTACTGGAAGGTCTTTTGTTGTCTCTCAGCACAATAATTAAATGTCCTGCTGGAAGACCCAGACACAGTGTAAAGGGGCATGTTGCTAGTTTTTAAACCTGTCTGATATCAGACCCAAACTAGACCAGAATTTCCAAAAAATTCTTCATTTTACTACATCCTCCTTTCTTATCAGAATCTCTCCTGCCTCTAGATGGAAGCTCTGGGAGCAGCCACCCTTTGTAAGTGACTGCTGGAAACTGCAGCATAAATGCAAATAATGGGATATCCTGAGGGGGCATGAGATGAGGGAGGATGCAAAATAAGACTGCCTGGGGGCTTATTCCTTCACCACATTGGCTCCAGCCTCTTAGTGAACAAGTGACTTTTTGCACATAATCTGTAAGGTATTTTGGAATCATATCACAAGAAAAGTACTCTTCCTATAGCCTGGGAAGCCTTATCCTGGCACATGCAACAGTGCAGCTGTGTACACAATCAGGTTGAGGGGCAAAAGCAAAAAAACCCAGCTGCTCTGATAAGCAGCCACAGTCCCACAAATCTCTGCAGGTCGGCAAAGGGACCTCACTCTGCTTTCACTTGTCTCTTTCATGTTAATATGCTAAGGGTAAGCATAAGAGGATTAGGCTGACAGCGTCTCTTTGAAAAGCCAAAACAGGGCTGAAAAGAGAGCATTAAGCCATAGTGTTAAGTTTAAAGCTTTTCCACAGGACAAATGCAGGAATTGCAAAGGTTTGAGATGTTGCTTTCCACTACCTTCTTTATTGCAGCAGCCTGAACTCCAAGGGACAGTTTCCATTTACATACAATTAATGAGTTCCTGCTATGGGGATAATGCAGTCACTCACACATTATTTTCTGTCCTGTCACCTTCTTCTGTTTGTGTCTTTTCATGATCTTTTTACTTGTTGATTGCTTAGACTATAAATATATATATATTGACCAAGTACGTTATCTCCAATTTTAAATGTATCTCACAGCCCCTTCGACATCGTCAAATGCTCTGTTTGGCAATCTCGTGCTCAGTGCCAAGAGACCGGCGGCCCTGCAGTTCAGAGCTTTGTTAGAAGGCACGCGTGTCTTATCTGGCTGTTGATGAGTCACACGGAAATTTCGGTTGGTGGGGCTACAATAACACAGCTCCAGCCTCTCCAGCCTGCAGGGTATGTTTATATATACATATATATGATGCTGCAAGCACAAATGTAGCTGTGTGCTACTTCTGAATATACTAGTCCACAGGAGACCTGACCAGGTAAAATTAGTCTTCTCGAGGTAAATAAGTATCTGCAGTAAATATCTATTTCTCCAGCAATAAGCTGAGGACAGGGAGGTGGGGGGTCCTGTGGTGTATCTCGCCTTTACCTGCTGGCTCTCCCAAGCACAGGAAGCACTTGTGCCCAGTCATGCCCATTTGCTGACCCCAGTCTGCCAGGGTGGGAGGGTTCCATGCTTTCCTGTTTGTGCATGAAATCCCTGGACGTGGCAAGAAGGCAGCGGCCCAGCGTGGTGGCTACCTGGGGCTCCACCAAGGAGTGCCAGGACCTGGGCAGCAGCTGGCATCTCATGTGGCTTCCAGGTTCTGCGACGTGTTCCCTGCAACAAATCTGTCAGTGTGTAAGTGTGAGCTGATCCCCCAAGGCTCTGTTCGATCACTTGGTTCTCCAGCAGCTCTGAGCTATAGCTTAGGCAGGATTCTCACGGGCTGAGGAAGAGAGAAGTGAGCCTACTCCTTGGGAAGGATGAAGAGATTTTTGAGTTGGGCGCGTGGAGAGGTTAAGGCAAGCAGGAGGTTCTAAACTGGCCTTTCCCTTCCCTACCCAGACCTCCTCTCTTCATCCCACCCCTGAAAAAGCACGTGAGGCCACTCAGCCGTGAAGTGGAGAGGGCGCGGGTCTTTCCCTGGGAGCATCCCCCGCACAGGGCTGCTGCTTAGCACAGAAGTACGTGGGCTGCGGCTCAAGTGAGGTAATGGGAGGATGAGGCAGTGTGCCAGTCAGGGCTTGATTTTGATTTACAGGGTGTTTCATGGAGAACTCTTTTAACAAGCAGGTCTGACGCCTTA
>WEIT01017775.1:485167-536185 GCA_013389985.1 Dryoscopus gambensis
GCGGGGCCCGGCGCTCCCTCCCTCCGGACCTCCCTCCGTCCCTGCCGGCACCCCGCACCCGTGGGGACCTGGCCGCGGCCACCCAGCCCCGGCTCTACTGCAGCACTGCTTTGCTTCCCCTCCAGCGCTCTGTGGCATTGCACAGCTTCGCAGGGGCTTGGCCCTTGTATGCTTTGCTGGTATTTCTTTCTTAGAAAAGTGTTTTAACCTGTTGCGGGTGGTGTCAAAAACTTTGCACAGCCCGTGGAATTAGTGAAGGTGTTCTGAATGTTGCCATAAATCTTGTGAAACGATTATTATCCACCTCTGTCTTTTGTTCAGTAAATTTCCCTGTTGTACAAATAAAGACTTGGCCTTTATGCTGGGCTTATAGGACCCTTGGAGGCGGAGGAGGGAGAGAGCGAGCCCTTGTTTACCATACAGTCCAGGCGATCTTCTGGTCCCTTCATTTTCTGGAAGCTGCATCAAATGGGGAGCTGATGGCAATGGGTTACTGCTGCATCGTGTTGCTGCTTGGTGTGAGGAATCTTTACAAGTAGCTTCTCCTTCTTGTCCTCTCATGAAGAACATAAACTACTGTAATTTTTTTTTAAAGTCTGACTTTTCCTGAGAGCTGTTGTGATCAACTTGTTGCAGTATCCTGTTGAATTTTAGCAATGACATGTCTTTATTTCAGGCTACTGTGTAGCATCCCTTAAATTATGCTGCTTCACTTCCTTTGTTCTCCTACAGCGCTTCCTGGCTTTCTGTGAGGGTTCATGTGGTGCCCCCTAGAACAAGGGTTGATTGAAATAGCATCACCCATCAGAGGCCGTTTTGTTCAAACAGTTTTGCAAGATGCTCCTTTTGCAAAAATGCATTTCCTTTGCCACCTAGAGGCCATTGCCAAGGTTCTAAGGGAAGCTTTTGGTGTGATGGATGGTCTTACCACCTGGTATTGTGGAGGCTGAAGAGCCTCTTAGCGTGGCACCAGTCAGACAAAGGTGCACCCCAGTCCTCCTGGCTGACTGTCATTGCTGCCAAAGGACTGCCTGTGGTGCAGGGAACAGAGCTGACTCGGCTGAGCTGTTGCTGAGCTCATGGTAACGAGAAAAGGCAGTGCAGAAGTTTCAGTGCATTTATATTCTCTGAAGCATTTTGTGTGCCTAGGACAGGCAGTTCTCTGTGGATTGTTGGAAGCTGGCCAGTGGGGAATTGGATGGCTGGAAGCTGGGGTAGCATCACTTAGGCTTTATGTGACACATCTGGTGACAGGTGCCTGTCAAAGGCACGGTGCTGGCTTGCACAGGTGGGCCTGGGCTCTGGTTTGCTACGGCTGCTCTGGGGTGCCAGCACTTCTGAGTCAGATGGCCTTGCTGGAAGCTTGAGCTGTGAGCTGAAGGAGGTGGCAGCTTTTGAGCTCCTCCGTGTAGTTCTCAGATCACATCCTTGCTCTGTAGTTTGCTGATGATGTCTTTGAGTTCCTGGCCTGTATTTCCTTCTGGTCATATGCTGTATTTCTGCAAAAAGCATGTTTTATTCGAAACTGTTTCATGTGTTTATTGGCCTGTGGCTTCTGCAGTGGAGGAGAATGACTCCCTCGGTTGCTTGGTAAAAGTCCTGGCACTCCCTGCTGTATGCTGGCTTCAGGAATCAGTAAGAAAACACCTGTTCTGAGTGCTTGAAATAATGTCCCCTGTGTAACACTCCATTTTACTCTGGAGTCTGAGGTGGTTAGTCCCTCTTGTGGTACATTTTGTGAGAGTTTGACACGTTTTCTTTCTCCTAACTCAAGGCAAGTACGTTAAATGGGGTTTATTTGCTACTTTCAGAGCAGCCTCTGAAAGTTTTGTGTCTTTGGGTGTGAGAGATTCTTCAGTAAGGGGGTGGAAGAAAGCTGCTTGTATTACATTGTCAAGCAAAAATGCTAGGTGGGAGTGGCTGATGAAGGGCTTTCTCTCCCCTTAGGAACTTTCCAGCAGGCCTATCATTCCCAGCAAATAAAAGTTGTATCACAACTCTCGCTGTTTCCGTCAGACATTCACAGAAGGCAACAACTCCCTTGCTCTTGAGAGAGCCCTGAGGGGGTTGATCAGAGAGCTGTGTTTCTTCTAGCCAGGTCATCCCGCTGGCAAATTCACTTGTTGCTTCTACATAGTTTGGCTTCTGCTCTCAGGAGTGCGTTGGGCTACTGGTTATGCATGGCAGGAAAACATGTATTTACACAAATTTGTTTGTGTAACATCTCTATCACCGTGTGTACCTGTTTGTGGCAGACTATCCTGAAACTTTACGTTACCAGGTAATTTGGTCATTTATAAAGCAGTCAAACTGCCCCTCTGTTCTTCTTGTGCCTTCTGTTTAAGACAGAAGCTTAGAAAGAAGTTGACAGACTCTGAAAAACACAAAGGGTAGCCGTGCTTTTTCATGTCCCAGTTTACCATTACTATCCCCAGTGGCCTCATCAGCCTTGTTCCTTAAGCCTCCTGAGAGGGTGTTCTACCCCTCAACTCCACTTTCTGCTCCTGAGCTCAACACTGGGCTATCTCCAGCTCTCCCTGAGTGTGTGCACTGACAGCTGAGGTCATGGAAAGCCTGAGGGAGGGGGACTCCTAGAAATGACAACTCATCTCAGCTTCCCTGGCTGTGAGGAACAAAAGCCAAAGTCTCCCTGGTTGTTTAAAAACCTTCAAGATCCTAAGGGTGAAGACCGGGTCTCCTTCTGTCTTGCTCGCTCATCCTGCCTTTCAGACCCTGGATGTGATTTTTCTTTTGCCACAGCAGAGCTGAAATGAACAGTGTCACTGTAAAATCATCCCATTTTCCCATCCTTTTTTGTACGTGCATTTTGGCAGAGCTTTCCTCCAGGATGGTGACCATATTCCCAGTCTGTGAGAAATGTTCTTTTCCCTGCTACCCTGTGTCTGAAGCCAGGGTGTGGAGGGAGAAATGAGGAATGGCAGATGTGTGGAATGGGGATGAGGTGTTCTGTCAGTTCCATGGAGAGTGCCTCATTCCATCCCTTCCCATGACACAGAAATTGTTGTCTGCCGGGTCCTCTTGGCAAGGATCTGCCCTGTAATAGCAGCACTGCTGATGGGCATCTCTCTTCAGTGCTCTGTTCTGTCCTGCCTACCAGACTCCTCTGCTTGTGATCTCAGCATCCAGGGATCCTGGGGAATGGATTCAGGGAACCGTTTCAAGTCCTGTGTCCTGGCTGCTGGCAATAATAAAGTTCTTGGCAAAGTGAGCAGGAGGGTGATGACTATTTTGCACTCCTGGAATTGCATGGCTGAGTAAGAGGTGTGTTTTGGGGTCTAGGCATTTGAGTATGACCAGCTTGGTCCATGTTTCTAGCCTAAGTTTCCCATGCTGGTCGGGCGGTTATGACCCCAGTCCAGGCTGGAAAACTGCTATGCGGCTCTGTAGGGCAGGAGTGCAATAAACTCAACACGGGACTGAAAGTGTGTCCAGTTCCTTAGAAGGATGCAAGCATGAATTGATGCCATGACATGCCAGCTGGGCTTTTCATGGAGTTACATATATAGATGTGTGTGTGTGTGTGTGTGTGTGTATTTTGTGCATGCTTTTGATGCCAGTAGTGGTGGACATTATTGGAGGCAGGATACTGGTTTAGTGGGATAAGGAAGGACATCAGGAATTATGTTCTGCAACATAACAGTTGAGGGAGGGTCCTTGGCAGCTGTTTAAATTGATTTGGGTGCTGAGCCACAGGCACTGTCTGCAGAGTGCAGCCAAGCAAATACACACTGTGCAGCTCTTGATTACCATTGCATTGCCTGCATCCCTGTTGGCTGCCCTGGAGCTGCCTCTCCTGCCTGCTGAGTGCATCCCAGACACGGAGTGTGGAGGATGCAGGGTGTGGCATGGCCTCTTAAGAGAGGTGGAAGTGAGACATGTGGGAAGTGCCAGAGAGGATGTTGCTCAGACCCACAGGTTGTTCCTGGTGGCAGTAATGAGGCTTCATAAAGAAAAGCCGAGGCAGAAGTCGGTGACATAAAATGTTTGGCATTGACCATTGTTTCTTATCTGTGGCTGGTGCCAGATCTGAATACAAAAGGAGCAAAGTTCACTTGTTCAACCCAGGTTTTCTTTTATGAGAAAGAAAGCAGCAGTGGGGAGCTGGGGCAGCGGGAAGAGTTGTAAGGGTAAGTGCCTGTGCTTCGGTGAAACTTGTCCTTGTAGCTGTGATGCCTGGGCTGGCCACGTGAAAACAGAGACTAGACAGGAATAAGGGAATAAAAGCAGGTATTTATTTGAAGGGCCTTCAAAGGTACACCCTACACCCAAGATGGACCCCGGGTCACAAGTTCTTCACACTTTTATAAGTTTGGTTCATTTGCATATCAGGATCAATTCTCTAATTACAACCCCAGTTAATGATGTAACTACCCCAAGTTTGCCCTCCTCTTCAGAGGCCTTAAGTTTACATTTTGTGGTGCCTAGGACAGTCTAGGTATCCTTGGAGAGCAAACCTAGAATGGCTTGTTATGTCTAACTAGCAGGAGAGAACAGCAGCTAACAGGCCACAAGAAACTTCAGAGTTACCCACTAGGCAGTTCAGGATTTGAAAAATGTAAAAGTTAAAACCTAAGGCATCAGCTGTGATGTGGAAGACAGATGCTCCAACGAAACGGTGGAGTTGGGCTGAAATGTGCAGCATGTTTCCCAGGTGTCTTTGCCACTGTAGGAGAGGGACAGGTTTAAAGGAAGAAATGCCTTTGGAGATGCTGTGGAAGAAAGATCTGCTGTGCTGTACAAATGGACAAGGGGAAAACGTGTCTGATTCCTCATCCTGGAACACTACTTCTCCTACGGGGAAGAAGTGGACAGGAGGATGATCAAGCAGATCTTTCTATTTTGCACTATTTTGCTGTTTTGCACTGTTGGCATTGCATGGCAGAATAAGAGGTGTGTTTCGGAGTGTGGGCTGCATTTAGGTCTTGCTGGCCGAGTGGTTATGACTCTCCAGTCCCAGCCAGAAAAGCTCTGTACAGCTTGGTAGGTGCATCTCGGGCAGGAGAGCAATCAGCTCAACGCAGGCTGAAGGTAGTCCTTGGCAGCTCTTTCAGTGCAAGTGTATGACTTACGAGCATTGCCGGA
This sequence comes from Dryoscopus gambensis, assembly GCA_013389985.1. NCBI lineage: Eukaryota > Metazoa > Chordata > Aves > Passeriformes > Malaconotidae > Dryoscopus > Dryoscopus gambensis. Next base: position 490,271 of record WEIT01017775.1, read on the forward strand.
GGATGAGCAATGGATTCACTGGCTCCTTCAGTAATGAAATTCAGGTAAAAGTGGGACCAGGAGTGGTTTGAGGTAGGAATTACTGTGGGAGAGGTTTCTGTTTTGTCTGGAGTGCATTGCTGACCTGTTATCTGCCAGAGTAGCAGCCACAATGCCTGTGTGGTTTTTAGGGAGTGCTCTGATCCTCAGTGACCACCACGCTGCAACAATAAAGAAAATGAGGGGGAAGGATGGTTTTGGTAAAATTTACCTGCTATCAGAGCCAACTGGCAGATGCCAGCCACGCTGACATTTCTGGCATGCCAACCAGTGAGCAGGACTTCTGTAGTGCCTGACAAAGCAGGCGTGAGTCATGGCTTGTGAATGTCAGTATTTCTTCTTAGTTTTTGTGGAATCCAGAAGGGAGGAATTCACGTCCCACATCTCACCCCGACACTGCCGTGGGAACAGAGGTGGTTGGCCCTTTTTCTCCATGCTCACTGTAAGCTCCATGCAGAGCTCGCAGGGGGGTGGTGAGGAGCTGTGTGTGCCATCCCAGGGGTGCACAGTGAGTGTAGAAGCCAGGCACGTGCACACGTGGGAGCAGGGAAGTCTCGGCTGTGTGTGTCGAGTGCTGTGTGCGAGCGATGTGCGTATGGGAACGTGTTGGGCTTTGTGCTTGTCATTTTGGCTGTTGAGGCACAGAAAGGGTGAGTCCAGTCCTGTGTGGAAGTACCAGTAGCTGAGGAACTGACCTGGGGTTGGTTTCAGGTTCCCCCTTGCTGTGTGGAATAGCCTCTTACATGTTTGCTGAGATACTTGGCTGCAGCGAGAGGTCTGCCAGAGGTGAGGAGACGTTTGGTGTGGTCTCCAATGTACCTTGTCCACTTGGAGGGTTTTTAAAAGGACATATTTCTTGTTATTGGGAGGACCTGTTTCTGCATTTGGGGAGGAAGAACTGTCAGGCTGGTTCCTGCACCTTTGAGTCCCAGCTATCTGGGTTTTTCCCTCCTTCTGAGCAGGGAAAGAGTGCAAGTGTCTGGCTGAGCTCATGTGTGGGGAATGAGGCTGTGCTCAGCCCAGAGATGGGCTCTGGAGAGCCTAACAAAAGCCTGCTCTGTCCATTGTGCACTCCCCGGAGCTTACCTCTGGTGTACGCAGTGTGTCCGAGGCAGGAAAAAAAAAGGGAACTTAAACCACTGTGCTTAGACCGGAACAAAATCCTGGTTGCTGACTTCACTGGGCTGTTTGCCCTCCGGCACTGTGGATCCTGACTCACAGGTGTGCTGCAAGAAGCGTGGGAGAAGGGAAAAGCAGATAGTTGCAGGGGAAACCTCTGCTTTCACTGATGCCATGAGCTTTACTTTGGCTGCAACTGTCTCCATGCGATAGAGAACCCCCTTGTAGAAAAAAGGGGTTTATTGTTTGTTTCTTCATCAGGAATTTTAACAATCTTTTAAGGAAAAAAGAAGGGAGGGGGGAAACCAACTTACATGAGAGCAGTGAGGGTATCCAAAATACATTTTTGTAGTTAAATCAGTGTAATTCTTATCAACCTTGCATTTACGAGTGTGTAAGTGGGAAGCTGATTTCCCCATGAGGGCATAACTGCTGTGGATCATCACTATCCTCACAATTTTTGACGCTGATAACCATGTGTGGCCAGCTCTGACGTCCTCTTCTGCATTATCCTGCCCTGGGCAGTCAGAGCTAGAGCACCATTTTGGCTGAGGTGAGTAATAGGAGGATTATTTTCTGTGCCAGAATCGACCTGGTTACTTCCAGCATGGATTTTACGAGTTTTTTTCTTAATTCTTCAAAAGCAAGAGGTAAGTTTTGTTTTCTGGGTTCCTCTATCCCTTTATATCCAGGAGGGACCTCATTTTCGCAGTGGGCATTTAGTACTGAAGGTAGTTACTTGGTTTCTTCAGAAACTTCTGACTGTGTTGTTCCTGGATTTTCTCTTGGGTATGTTTTGCTTTTAATATTTAAGGACTTTTTGAGAGTCTTAACCTACAAGCAAGCCATGCTGTGGACTGCTTTTCCCCTCCTGCTCACTAATGGCATTGGGTGAATTGGAAGACAGATAATGAGTATGCCCAGCGACTGAGAGTAAAATGCTCTGCTGCTTTCTGCTGAGCTCAAAGAAGTCTGAATGCTGGGGATGTGCCAGTTACATTTTTAGAGGCTCTCGAGGGAACAAAATCTGTGGTTTGTTCCATCTCCTGAAGAGTTCTTGAGCCTTCTCGGTATTTGCGTGTTAATCCAGGGTAGAATGTGCTACTGTAGAATGTAGAGTGGACTACTTTTAGCCTTTAAATTTTAACCTTTAAAATAACAGGAGATCAGATGAGATGATAATGGTTCCTCTTGACTTGAAAATTGACCTCCAAGGTGGAGGGGGTGGTTGTGGGGAGGATTAAGTTTCAAAGTAATTTTAGGCTTTCTTTTATTGAAGCTTCATAGAGTGCTGAGGTAAGAGGAGGGTGGGTTGCTGGATTTTCCTGCTTCGTTTGAAGTCCAGCTGTTTTGTGCTGGCACCTGTTAGAGGAACCTGTTTCCAGGTTCTTTTCCTTGCCAGCTCTAAATGAAGTGGATGAAACATTGTCATGGTTTAACCCCAACCAGCAATTACATACTGTGCAGCCACCCCTCCCTCATCCCCCTGCCCGGGTGGGATGGGGAGGAGAAGCAGTAAAATAATATAAGTTATGGATTGAGGTAAGAGCAGTTTATCAATTGAAACAATGTAAAATAAAATAATAGTAATAATAATTTTAATAATAGCAGTGATAGTAATGAAAAGGAGAGCAAGAGAGGAATGAACTCCAAGAAACACAAATGATGCACAACACAACTCGGTAGGTCGTCCCCCCGCGGTGATTGGCAGCTCCAGGCCAGCTCTCCCCAGTTTGTATCCTGAGCCTGACATTCTGTGGTATGGAACATCCCTCTGGCCAGTTAGGATCAGCTGTCCTGGCCATGCTCCTTTCCTTCTTGTGCACCTCCTCACTGGCAGAGCGTGGGAAACCAACACGTCCTTGATCGGGAGTAAGCACTACTTAGCAACAACCAAAACATGTTTGTTATCTACACTGTTCGCATACTAAATCCAAACCACAGCACTATACCAGCTGACTCTATCCCAGCCAAAACCAGGACAGACACAGCCTTGCCAAAGCTGCTGTACTGGTCGTGGCTCTGTACCCTTCACGGAGAGCTGCTCTTTGCCTGTGCCTTTGCTTGAAGCTGGGGAGAGGCCCAGAGCAAGCCCAGCTCCCCGTGCAGCCGGCGGAGCAAGGTGTATCAGGGAAGGGGTTGTTGGCGTGGGGCTGGGGGATTTCTTTGGAGCTTAGTGTGGTGTGTGCTCTGGGGTCAGGGGCTTCTTTGTATCTTGTCCCCTGCTGCCAGCCTTGGTGAAGGGCCAGCAAGCAATTGCCTGTAGGCAGCCCTTGCCTCCCGGTTGTTTATTCACATGCTGGTGCCTCCCCGTCAGGTTTGCAGGCTGCTCCATCAACAGCTGTGTAAATGGTTTTGGTGGAGTCATTAAAATGTGCTACTCAAGGGCAACGCAGAAGCGGGGAGGAATATTTTATTTTTGGCCAGGAGTTGTTTAATTTTACTGGAAGAACAATCCTTTTCAAGGCAGCCTCACGCAGCGTGGATTGAGCATTGTTTCCAGCACTGCTCCTATAGCAACAGGAGAGAGACAGCTCGTATGAACTTCGACTTACAGCTCTGGGAAATGAAATGTCATTTAATTGCCCTTGACTGTGCTTGATATTTGATCTGACTCTAATAAAGTGATTTTAGCTGTGGAGAGGAATATTACTCTTCAAATCGTTCAGTGACCGCCTCAGAACACCTCTGCAGATGAGGATACTGGGGATCTATGAGGACTGATGGTCAGAAGAGATTTCTTGGCCATTCCTGGCACCGCTCTTAGCAAAGTGGGTATTTCCAGGTGTGAGTGTTCCCACATGAGGATGTTCTGGGTAGAAAGGAAGGCTCCTGAAGTTGTCACTGGCATCTGTGGCTGCCATGATGAGGTGAGAGCTGCTGTTGCCCCATTCTGTGTCTGCACGATGTTCCCTTTTCTGTTGGTGTGCCAGGGCACTGCAAAGTGCATCACCCCGTTCCTGGTACTGCAGGTACCTGCTCCACTTTCTCTGGCATGGCTGGCACCAGTCCTGAGCTAATCAGCAACAGGTCTGAAGCAGTAAGAGCGTTAACCTTGGTTTCTACTGCCAAATCCCTTTGTCAGCTGCTTTTAAAATATGATCTTCGTGGAGTTCAAATTGAGGCAGGCTGCCTGGGAAGGATGTGTGGGATGACTCCAGAGCCTTTGGTTTTGCTTGTTTGCACCGCAGAAAGTGAGAACAGGAACAACCCACTCAAAACAAAACAAGTTTTGTACAAAAGCTAAAGCTGGTGTGGGTTTTTGTGCACCTCTTGCTTTGTGCTGTTCGCAGTCAGGTGTCTTGGGCACAGGCAAGGCAGTGCTAACAAGTAACTTGAAAACTTTGTGTTTTATAGCTCTGTGTTCTGCGTTGGTCTTCCAGAAGACAGGACAGCTTGGCTGCTGGAGGATGGATGTTGAGGAGGGCAAATTCCCCCCTTCCCTCTGATGGGAGAGGCACTTAATCTCTCTGTTCTCTTATTATAACCGGCTCCCTTTTTTACTTTATTGGGGTGCTTTGAGGAGGAAGAGGATCTTTCGGGTAGTGAGATTATAGAACACTGTGTGATTGAGAGGCTAGAAATATACCTTGTGGTGACACACCAATTGCCTGCCCTCTCTTCCAAAAACTGCTGCATATATTTTTGACAGTGGGATTTAAAGTGCCATGATTTGTTTGTGAGTTTGGTGCAGTGAGGATGATGGCCTGCCATGGGATATGCGCCTGATACTGTGGGGAGGTTGAAAATCTACTGGCTGTTAGCTGAGCACCTTTTCAGTGTAGAGATTTGTAGGGAACTAAACCGCACGGAGACTGCAGCCAAATGTTGAGTGACTGTGTTGTAGCTACAATGCAGCACGTGTTCTTTGGTTAGTCTTTGCCCTCAGCTCAAACCACTGTGTAAAAACCCAGCTCTTTGTAGAGAGTGAAAAAATGATTATCACTGCTGCATTATTTGGAGAGCGCTTTGAATTTGTGTACAAAATTGAACAGGCTTTGTGGAGGCTGGGAGGATTTCTATCTTCCCAGGACTTTTAGTGCTTGTTGACTTGGTCCTAGTACTGGCATGGCTACAGGGCAGGGAGGTTTTGTGAGCACTCTCTGAAAACACTGAGAACCCAGTGGCTTCGTTTCTGAGAGCTGGGCTGAAAATGAATGTGATGAATAGGAGGATAATGAATAGGAAGGGATCAGGCAGAATGCTGATTTGGCACAAAATGTTTTGTTTAGAAATGTGGTTTAATGCTACTGGTAAATTCTCCAGAGCAGACAAAGCCCTGCTTAAAAAAAAAAAAAAAAAAAAAAAAAAAAAANTCTGCAAACACAGCCAGGCACTGATTTGTGGTGCTTCGAGTGAGAAAAAAGAGAGGGTTATTGTTCCTCTCCTCAGTTCAATGACTAGTGAAGTGGTTCCTGTGTATAAATAGCGTAAAGTGCTTTGGGATCCTTCAGGATAAAGGAGGCCTTATGGAATACAAGAGGATGTTGTTTGACGCAGAAGGAGTTTCCCTTGGTTGCACAGTGGGTGCCGGTCTCTGGCGCGCCTTCCAGCTCCTGATGGGGACTTGGAGGGGCTGCTTGCTTCCCTGCTTATCCACTTCTGGGAGCAGGAGACGTGGGCTTTCTGCTCTCAGGTTGTGGCTGCCTGCATGTGTTTTGTCAGGGAAGGGTTTTTTGTTTGCTCTGTAGTGGAACAGCGCTAGAGTACAGACACACAGTCCCAGACACGCTCAGTCACTCTTATCTTTCTCTCTTATGCTTTCTTTTCTTAATGGTTGTAAAATTGGTTTTGTGCCAAGGTCCTTGTTATCCTCAAGGATCCTGCAGCCAGGCATTGCCTCACCCAGTTTGGCTAACCCCCTCATAAAACACTTAATTTGCAGGTATGTGGGTGGTGCTGAACGTGTAAATCCTTGCTGAGTTTGAAATTTATGCTTATTGTTATTTATGCTTCAGTAAGCCCCTCCCCTGGGGACTAAACAGTCTTGAAAACATGAGTGAAAGGGCTGAGTGCTCTTCTCCAGAAAGACAGCTCTTGTCTCAAAGAGCAGGCGCCCCCTCAGGTGTATTAGGCATGCAGTTCCTCTCTGGATACCTGGCTCTCACCAAAATTAGCAGGAGTTAAGGGTCTCTCTTGAGGGGTCTATTCAAAACACAGCAGCTTGAGCCAGGGCAGAAGAAAGGAGGGATTTGGCAAGCATCCTGAGGGGTGACAGCAGGGCTCTCATGTGCCCGTGGAGATGTTGCCTAGACCCAGAGTGTTGATATGGCATCCTCCCTGACTCCCAGAATGGGAACTTCCTTACGCTCTCTCAGTTCTTTGGAAAAGTGCTCTCCCAATCAAGAGGTGGGGTCAAGCAGGATCTGCCAAAGATGTCAGGGGGGAGGGGTTTTGACCAAAATCTGTTTTGTGTGCCTGCTGCCTCCCCCCCCAAGTTTAAATGACAATTTTTTAGAAGGAGCTTTGCCTCCTCAGTGGATGTCTGACTTGTGTTTTGCATTCTCCCCAGCCTTAGGCACAAGTACTTTGACTTTGCAGCACGTTCCATCAGGCTGAGATGGAAAGCAAAGCATTGAGCTTTGTGTCCTGGGTCAGCTTTCCCTTCTGAAAAGCCAGGAGCGTGGGAGATGCATGAAGCAGATGAATAAAGTGCAGGGCACTGGGGCTGATGTTGGGGAGTTTGGGCCCAGCCTCAGCAGGATGCTTCAGAACTATTGCTTGCCTTAGAGATGGCTGTGCCTTCTCTGTTCTCCCTAGTTGCTCAGAAAGTTCCCGTATATGATCTTTAATTAATGAACCCAAGAACTTGGATTGGCCTGCTTCCCAGTGGCTCAAGTACTGGAATTTCACTTGTTCTCGGAAGAGATGTTTTTGTGGTCTAGAGGCTGTGTAGCAATGTGAATCAACAAGTTTCTGGCTCTTATTGGCATCATTTTTCATAGAGAATGGAAGCAGGGCTAATCCAAGCTGGTTATAAATGAAGATATGTTGTCCATATTGTGCTGAGTAAAGGCCTGAAGGAACCACTACTTGAGCATAATAGACAGTTAAAATGGCTAGGAATTGTTAAATTTGATCTGCTGATAAAAAGTACCTTTTTTCTCTTCCCAGGTGGTTTTTAAATGCTCCACTATCCCACCCAGGCAAGTCAGGAAGTATTACTGTTTCCATATCTCTGTATGGACAGTAGATAGGCGCTTAAGCCTTAGGCCGTGAAGTAAGTTAGCGTCACGGTGTAGGTCATAGGATCATTAATTCAGCACCCAGACAGGCTAAGGAGGAAGGCTTTTTATTCTATCAATGGCTACAGGCTGTTCAGAAGGGACAGGTGAGGAAGGAGAGAGGGTGGGGTAGCCCATGACCAGGTTGAAAACTTGATCACACTTCAAGGCACTAACATCAGCCAGGGCTTCACACTGCACTGAAGGATCTTCCTGAGCTTTCTCATGGAGTTGCTTTCAGGCCTTTTGCACCAGAATGAGCTGTCATTTTGTGTACACAGCCTTGACAGAATTGATAGCAGCATTTACAGGATGCAGCAGTAAATACAAACCTGTTCTGACAGCTTTCTACCAGCAGATGTTGATGCTCCCCACTGCTGCAGTTTGGCTCTTCCCTGGTATGCAGTGCACGCTTTGCAGTTTAATCAAATGCATTCACAAGGTGTATTCTGAAATCACGTGCTCTCTACTTAAAGGACTTGGTGGCAAAGCATATAATCATATATTGATTTGAGAATAGTCTTTGACATAGTTCATGATTCTCTGCATCTCTCTTCTTTTTTTCTTCAGCTTTCTGCTTTCCTAAATCCGGAAGCAGACTAGAGCCAGCAAGAAGAGAGGGGGTGGAAAAAAGCCTTTGAAGAGAACTGAACGTTTGCGCTGGTGCTGTGATCTGCTTTGGTGGTGAAAGGTCAGTGTCAGGATTGCTGATCCATGTTGGCTATCAGTTTGGGGTGGATAATGGCACACGCTGTGAATTTGAGCTCTTCACCTGCAAGCTTTAGAATTCCTCTCCTGGGAAGGCTTTGCTTAAATTACTTTCAGCTGCTTTCTGGCAGGTGATAAGCAGCTGGAGGCCCTTTCTGAGGATGTTTGGTGGTGTAGGTAAAGTGTCAGTGGTAATGTTTTCGTCTTACAGAGAGGGAACTCAAGAGAAGCCATGCTTTCAAAGGCTGGAGTTTAACCTTACCAGAGAATGTCAGTGAGTTTGCTGAAGATTAAAGTTATTGGCTCACACCTGCACTGCACATACCAAGGGGAGGAGGTCTGCTTTGTTTGCTAATGGCTGCCAGGGTTATCTGGCCGGGCCAGATAGTCCTCAGTGGAACATTTCCCTCCAGGCCAGCAGTGTCCCAAGCGGTTGCATTAGGGGACTGCTTTTGTTGCAGCATAGTTGCAGTGGGATTTCCTGCAGCAAGTGTTTCTCGTGTGCTTTAGCAAAGATGTTAGAAGTTATCTAAGTTGTGGTGTATGAGTTATCTGTGAAAGAGTTGTCGCTGATGTGTTGGATACCAATTTGCTTGCTATCACTCAAAAATCAATACTTTTAAGTAATGATGCTTTTACTGGCCTGGGAGCTATTTCATTTGCTTTGGTATTGTTTTTTCCTCATCTGTCAGGTGCTGCTTTAGGGCAGGTTGTGCAGAAAAAGCCTGCAGGCCTGGCTTTCTCTGCTGTTTAATTAGGTGCTGTTACTGTGCAAGTTGAGGCAAATGTACCAAGCAGTGTCTAGGATGACTAAGTGAATGTCTGGCCAGCAGGAGTGTGTGTGTGCATGTCATATGCTTTCTGAGATGGGCCGTGTGTGCATGCCTATGTGTGCCTTTGGGTCTGCAAAGAAAAATACAGCGGTGTGATGTCGAACACCCAGAGCAAGACCTGCCATTGGAACTTCAAAGTTTCACAGCTGCTTGTGCAGTGCTTGTGTTCCCAGATGCTCAGCACCCAGATCTGGAGCCATATTGCTCAGCTTGTGGTGAGTTCTTGTGGTCCAGTTTGTCCTAAGGGTTCAGTCACAGTAGGATGAGAGCCCAAGAAAATCAGACCATGAAATGGTTTAATATTTGAAGTCATCCCAGCCTTGCCTGGCAGTTATGCACTGTATATTCTTACCCTCCTAGGAGGTTGTGGCTTGCAGTCACACAGGGCAGGATGAGCTCACTCTTTAGCTTTTTTATCTTTTTGAGATGTTTGCATAGGTTCCTTCTTGCTTCACTGTTATTCTTGCACTTCATTATTAGCATCTCTCAATCTCTGATGCATTTGAACCAGCAAGCCTCGTAAATTATTGCCAAAATTGCTTTACTAGGCAGTCCTCTCATTATGAATATGTATTTTACTAATCACAAAAGACGTTGTTCCAGTTCACTGGCCGAAGTAGTCTTTGCTAGCAAAAGCACTTTTGAGTCTGTGAAATTGTGTTGCTGTCAGGCTTTTGCCAATTTGCCGGTCACCTGGAACCTGTCCTGCCTCTCAGCTGGCATTCCTCCATTGGCAGGGCTTCTCAGTGCAGATCCTCATAAAATCACTGGGTTTAGAGAAAGATGAGGGTCTTGCGCTGGGGAGGAGGAGCAGAGGCAAGGGTCAGACTGAGGGGCTTGCCCAAGTCCATGCGCAAAGTTGTGTCAGAGTGAAAAGTTGGATTCAAGCTGTTCAACTCCCAGTTTCTTGAATTAATCTTCAGACTGTTACTCCTTCCTTTCATCTACAGGTTCTGTCACTTGTTTTTTCCTCTCAGCTTAATGCATTTTATTTTCCTAGAGAATTATTTCTCTCTCTCACTTCTATTACAGTGTGTGTAGGCATAGTAGGAACCCTTTGTTGATTCCTGTGAATTCCATAAAAATACTTCTTTCCATTGTGTGACTAAATTTCACAGCCTGTATTCCGTGATTGCTTGCTGAAATTTAACTTGCTGGTGAAGCTGCTGTCTATTGGAGTGGACCAAGTGAACTTCATTAGAGAAGTACTTTTACTCTTCTAACCACTTTTTCAGTTAGCAAAATACTTCCCATTATGAAGCTTATGTTTAATTAATATGTTTTTATGTAAATACACCCCTGTGGCCGAGCTTGCCATTTCCTGTTCATCAGAGAGCTCATTTGTAATTACTGATAGTGATTCAGAACAGGTCTTTGCCTCAGTGTTTAAAATAGAACAGAATTATTTGTGTTAAATACTGTTGCTGCTTCTTGTCCGGTTTCAAGAGTGATTCATATCAGTTCTGAGGGTTTGTTATAAGGATGACTGAAGGCAAGAGACCCTGGTTATGTCAGTGAATTCAGATGAGGCCCCCACATTCATCCTGATGCTGTGACACTCATCAACACCTCTGTGCTTTTTGGGACCCTGAGGCTCAGAGCCTGAAGTGGCCCTAAGCCTGGGAAGCAGATTGTGGCTCCCTGCTCCCACTGCCGGGGCTCCTTGGGAAAAGCGTTTGATTGTAGTCTCCTGCCCTCACTTGCTTTCCCTGAAGACCAGGATAGCTCCCTGAAGCCTGACCTTGTCTTTGCAGGTGATGGGAGGCAGCAGATCACCCTGTGTGAGGCAAGGAGGACAAACACGACTTCCAAAAAGAAGGTCTAGCGAGCTGCCTTTCCCTAAATAGTTGGCTGGGTGCGTCATTAAGCATGCAGAGGCAGCCAGTGCCGTCAGCTCTGCTCCTGGCTGGGAAGGATAGATCAAACAGGAGACAGCCCTGATTGCTTTCTGATTCATGGTCTGCCATCCCTGGTGATTCACCCTGCTTTCTAAACCTGCATCTGTTTCCTGCCAGCTTTCTGGAAACAGGCATATCCTCTGGTGCCAGCAGTGAAGCCAGGCTGCCTGAGAGGCCTGTACCCAGCGCTGGGTGGAGCAGGACCTGCAGTCTTGAGGGGGATTTCAGACTGTCTGTCATCTGATGCAAGTGCAGTCTCAGCTGTGCGTCTGCCCAGTCCTCACCCAGGACAAGATGGAGCTGTGACTGGGATTTCTGAGCTCTTGGATCAGAAGGAGGGACAAGTTAGTATCCCTTGCTAGGGCCCAGCACTTGCTCTATGGCAATAGGTGGGGGAAGGAAGGAAGGTTCCTAAAATCCTTGGGAGCAAGAGGGAAACTGGGCCAAGGAGCTAAGATCAGAAAGCATTGTTATCATCCCCTGGTCAGTCTCTGCCAACCTGCAGTGCATGTTCCTCTACATACAGCCCTGATGCTAGAAGGGGTGGGCAGAAGACCTTTTACTGGAAGGTGTCTCTCAGGTCTGGACTGAGATACCTGTTATGAGTTGGGCAGGCGTGTGTGGCTGCCTTGCTGCTGCCTTTCTTGTTCTGTGGCTAAAGAAGCCCCTGGGATCTGTAAATCTGTCACCTTCCATGAATGTTGTGTTCTTGGGGCATCTTCTCATGGAGAACTTGTAAGCCTGGTCAGTGCATACAGTACCAGAAGCATCCATTCCTTCCCAAAGCCTAGGGCCCTTTTGTGCTGCAACATGGTAATTAATCTGATTAATTGCTGGAGGTTCTGATCTCTTCTGGAGATAACTCTGAAGAGTTGTTCTCCTTCATCTGTGCCACCATCTCAGAGCTGCTCCCTTTGCCAGTGAAGCAGCATTCTGCTGCCAACTGCTATTGCCAGATGTTATTCTGGAGAAAAATGTTTTCTTGTGAAATGGTGGCGGGGATAGGCATGGGTGGGGCTGTTGGCATGTTCATACTGTTGCTTTCCTTATTAGCTTCATTTGTTAGTTTCTAAAGCACAGGCCTGGCTGGAGCTTTTGAGTGGGCTGGCATGAAGCAAAAGGAAATAGTTTCCTGCAAATAAAATACAGTTATGCTGCAGAATGGGCAGCTGCTGTTCCCAGCCTTGGTTCATCTGGCTCTAAAGCCGGACATTAAAAGTGTGGTGACAGAGATAATGCTGATGGTCACCTGATGTGCAGCCTGGCTGTGTGTACCTGTTTCTCAACTTCCTTTGCTGTCAGGTGTTTTGCCAAGGTAGATGAGTGTCTGTACTGCATGGCTGGGTGCAGCTGCAGTGGGTCCCTGGAGGGAGCTTGCATCACTTGTGGGAAGATGTTTTGTAATTTAACTAAGCATGAACTCTATGCCTCTGGAAAAATGTAGAGGCTGTTTGCTTGCCTGCTTCCAGGGAAATTGCTGGTTTAGGAAGACGTTGCACTCTGACATGAGTGCACAATGCTTGCATCATTCCTTGCTGGCTGGTGGGGTAGAAAAGGGATGATTTTTTTATTGAATGCAAGTGGTGAGGATTTGGTTGCATTTCTGCATCCAGTGCCTTTGTCCTGTCTGCCTGGTCAGGCAGTGATGAGAATATTTTTTTTCAGACTCTGAGGTCTGAACAACAGGCAGTGAAGTGACATGGAGCTGTGCTTGCTGCAGACCTTCCTCTGAGGAACCTTCCCCAGGGTGTAGCAGATCTGTAACACTGCACTGGGACTGACTCACAACAAACTCCCATTCCTTACATATCTGTAGGGGCATTTTATGTTGTCAGATCATCTGAAGCCAATGGTTGTATTTCTTCCTCTTAGTAGCTGGGAGAGTCTCTGTAGTGCCCTGGAGGACAGCTGGGCAGTGAGAAGGGCCATGAAAAGTAAGCAGTGAAGAAAAGAATTAATTACTCCAACAGACTGCTGGGTTTCAAAAAAGACAGGACATCTGAACATACAACAAGTACGTTCCCAGTTCCAGTTGTAAAGATTAAAAATAGCCCAAAGTTAGAGGAGGATCTATTTAAGGCAGTTGTAACTAATGCCAGTGAGAAAATAATATTCTTTGAAGACACATTATTCCATAAATATCAGAGACCGAGGTCTCTGTTGCCACCTTCAGAACAGCAGCTACAGGCTGTAGTCAGGAGCCAGACTGGGATTTTCTGGAGAACAGGTCTGGGATTGTGCGAGATCTTGTGTGCAGGTCACCCAGATTGGTACGAGAGCTCTTTATCTGAGCAAGCACTGTCCTGTGTCCCTGAAGTCAGTTGAATGGTTTGTTCGCTGGCTTACTTCAGCAATAGATCAGAAGTGTTAGATCTTGCTGGAGGAGAGTAGTAATGCTGACCTTCTGGGAGAAGTGGTGTGATCACTGACTCACTCAAGCTTTTCTGGCTTTGTGTTTTTTTAGGAACTTGGTGAACCAGAAAGATGCGTGAATATACAGAAAAGAAGGAAACATGTGGGACCATCTGTCTGAAGTACCTGCTCTTCATCTTCAACTTCTTTTTCTGGGTAAGGAAACTCAGTCTGTGTCAGAGATGGCAATGAGATGGCACTGCAGTTTTGGTGTCAGGGGTGCAGAAATCTTGGGCGTGATGAAGTCTTTGGGAAGAAGTGCTGATGTCAGTAGGTCACAGCTTTTGTCCTGTTGGGTGAAATGCCACTCCTTGGGCTTGCCTGCCCAGGCTGCAGAAGTTACGGTTTGACACTGTAGCATGTGGCTGTTTCTAGGTCATGTTATCAAATATAGAAATTACAGGAACCCTGAAAATAAGCCTTGTTTTTTTCACCTGGTTTGCTTTTTCCAGGAGCCTGAGGGCTCCACTGTCTTGCCATTCCTCCTCTCAAAATGGCAGAGGGAGTCCTGGCAGTGAAGGAAGTGGTACAGCTAGATAACACACACCTTCTTGCAGCTGATCCACTTTAGAGCTTCTTAGAGTCACAGTTTCCATCAGGAAAGTTACTGCTGCCAAAGGATTGTGTTTTACTTTGGTGCATGGGACAGAGCAATGGAGTGTTCAGGTCAGACCTTTACGGAAAACTGTCTGAGTTTACCAGAAGCTGCCTAAAACCCTCTGGAAACTGAAGGCTTACAAAGAGAAAGGGGACTGCTGGGGGTGTGGTTGGGTTCTCTGTACTCATTTGCTACGAGGGTTGAAGTTCAGCCAGCCAGGCTGGTCATACAGATTTGACATGTTTTATTTGCCCAAAACCCAGTGTGGCTACATTTGGGAAGACTCTGGTCTGAGTATGAACTGCTGTGCACAGGTAGATGGTTTAGACGGCTTCCATCTCAGGCTGCCTGGGGTGCTGAACGGGGTGCCTTGAAGCTCAGCCCTTCCCACTGCACTGGGACCTGCTGCAGTCCCAGTGAGTCCATCCTTTAATGTAGATCATCTTTGGCTCAGCTGATGGAGCTGTGGCACATCCTGCTGTCCCTGTCCAGCTGTTCTGGGAGGTGAGGAAGTTCATGCCTCAGACACCCTTCATTTGCTGGCTTCTCTCTCTCCCCAGCTGGCCGGTGGGGCCGTGATGGCAGTGGGCACCTGGACCCTGGCTGAGAAGAGTGACTACATCAGCCTGCTCTCCTCCAGCACATACTCCGCAACTGCTTATATCCTGGTGGTGGCTGGGGTGGTGGTCATGGTCACTGGCATCCTTGGGTGCTGTGCCACCTTCAAAGAGCGGCGGAATTTGCTAAGAGTGGTGAGTTTCACTTGGTTGTTTTGTTTGAGGGAAACATCTTGGTTGTGTTGTGTGCAGCTTTATTTGTCTGTCCCAGAGCAAATACCACTGAGGCCCCCAGCTCCTGGCAGCAGTGCTGTTCATGTTCCAGGGGACAGGTTTTACTGCAGAGCATTTCCTTTCGTCCATGCAAAGAACGTGCTGCATGGTTCAAGAGTAAAAAGCGTGGTTGTAGTACGTATGCTTTGTGTAAGAACATCTGTTTGAAACTATTCAAAACAAAATCTTGTGGCTTTTGTCTCTTCCTTCTTCCTTGCCCATTCTATATTCTGTTTTGGAAAATGGAAAGAGGGAGGAAAATACTAGAGACCTGTAACAAAACTAGCTTTTAATGACATTAGGTTCAAGCCAGATGAACACACCTTTTCACTTGGTTGTCAAAGATCAGAACATTTCCAAGATTCTCCTCAGTTGCAAAAAAATTACTTTAGTCTTGCTTCCAGAAAAAAAGAGCTGTACTGTTTTGATAATCTGCTGCTGCTTTTACACCTTTCTCTGTGTTACTTCTTGAGCTCCCTGCTCACCCCACCCACCTACACTGAAGTTTTTTTTACTTGGGCTTTCTATTTTGCTTGCTCCCTCTCAAATCTCCCTTTCAGCCTGGAGTATGTCAGCAGTCTGTTTTAGTGTCTGGGCTGCAGTGGTGAGTGCAGTGACTGAAATAACAATCAGTGGCTCTTGGCTTTCACAGGTACAGAAAAAGATACTTCAGCCACCAGCTCCTCCCTTTGCAAATCCTCATTCATGTGACTGACCCCATTTCTCCTCTTTAGTTTGGATAGAGGAGCAGAAATAGGAGTTGTGAGCGTGCCTGATGCTTCACTGCTGTGAAGAACTGTGAGAGGCAGAGTAGGGCCAGGGAGGGAGAATAAAATATAGAGGGAGACACAGTGAGTGCATTGCTGATGCTTGTTCAGTAGGCTCCTGGTCTGTAGCAGTTGGTTTTGGCCTTGCTTCACTGACTCTCCATGCCAAAGAGATCTCCCTTTGTCTTCTTCCCTCAGCCAGAAGCTACGTATGAAAATCCAGTGGGGTTTTCTTTGTTATTCTGCCATAGAAAACTAATAATTGTCTCTAGGGAACAAAAGGTCACTCTGTCTCCTTACACCACGCGTCCTTTTGGAATGGCTGGTTGTGACAGGCCTATTGTCTCTTCTTTCTTGTGCTCTGCTTTGGTTGCCCTGAGTCATCTGAGACAGGGCTGGGTGAGCCTGGCTGGGGCCCTCTGCCAGCTCTGAGCTCAGACAGTAATCCTGACAGCTTCACAGTCACCCCAGGGGCTGTGCCAGCCGGTCCCACTTTCTCTCTGTACGACAGACCCATGTAAGTATGGGAGGGAGCAGTATAAGCAGCATTCTCTGCTCTCCCTAGTGATGCCTTGGTGCTTTTAAAAATCAATTACTGACAGCTTTGGGTGCTGTTTGTAAAATGCATGTCTGGTTTTGAGGTTTTTTTTCCTCTTGAAGAGTTGGGAAGCTGTGAATTTTTTTTGCTGCCTTGTATGTAATTACGAGTTTTATGGGCCCACTTCAAGGCTTTTCATGGTATTTCATTGCTCATTACTCACAGCTCTGCTAGTTTTTTGTCATTTCTTACTGGCCTTCCTTAACCATGTGCTCTTCTGAGGCTTGGGCAGCACAGGTGGAGTTTCCTCTGGCTCCCTGAGCAGGCAAGGCAGTGGATCTGCAGCCTGGCTGGCTGTGATGCTGCAGTCCAGCTCTTTACAGTGACACAGACCACTGTTATATCATACTTAAGTCAAAATGCAGCAGGAGTCCCAGGGAAAGACCTGTCAAATAGAAGACCTTGCTTATAAAGGGAGAAGATGACTTTCTTTAGGCTTGGCCCCTCACACTGCCTCTTCTAGTCAGCTACCTTGGACAGGGAGAAGGGAACACACATGGATTCGGATTTCTGTTCCTGCTGCATTTCAGCCTGGAACCTCCCACTGAAGTGAGGTTGCTGGTTTAGGAGTATAGTTGCTATCTATCTCTTTTTCAGGTAGTGGGAAGATGTCTCCAGATAATCATTTGGGTTGTAGGTGGGTTGAACCATTTTTTGTGTTATTCAGAGAAAACACGCTTAACACTTGGTACTTCACTCAAAACTGGATGGAAGCATTGGACTCTAGATCTTGAGGAGACACCCAGTAGCCCTGACTCTGTCTTGGAGCCAGAGCCAGGGTAAATTTTGCTTAGAGCCCACCCAAGTCCGGGCATGTGTTTGCTAGAGGGCTTCTGGTGATCACACATTTCTGACTTGGGAAACAAGTAGGGCGTGTCCCTACGGTTTTGTGCCAGAACTGGCCTACTCCTCCCATAGCAGACCTCTAAGAAAGCCCTGCAGCTACAGCTGGAGAGCAGGGAGAGCAGCCCTGTGCTCTGTGTGTGTCCAGAGTGACAGCTGCTGCTCCCCTGTATCGGTGTGATACTTAGAAGTGGCCTTGAGGGAATGATGAGAGTAAGATAATGGTGGAGTGTATCAGCACAGGCAGGTTGGGTTCATGAGTGGTAGATGCACTAACCTCCCTCACAAGGTTTTACTTGTGACTCAGATTTGTTAAGGTCTGCTGGATACTTGTTTGTTTCTATCCACTGTAAGCCAGCACAACGAGCAGAGAGCTTGTGGTGACATAACTTTAGCTCTACCTGAATGCACCTGACATTACACAGAGCAAGGAAAAATAAATAAGCTTTCCAGTCCATTGGTTATTCTCAGTATCCTGCCATCCTCCTGCCCTTCCTTGGCAGAAAGATGATGTCAGGTTAGTAAAGGCATAACAAGATCCTAACAAAAGAGAGCCGGCCGTTGTATCAAGGCCTGCCAACCCTTTCTTGCTGCTTTTCAACCTCCTGGGAGGGTTGGGAGCAGCCTTTAGCTATCCTGCACTCCAGTGGGTGACTCACTGCCCTGGGATGAATGGGTACCTTGTACAGGCGGCTGCAGAGATGGTCGGGATCGCTGCGGGGGAGAGCCTGGGGCAGGGGAGTGAAAGGCCGAGATTGTGTGCTCAGATTAAAGCCCGGTCTGCAGATAAAACCCAGCTGTCCTTCCTTCGCAGCTGCTGAAGCCCAGCAGGGGCGAAAGAGGAAGCCTGAGTGTGTCATTTTACTCCTGCAGAAGGGGCTTGGAAATACCTAGTGAAAAGAGTGCACAGTGGGGGTGTAAGCCTTGTACAACAGAAGGCGTCCTTGCTGTGTCCACATCTTCGCTGTCCTTCTTTGTGCAGGTTTGATGTCCAGTTACATTTGTAAGGAGCTTTGTCTCTTGGTAACAGACCTTTCTTAAGATTGATGGTAAAACAGAAAATGGGAGATACTTTGTTCTGTCCTAGGGAAGCCAGCTCTTACAGGGATTTAGCTTGAGGTCCTTGTTGTGGCTGGAACTGGTGTCTCTTCAGCTTTATCTATGGAAAGATTAATTTATTAGCAGTCACAGAACAGCCTGGGTCTGTAAAGAAACTGTTCATGAACAAGGCAGGGGCTGTTTGTCAGGAGAGGGGTTCTCCCTGAAAAGCTGTCTTTGACCCTAAGAAGGAAGTGGACGCGTCACCCTGGCTCTTCAGGCCTGCCTAGTCCTCTTAATCTATTGCACATATTCCTCATGGGTTTGGCTTCCCTTCTTGTTTGTGTATAGACCAGGGCTCCCAAACAGTTTTCTGCATTTGATTCTCCTTGTGGTAAGCAGGGCTTACCCTTTTCACTTCACTGCCACTAAGCCCTTTTAAGAAATAGTCATGTTCTCCTATTTGTCTTCTAGGAGTTCTTCTCACTTTGGTTTTGAGATGGTGAGCTTTTCCATCTAGATCCCAGTTCAGGAGCAAGTACAGTCCCAGTGCTGAGTGTAAATCAGTGCTGAAGTCCATCCACTTCAATAGTGCCCCATAGCCTGTGGCTGAGCCCTGCAGAAGTCACTGGGAGCCTACATGATGCTTTATGGTTAGCTGCTGTGCTGTATATTTGGTGAAATGGGCCCTCTGTGGCTTTACTAGAACCATCTTTATAACATACATTGCTCCTTAGTAACTTGGTGAAATGCCCTAAACAATGTCAAAACAAGCAAAAGTTTAAATTGTTTTGGTATTGATGTCAGAATCAGATACTTTGTATGATACTGAGTGCAGTCATTAGGTTATCTAGCAACCACTTTCTTTTGTACAGTGATCTTATCTTGGTTGGCTGCACTTTACCATTCTCTGTATCCCTCTGGCTCTGTGAGTTAAACTCACACTTGCTGCTGCTTGTCTTCAGTTATTCTGTGGTTTGGTGGTTTTTTTATTAATCTGTGGGATTGTTCCTTTCCTACCCTATCGAAAGCTTAATCCCAGCCCCTACCTTTGAACACTGCTGCAGAAAAACATCGATGAAGACAGTCATGCATTTTACCAGGTAAAGAAAAGCTGCCTCTGGGCATCTCCTCATGTTCTGCTCTAATGTGCTCTTTTCCCCATTATTTTACAGTACTTCATATTGTTGCTATGCATCTTTCTCCTGGAAATCATTGCAGGAATTCTGGCCTATATCTACTACCAGCAGGTGAGTGGACGTTAGTCCTTGGAGACTCAAACAAGGGAAAGAGAACAGCTTGTTATCATCACGTTTCTCCAGCCAGAATTTGGCTTGGATGCTTGGGACATAGGTCTGGTTGTGGTTCACCTACTCACTCCCCTCCATATACAAAAGACCTTGGATTATTTACTAGTTTTGACAAAGTGGTGGTCATTACTCCGGAGGGACTGCTCAGCCCTGCTGCTCAGCTCCTTCCTGTGGTGCACTTTGTGCCCTGTTTCTCTGCAGACCCTTGTAGAAGACAATTTTTGAGGCTGTGTAGATCTAGGGGCTTTCCTAACACCCTTCAAGGCATAGTGCAAGCAACTGAAATCACATTAGTGCCACTTAGCATGCTCAGGACATAGGAGCAGTTCCTGCTGCATCCGGCAAAGGTAATGAATGGTGCAGCTGAGAGGTCCTTTCAGGTCAACAAGTTTTTGAGAGCTTTACTTCAGCAGCGCAGCTGAGGGGCTGGAGAAGAAGGACAGGCTCCCAACAGCTGCAGGTCTGGCGTGGCACTTCTTGCAGTTGCTGAGAGCAGAGCTTAAGTCATCACTTTGTTTTCAAAGGGATTTTAACCGCCAAGGCACAAACAGCCTGCAAAGTTGCTCTCATGTCTGGAAATTGATTGGAAGTGGCAAATTAGGACCGTTATCAAATGGCTGTCTGAAAAGCAGCTGAACATCCCATCTTGTTGACTTCACTGCCAGGACTCCTTGCCATTCCATTTTCTCTTGGACCTTCTGTGCTTTGCCTTGGATGGGCACTGGTGGTTTGCAAGAAGCCAAAGAACTGTACTGGTTCCTGCCAGGAGGGATCTGGGGTATGAGTGTGCATATTTAACAGGAAAAGATCAATGCTGGCAGGCATGGCAGGAAGCCAGGATCTGTCCATCCATCTGTGCAAAGGCATGAGGTTCATATGTGACAATGGATGAAGAGGAGCTGATCCCTGGGTTGAAATAAGGGACAGCGTATTCTGAACTGTACCCTTGAGCGCTTTAGATCACTTGAATGCATCTCTGACCAACAGCTGCACATCCCTTTGCCCTCTGGCTGGTAAATCCCCCTTCTCTCTCGGTTGCAGACTGCTTGCTCTGTTTGCCACTGTTTTTATTTCAGCCCTTGCTTCGGTGTCTAAGGCTTGCATGTGTGTGTCTAAACTGGTTCTTTTGTTATCTCTGTTCCATGCTGCAGTTCTTCCCCGTGAGCCCGCAGGTAACTGCTTTTCTCCCAAGTAATAATTCCGCTAATGGATTCTCCTCTTTATTTGCCTCTGCCTTCCAGTTGCTGAACCTTTTCCTTTCTTTCTATTATGCTAAGTCCTTTGCATTTCCATAGAGCTTCCCAGCCCAGGATCTCAAAGCATTTTGCAAATATTAATGAATGATGCCTCATGTCATCTCTATGAGGTAGGTGTTGTCCCCATCTGACACATGGGGTTGGAGAAAACAGAGTTTCAAAGGGAGAATAAACTCCAGACTGTATTTTGCAAAGTTCAGCATAATCAGATGTTTGACTTCTCATTTACTACTTACTGTGTAGAGTAAAAGGTATATAAAGAGGTTGCTCAGCTGTTTGATCCATTGATCCCATCTAAAATGCATGTTGACATTGTCTATTGGTATAGGAAACTTGGAATTTCAATTTAGTTGGACTAAAGCAGTGTTGCTGCATGAACCAGTATGGAAAAAGAAGAAAAAAAGACGGAGCTCTGTGGTACTTTTTGGCTGTCACCAAAGGGTGAGAAGAATTCAGCTAGATTAAGAGTCTTCCTAGGAATAAGTGTTTGAATCCAATCACCTGAATGTGCCAGTGGTTTATGATGATGCTTTCAGAAATTCTGCTCTTGCAAAATCAGACTTTGTCTCTCTATTATCAAGAAAGGCCTTGCAGTGATTTTTGCAATCACACACTTTTAATTCCCTCCTGTGGCATCCTTTTGAGGATGATACAAGAGCTGTTTGGTCTATGTGGCTTCAGTCCACCATGCCACAGACTTTCGATTTCTTCCTGCTTCTGGACAGAGTGATTTGTATTTTTTACAAAAACAGAGTTCTTAGTATTTTGTTACAGGTTTTAGAGGGAGAAGACTGCACATGGTCTCACAGGTGTATTGATGTTTAAGCAGGCACACTTTTATATTCCCTTTCATTGCAGTCATGTCTTGGCAATTTGGCATATTCAAGGTGAGAAGTCATGTGGGGTTGTGTAATACAGGTTGAAATTTGGTCCCAAAGCACCTCTTTCCGGTTACTAAAATAGAGGCCTGATCTGTAATCATTTGGAAGTAAGCCTTGGAGGACAATCTTGAAGGAAGCTGTAGCTTCCACTAGGTTCTCCGTCCTCCTCTTGGAGCAAAGGCAGTGGAATGTATGCAGGGCTTTGGGTCGTTCTGAGGAGTGAGTTTGCCTTGTGATTTTATCCCACTTGTCTCTTCCATTCAGCTGAGTCTGGAGCTGAAGCAAAATTTGAAGAACACCATGACCCAGAAGTACCGGAGGGAGGGGGAAGAGAGTGTTACCAGTGCAGTGGACAAACTTCAGCAGGAGGTGGGTGTCTCTGGGGGCAAAGAGAATTAATGCAACTGGAGGCCTGAAAACCAAGCACGCAAAAGGCATCTCCTGACATCCAACCTACAGATATTTCTTCTGTATGTTCTGCTTATTCTGACTCAAGACAGAGTTGGGTGAGGTGCAGGGCGTGAGCCATGCAACTGGCAGAATTGCATGGTATTATCACTGAATTGCATGACTGGTAGCACTGGGGAAACGATATCTGAACTGCTCCCAGTGAACTGGAGCTGCCAAGTCACTCTGACAGCTGCTTCTGCTTTCCCAGTTCAAAGCTTTGGAGAAATTGCTGACATTTTTCATTAAGCTTCTCAGTACCCTAGAGAGCAAGATGTAATGAAGGAAGAGCTCTCCTGCCGCTGTTGCTGGCTGTGCCTGGCTCAGGGGTGGTTCAGGTTAGGTCTGCCACAGTTCTGACAGGTTTTCCCACAGAAAAGGCCCTTGTGCATAGGCACTTTCAAAGCACAGGGCCTACTCTATGCATAGTGCCATAGCAGGTGCATTTGTGATGGTAACTGGTAATTAAACTTATCCTGTTGCCATCATTAACACGCACTTAGGAGCTGAGGCAGCTGCAGGTGCACTCTGGTTACAGTTCGTCCCAGCAGTAAACAAAAGTCACAGCTGCTGAAGGGTGGATGAATTTGGTATTTAATGGCCATTTGGGGAACGCTTAACACAAAAGTCACTAATAATTATGAAAAAACCAAACCCATGAGATAGCTGGAGTGTCTGCAAAGGAGGGTGAAGCCCAGGGTTTGGTGTGGGAGGCTGGAGGGAGAAGAAGGTTGCAGTGCTTGCAGGCTCAGCCTTGGCTCTCTGTGTGTACAGTTCAAATGCTGTGGGAGCAACAACTACACGGACTGGGCCGACAGCCTGTGGATCAAATCTCCAGAGGCCAGTGCGAGGAAAGTCCCAGACAGCTGCTGTAAGACGATCACTGACCTGTGTGGCCGAAGAGACCATCCTTCCAACATCTACAAGGAGGTAAAGAGCAGAAGGGCTTCAGAGCCACCTGTCACAAAGTGTGTAAAGGAGGCGGGCAGGGAGTGAGGGTGTTGTGTTTTTACTGCCAACTGTGTCAGTAAGCTTCAAAGTCAGTAGCATTCCTTGGAATGTAGAATTCACTTCTTTAGATGAGTGTTCAGCTCTGTAGACTGTTATTTAACATGTAGATATAGATAAAAATAATAAATTATGTTTGTTACCACTGGGTACATTAATGATGGGGTAAGCAGGAGAGGTTGTTGGTTCTGGCAAGAGACTTGGATGCAAGTCCTACATTGACACGGCTTCCTGTGGTTGGAATTACTCCATGAGGTGCAAATGGAGATACTTCTGGTCCTTGATTGATAGTTGCAAGGCAGACTCAGACAGAGCCTGGTGTTCCAGGTTCACACCAAAACTCACTGCTGTAATAAACAGCAGTGGGAAGAATTTACTCTTAAAAGGCTTTTTCAGTTATGTTAGAGTTCTTGGTACTGGCNTCTCTGGGAGGGGGGGGAGGGGGGTAGAGAACCATCTCCTCGTCTCTCCACCCTTCCATCCTGCAGAAACTGGCACAGTCCCGTCTCCTTCCATCTCTCTCCCTCTCTCTCTGGGCTCCGGCCTACCTCTCATCCTCAGGCCGCAGGGCTTCAGGCGGCATGGCTGCCCCTCCCTCCCCCACCCAGGCCCTAGGCCCAGGCCTTCAGGCCTCGGGCTGGGTGAGGGAGGAGATGCGCTCCCTTCGATAACCGGAACACAAAAGGAAGTGCCTCCGTGAATCTCTCCTTTATCTCCCCATGTTCTCAGAGGTGACACATCTCCTTAGTGGCCACACCAGATGTCAATATTCACTTCTAATCCATGATTGGTTTGACTACACCTTCCTTAAAAAACTTCCTTCCTGTCAAACCAGGACACAGGTTCACACCAAAACTCACTGCTGTAATAAATAGCAGTGGGAAGAATTTACTCTTAAAAGGCTTTTTCAGTTATGTTAGAGTTCTTGGTACTGGCTACACTCAGCAGCATTTCCTTGGCCTTTTGGCCTCACAGGAGTAAACATCCCCTCCAGGCAGGAGCTAGGCAGTGAGTGAGGGAATCTTTCTCCACATACCTGAGAGAAGAATGACACTCTGTGTGTGATGTGGCCAGTCCTTTTGTGTTTCTCTTGCCCTGCCAGCAGCCACCTTGGGTTTGTTCAGAGGTTCCTGGGCCATTTGGTCCTGAGCAATACCAGCCATGATGCAGTTCACATCATCTGCTTAGCTTTTCCAGAGATATCGGGGGAAGAGATTGCTCACAGACACCACTTTTTAAAGTGCTGCTTTCACGGGTTGCAAATGTTGGATTAAAGTGAACAAGAAGTTAAAATGAAGTTGATTTTCCATGTCCCTCCTTTCACCCTGCAGAGTGGTTGCATTACCAAGCTGGAAAACTTCATTCAAGAGCATCTGAAAATTATCGGGGCAGTGGGCATCAGCATTGCTTGTGTGCAGGTAAGAAGGGCTGAGGGGAGTTTTAGGATGCTGGGCAGAAACTGAAGGAACCCCTGAGCTGAGGGATGGAAAAAAGATGTTTTATTGCTCTTCCCTGCCTGGCATGGAGAACTTTCCAGGTACTTCGGGGACCCGAGGATTCACCAGCTCCAAAGCAAAAGCCTTTGCGCCAGTCTGTGAATTCCCTGCAGGTGACGGTGCTTATCCAGCGGGGCCGGGGAAGGAGTTGTGCTCCGGGCCCATGGGAAGCCGTGGCTCGGCAGCCCGAGGAAGCCCTCCTGTGGCCGTGTCCCGTAACTGCCCGCCCCGCAGCCGGGACCTTCCCACCTGGGATCCTCAGTACTATCTCGAGCCAGGCAGAATTTTTCCTTCAGCTGTGTTGTGTTGAAGAACAGCCCCGTGGGTCTGCGATGATTTGTGAGAGGGTGATGAATAAAGGTGTAGAATGTGAATGTTTCGTGCTCCCATTTTAAGAGGGGAGGGCACAGGATATTCTTTTTTCCTGCTGCAGACGTGTCTGGGAGTTCCTCATCTTCCCCTTTGTTCTGGCAAGCAGCCAAATTACACCCCAGGAAGCTACTGGTGGTTAATTACAAGGATTAGCACACATTGTTTTTTCCTGCTGCCTATTGCAAGCTGTAGCGTGTTATCCCCAGGCAGGAGCTGGCTGACACTCCAGTGTGGGTCTGAACTGTCAGTTTGCAAGTTGCTGACTCCACTGCATCCATTCTGTGGTTTTCATGTGTTTCTTTCTTCCCTTTGCACTGTAGATCTTTGGGATGATTTTCACCTGCTGCTTGTACAAGAGTTTAAAGTCAGAACCATATTAATAGCTGTGAGAGCTCTGTCGCTCCCCCTCTGCCACTTCCCTTAGCACCTGCCAACCTGACCACTCTCCACCACCGCCACCACCAAAGTGTCTGTAACGTGAGGAGTTGGCTCTGTAACTGAATGCCTTTAGAACCATGCACTGCCTTAGCTGCCCCTCTGGGGAAAGTCACCCTCCTTGTTGTGTACAAGGCAGCCAGGAGTTCAGCGGGTCCTCTTCAGTGTCAAGAAATAAAAGAGCTGTGGATCTTCTGCTAGAAGCTTTAGCACAACAGTCCCTTGATATAACTACAAAGCAAGATTTATCCAAAGCCATTTCCCATGAGGCTTTTCCCGAGCCAACATGAAGCTATCAGGATGCTGTACAAGAATCATGGTTTGCTCTCCAGAGAAGTGGCTCAGCAGTACCGGGCATTGACTGTGAGGACAGATGATGGTTCCGAGCTGGAGGCAGAGCTGAGTTTCTCATACATGGAAGATTTCTCTCCCTCCTCCCAAGTGTGCACCTATGTCCTAACACAGCTGTTGTCCAGCAGAGAGGATGCCTGCCTGGTTACTTGGGCCAGGAGCTACTTGCCCTGCCGACTGGGAGCACAACTTGGTGCAGCTGAAATGTAGTCGTGACACTCATGTTGCCAAGATGTTGTGGGTGCCTTAGGATTTCTCAGCAATTCTTCCTCCTCTTCTTTGAAGCCTTCTCCAACACAGTGCCATTAGGACCCACAAGATGCCTTTTGCTTCCCCGCAATTCTGGAGCAAAGACAATGGACTGCCTTTTTTGGGTCTA
The DNA here is from genome assembly GCA_013389985.1 of Dryoscopus gambensis. Classification (NCBI taxonomy): domain Eukaryota; kingdom Metazoa; phylum Chordata; class Aves; order Passeriformes; family Malaconotidae; genus Dryoscopus; species Dryoscopus gambensis. Next base: position 516,113 of record WEIT01017775.1, read on the forward strand.
GTCTGTTTTACTGGGTGGTTTCCAGCATGAGTGAGAACTCTGTTTCCACCTCCCTGTCCCCTGATGAGGTTTGGTGAAGAACCGGTCTTTTTGTGGGGCTGCCATATCTTCCTTTGGCCTGTTCAGTTAGTGGAAATACCTTTTTCATCTGTTACATGTTGAGAGGTTTCCTTGGTTTGATTTTTCTAACTAAAACCTCCAGGTTTGCCTCCCTTGGGCAGGAAGTGAAAATACACCAATGTTTTATCAGTCTCCAAAGAGCTTGTTAGTCAGCTGGGGGTTTTCTGGCTTTGGAAGCTCTCTTTACTAGTTACTGCTGAGAAGGTCGGGAGAGTTAGTTTCAACCAGCTGCCCCAGTGTACTTGGTAAATTGGTAGTGCTGGGTTAGCTGTTTGCTGCTGAGGAATAGGTTTTAATTAAATATTGTCTCTGCACTGGGGTGCTGGATACATACAGGACACAGACATTGCCATGGACTTGGTGCCAGCAGGATCTTAGCCTGAGTTCATGAGATCTTGTGTTCCTCTTGTCGTGTTCCCTCCCTCCTGATAAGCCTGTTACACTCATGAAGCAGCAGAAAGGGGAGTTCAGCGTTTCTGAGCAGTGAGGACAAGCTCAGACCTTCATAAATAAATTTCTTCCCTCTTCTGGCCTTTTAGCAGTGCTGGCTGAGCCCTGTCTCTGGCAGCAGACAGCCAACATAAGCAAAATCATCCAGACCAGTAAAGGGTCTTGCAGCATCATGGGGGTTTTGGTTCACAGAGCAGAAATCGTGGACTGGAGCTAAAGGGCGACACATTAAAATTCAGAGCAGGTCAATCTGAAACTCCTCCATTATCAGTCCTATGAAATAATCCTCAACTAATGCAGAAAGAGAGGTGGAGGAACTGAGGTGTATCCTTGGTTCCACAGCAGTAGGAAAGAGAGGAAAGAAATCTAAATTATTCTGTAATGATCTAAAGGAGAAATCTCTAAATTATTTCTTGTTTTATAGTAAAGTTCCTTAACAAGTATTGACTACTAACTAAGAGGAAAATATTGAGCATGTTGCTTGAAGCAATATTTTTGATTTCTTAAGCGTATCTTCATAGCTGCCTTTGCCCGTTCCTTTCAAACACATTGTACAGGGTTGGGAGAGGCCAGGAAGAATGAGACATGAACAGTAAGTTGGCTTGTGTCCACTGAGTTCTTTTATATTTTTTCTCTGTGTAACAATATTCATTGCTTTTGGTTTTTTTTAACCCAGTTTAAGTTGCTGGCCAATAGAAAAATAAAGCTTAAGACTCTGTACTGACTGTGTGCAGCAAAATTGAAGCGCTACCATGAGCCAGGTGAGTTCTCTGGCTTGCTCAGATCCTGCTGCTGAGGAGCCAACTCCTCGAGAAGAAGATGATGGATGGAGGGACCAGGCTGGGAGGGAAGCTGGGGGAGAGTCTGCTTCACATCCCTGCCCCTGGCCAGCCTGGTTATGGTGTGCTGCTGTGGGGTGCTGCAGGCTGCTCCCCCCTGAGAGCTGAGGGTCCAGAACCTCAGGGGTTGCTTGGGGTCACAGGGGTTACTTAAGGTCATTTGAGGCTCTGTTAATTGATTGTGGGATCAAATGAGGACACAGGGGTTACTTGAGGTCATTTGAGGCTCTAGTAATTGATCAAGGTCTCACATGAGAACACAGGGGTTAATTACTATGAGCTGGGGCCACATGAGAAGGGACACTTCGGTGTAATGGATCAAACACTGCCAGTGCAGTGCAGGGGAGCCCAAGGCCTCAGTGTCACCCAGTGGCCTGCGGTGTCACCCATCATTTGCTCTCTGTCCCATCAGGGTTGTGACAGGCGTGCTTATTAGCTCTATTAATATCTATTAATTAGTATTATTAGTTTATTATATTAGTGATTATTATCATCTCCTGTAAGCAGTAGCATCTATAGTATTGGTATTAGCTATTAATACATGTATCAATAAATTCTACTGTTGGGATCTCTTAAATTCTATTCACAGTATTATCTTTTAGGATCCAGTAGTAGAATCATCTATTGCAACCTAAAACTATGATTTTTTTGTTAGTATAAATAGTAGATTTATTAGTATTGGTAGTTATTAGTGTATTATTAGCTGCCACAGGGGTATAAATGTGTCCTGTTGGAACCTCCATGGGATTATGGAATACCCTTCCCACTCTTCTGCACCCCGTGCAGCCACGGTCTGTGCACGCAGGTGTGGGCAGCCAGCACTGCTCCAGGGTCCATGGAGGTTTTAGGTCATAGGTTGGACTTGATGATCTCAAAGGTCTTTTCCAACCTAGTTCATTCTATGATTCTTTGTCACGTGGGCTACTCTTGTTTGTCACAGGCCGAGTGCCCAGGCAGGCAGGACAGGGCCTTTGCCATCGGGTGCCTTCCCTTCTCCGTGCTGCCCAGCTGCCGTCTGTGAGTATCAGTCAGGTCTGCTTCAGAAGACCAGCTGAGGGTTGGAACTGGCTCAGGGCTCTGCTGTTCCCACTTACCCAAAGGTAGTGGAAGTCTTCCCTCATCCCGCTTGGGGCTGTAGGGGTGGGAGTGCCCCGTGCCGCGTTCCGCGCCCGCGGTGTCCCCGGCCGCAGTGCGGAGCGCGGCCGCGCGGTGGCGGTGGGGACACGGCGCTGTCCCGGCCCCGGGGAATCCCGCGCGGGAAGGGAACGCCGCTCCTCCCAGCCCCGGCAGCGGGCCTGCTTCTCAGGCTGCAGCACCACGCTGCTCACGCAAGGCAGGCTGACAGCTTGACCGGGCCTGCACCCGGCTCTGAGCCGGGATTTCTGCCAAAAACACCCGCAAGCGATGTTTGCCAGTGCAGGGGAGACAGAGCCGGCTGGCTCGGGAGGGGCGGAGTGAGCCGGTGCCCCGCTGCGGGACCGCTGTGCATTCCTGGGATGCATTGGGTAAGACAGGAATGTGACTGTGTACATTTATGAGACCTCCTCCCAAGCCCCGTTTCCAGGAGAAGTGAGTTGAAGGTGGAGCACAAACCGAGAAGGAAGGGCTGTCCTGTTCCCCTGCGTGTCCTTAGGAGTGCAGTGTGGCCACAGCCACTCTTTCCCACCCCCAAAGGGAAATTAGCACCCCTTCTGCAAGACTGTCATGGGGTGGTGGCTGTGAAGTCTGGAGCACAGTGTCTCTAAGCATGAAGCTATTGCTTAAAAGCAATTTCTCTTTCTCTTTGAAAGGGCTTCTGCAGTGTTCATGCTCAAGGTGCAATTGCCATTTTGCAGCATCCCTGCAGCCTCAGGGCTCGTCCCCCTCTCTCAAGACAGGAGCACAGGCTTGCCTTCCTTTGAACCTGGAGATTTCAGCTGTGCTAATTGCCCTTTGCAGCAGTTAGTTCAGCCCGGGGTCTGCTCTCCTGAGGTGGACATGCGGTCAGCACAATTTGCTTAGGAATAAAAGGGAAAACAGCTGTAGTGGTAAGCAGTTTCTGCAAGGGTCCAGCTTTGGGCAGTCACTCTGTTCCTGTAGTTTCAAACAAGACAAGTATTTTACGCTCCCCTGCAAGGCTGCCTCTAACCCTGAATCAGTTCACAGACATGCCCTTTCTTCTCCTGTCATTTAACTGGGGGGAATTTTCCCCCTAGGGAGGCCTTGGTGCCCCTTTCTTTTGCCATTTTTGATGCCTCCCTTCAGTGGTGGTTGTAATGTCCGTGTTTTCCTGATGGGCTGGGACTGAGCATGGCTGCAGCAGTGGAGAGAAAGTCAAGGCTCAGGCAGTCATACTATCCTCCCTGGTGAGATAGGACAAACACAGCCTGCTTGGGAAATGGCAAAGGGGAATGCTCGCCCCTTTCCTGCCAGTGGCACTGCCTGGCTGGCCACAGAGGCAATGGGGAGCAGATTCATGTGGTACCTTCAAAGATGCCAAATTCCTTGTGGGGAGGGAGCATAATGCTCTCAAACGAGCTGTAATCACATGAACAGCAAGCATACTGATGCCCCCCAAATGCATTCAGTGACTCATCCCAGCATCATTCCAAGTTCCCCATTCTGGGGTTCTGAAGTGCTCTTACGCCCTGCAAAGGAGGCTGCTCCCCCTGGGTTCCGGCTGCCTGCATTAACAGAAAGGATGCTGCACGTGCCGAGGCCACCAGGATCAGCAGCTTTCCTTCTTCTGTTTATGGCTCCTCTCTGCAGAAAAGGAGCTGCTGAGCACAAAGCATTTCCAGGCTTCATTTTCTGTGTATTGAACTATCTTGCTGACAAGAGAAGAGCAGTTTCTACCCACATGGAGTGTAGGGAGAGCCCCGTGCCCTAGCAGGGCCTGATCCTGCCACCAGCTGTGGTCTTCCTGCATTGGGACAGCAACAGCCAACCTTGTCCCCCTGCGGTCCCACATGTGCCTTTGATGGCTGTCACACGTGTCCCTGGCAGCCGTAGGGGGAGTGTGAGGGTCACACTGAGCCCCTTGCACCCCTCGAGGCAGAGAACAACCAAAGCAGGCACTGACACTGGGGTGCAGAGTTGTGGGTGGTGCTTTACAGCTTTGACCATCTGTATGTACATCTGTAGATCTCCCGCCATGCTGGAGGGTTTCCACTGCCTGCAGGAACCCTTACAGGTGAGGTTTATATTTCTTACTTTGCTCAGAAAGGCTGGAACCCCTTTATCCCAAAGTCTGACACCACAAAAATGTGCTTGATCCTTCCAGAGTCATGGTTCCCCTCTCCCTCCTCTCCAGTTCCTGGGAGAGGTTCCTGTTGAATCACCGTTTTACCCTCCCAAGCAGTCTTTAGTGACTAGTTGCTTTCCCATGTTGTTTTACATGCTTTAGTTCCTTGATGCCCATTTTGGGATGCAGAATTAAGCAATGATGACCTGAAATGTGAGGCACCAGGCTCAGGTTTTGGGACTTCAGCTGCTATCTTCACTCCTGGAGGATGTCAGCTGAGTTCCCCCCAGACTGAAATAACAGCTAGTGTCACCACAAATGACATCTGAAGGCATGTTCCTCCACAGCCAGCTCCTGTGGTTCTTCTCTTGCATGTTATTCCTCTGTTATATACTGAGCATCATCAGGACCTATTTTATATTTACCTAAATTAAATCTTGTCCCATTTAAACGTGCCCAACTCTCTTAAGATATCCCAGGCTAATTCACATATTGTCCTTGTGTTTTCCATCCCTCTTCCATCATCGTTCTACAAACATGATCAACATTATAATTTATTTCCTTTTCCTCCTTCCTCCCTCTCCCACCACCCTTTTCCAGGTTTTTAATAGCAGCCAGTTAAAGGCTGACGTGCTCTTTCCGCTGCTGAATGCCTCGTGCTCTGCGGATGGGCTCATGAATGATTCAGTTGTTTAGGCTCTAGCTGGCAGTTGTGGCAGGATTACTCAAAAGAAACGTTTGAGGTTTGTCTACAGTTCCAGATGGAAAAACCCTGAACCCCAAAACAGGGAGCAGAGCCCTAAATCATGGAACAGCAAAGAAGGTTGCATATGTAGTAAATACGTTTTGCACATGTATTTTACGGTTCACTTGCCTTAGGTAATGTCACGGGATCAGGCTATTAAAATCCCAGTTCCAACAAACGTGGGCCCTTGGCCCCCTTTACACCAAAAAACCAACTTTGCCTCCAGGGAGTGAACTGAATTTAAACAAACGTGGGCGAGAAGAGGCAGCATTTCACAAGCAGAGCAGTGGGTTGGCGGGGATGTAGTTAAGGTTCTGACTGGAATACAGGAGTTGTGTCCCCAGTTTGCTTGGAGGTTTGAGGACACCCCTTGTACCAGGGTTTTTGGCAGGGCTCATGACCCCTTTGGGAAATGAGCAGCTACTTGGATGTTACAGGTGCTGGTCCTGGGTGGGAGTGGAGGAGCAGACAGCAGTGCAGGGAAAGTCCATCCCGCACCGCCTGAGTGAGAGCTGAGCTCCTTTTCACTTTCGAGGCCCCCACCTGGGCCTGCTCAGCACAATGGACAAATTAATTCCTAGCAGTGTTTCCTTTTCCTTGTCCTCTTCGATTGAAAACTTCCTTTTAGTGCCTGTTCAAGCTGTGCCAAGCTCCACAGAGCCCCAGCCGCAGCTGCACCTCTTCTGCTCTGCCTGTAATGTAAGTAACAATAAAAATACTCCTCCCAAGGAGTTACGACCCCACAAAACTGCTGAACTCTGGTGGCGCTCCTCTTCTAAAACCAGCAATGGGAAATGCACATCACTGGTGTCAAACTGCAGCTTCTGGTTTAGAATCAGTCATTTTTTATGGTTTCTCATAGCCTGGAGCTTTGAGTAAACTTGATTCTGCTCTTGCAGGTAGAGGTTCCTGGAATGTGGGTGCAAATAGCTTCTGCTCTCCATGCACTGCTACTCTTGTTTCACTGCTGTAGGATTCAGAGTCCTTCTCAGAGACGGGGTCCAAGGACGCCGCTTGTCTCCCTGGGGAGGACCAGGCGCTGCCAGCCTATGGGTTAACTTTTAGTGATGCCTGAAGTGGCCACCTAAAAAACACCAGAGACTAGACAGGAAAAAGGGAATAAAGGTAGGTGTTTATTTGAAGGTTGTTTGTTTATTTTATTAGCCTGGGCAGGCCAAAGGTGACACCCAAGATAGACCCTGAGTCACGAGTTCTTCACACTTTTATAGGTCTGGTCCATTTGCATGTCAGGGTTAATTCTCCAATAAAAGCTTCAGTAATGATGTAATTTGCCCAAGATCACCCCCCTTCTAAAGATGTAAGTTTACACATTTTGGGCCTAGGATAGTCTGGGTGTCCTTGGAGAGCAGGCTTGAGAAGCTTTGTTAGAACAGCTAACAGGCTACAAGAAACTTCAGAGTTACACAATAAGCAGTACAGGATTTGAAAAAATATAAAAGTTAAAACCTAAGGCATCATTAGCAGGAACTAGGCTGGAGCAGAGAGGGAGTTTGGGGAGAGGGAGACAGTTCCTGCTTCACCTGCTTAGAGCCAGTTCAGGGAAACGAGTTCACCATTCTTGTCTAGTTTTTAATCCCATTTTTCCCCAGGAAAGGGTCCTGGGGGAGGCAGCAAGCCACAGGCCCCTCAGGTGCTCCCACCTGCCCCACACACAGACCCTGCAGGTAGGGGCAGCCTGGCTGACATCACCTTCTGGGCAGGGGTCAGAAACAATGGGCTGTAATTAAGGCAGTTATGGTTTGAATTAGGCACAATTGAGCTAATGGCTTTTTTCCCAGTCTATGTCCTGGATAACCTAAAAGCAAAGCTATGAGCTTGCTTTTGGGGCTTGTAGGAAGCAAACATTCACCCCTTCTTTCCTCCAGCTAATTAATCCTGTCCCCGGTCCCGCTAGAGGTGGCAGGAGATGCCCTGGTTGCTCTTAATGAGGTCAGTTGGTGCCTGAGGGTTATTTGAAGGCTTGAAGCTGCTCTCCAGCGTCTCTTTGCAGGGCTGGGTCTTCCCTTCTGCTCCTCTAGTGCAGGAGAGGGGCTCTGGCACCAACCATAGGGTGGGAGATGGGGAACCACCATCCTTCCCAGCCACTGGGGTCCTGCCCCCTGGGCCAGCCTGCAGGATGAGGTCTGTGCTGATAGAGGCGGGGAAGCCCAGCAGGCTTGGTTTGGGGCTGCTGTTTGAAGCACTGACAAAGGTGAGGCTGAGGCATCACCTGCAAGTGAAGTCAACCTTAGACCTGGTGCTTCCAGCTCTTGAGTTCTTTGTGGTGGCCTGGATCTTGGTGGGAATGTGTCTTCCCACTGTGGGGCTGGCGGCGGCTGCCCTCTCCTGCAAGCCTCCTTGCACCAGTTGCAGTGGCAGCTCGGTGCTGGCCCTCTGCCAAAGGCTGGGGATGAGCAGCAGAGCCAGGACCAGGCACATGGCACCTGGCCCAGCACCCTGCTCGCGTGCGGTCCCTGTTAGTTGCTGAGGAGCACCGCAGCCACACTCTCCTGCCCTCGCAGGCAGCTTGCAAAAGCATCTCAGCTCTTTCTAGACATCCAGCCCCAGTCTTCTGGTGGGATTAAATCCAGCCTGTATTACATCTGCCTAAAAGTTTCCTGGGGACCCGGGGCTCAGCTGCTCCCTGGAGTGGCATCTCACAGTGTCTCTGTAACTCAGGTACCAACATGACTTTAATACAACTTTTTAAAGTATGCATTTGTATCTAGTAAGCCCTTGAGTACAGCAGAGTCCCTTTTATATTGAAATTCAAGATTCTCAATAACATTTTATTATGAGGATTGCTATTTTTGGAATTGCTGTTACTCTGTTATGAGCAAGGCACCTAACATCCTTCAATATGAAATCATTAAGGGCACAGCAGAGTTCATTACAGGGGCATTTCTCTGGATTAAGAACAAATCAATACCACACACTAATATCACAGCCTGCTACCTGACTTTGGTTGCAAATAGCACATCCAGAGGCAGGTGCTCTTCTTTTGGCCTCTTGTGCTCTTCTTCCAATATCTTATTTACTGTTTTCCCCCAAGCTGTTGTGATGGATTTATGAGCAGACAAAATCCAAAGGTTGTTTTTCCTTGAGCTACCTGAATATTGTAGCTTTTAAAATAAAGAAGAAAGAAATAACCAGCTTAAGTTTGTGATATTGCACTAACCTCATATGCAGTATGACTTCCCTGCTTCTGGAACTTGGCTGAGGGAGCTGGGGTTGTTTAGCCTGGAGAAAAGGAGGCTCGGGGGTGACCTTATCGCTCTCCGCAACTGCCTGAAAGGAAGGGGCTGTAGCCAGGTGGGGGTTGGTCTCTTCTCCCAGGCAACCAGTGACAGGACAAGAGGACACAGTCTTAAGCTGTGCCAGGGGAGATTCAGTTTGGACGTAGGGAGGACTTTCTTCACAGAAGGTGATTAGACACTGGAGTGGGCTGCCCAGGAAGGTGGTGGAGTCACTGTCCCTGGAGGTGTTTAAGGAAGGACTGGATGTGGCACTCAGTGTGATGATCTTGTTGGCATGGGCTGTTCAGTCACAGGCTGGGCTTGATCCTCACACATGTCTTTTCCAACCTAATTGATTCTGTGAACCCTCCTGGAAGTGGATTTGTAGAAGGGAGTGAAGGCCTGAAGTTGTCTCTGGTTATGTTTAGTTGCTCACATTCAGAGTGTAGAATAAGTTTCAGGTGTTTTGAGTTAGGAATGTGCCTGAGGGAAGTGGGCTGGGAGGGAAAAAGAATGATAATTTATAAGGAATCTCCAGTAGAAGGAAGAACTCTGCTGTCCAGGTATCCTCTGGAGAATTTCCTTTTTTCATGGAGATGTACCCTGGTTGAGATGTGGAAGCAGTAGGAGTTTGTTGGCCGCCTGGGCATGCTGCCCTGGCTGGGGGCAGGGGGTAAGGTTAAATAAACACCACTGTTGTGGTGGGTCTGGGCCAGTCTGGTCCCGGCCCCCATGAAGGACCTTCAGTCAGGCAGTGCATGACCATGCTGATCCTGGGTGGAGGCTCCAGCTTTGTTCTGGACAACACAGATCCCAGTCTTGGACCTGTCTCAAAGCAAGGTCGCCCATCATGGATTGAGACAAAGGCAGCATAACAGGGGTTTAGCTGTGGGGATGCCAGGCTGGCAGGAACCACTGGCTGCCCTGGCTGTTCCTCAGAACACCTGGAACGGTGTCCCAAGATGTCTCTGGCTGTAGCTGAAATCGGAGTTTCTCCCAGCTCCTGCAGCACACATTCATTTGGTTCAGCAGCAGCTCAGGTCACTGACATGAAAGCTGCCGAGGCCAATGGCATCTGTTTCTCTTTATTTATTAGAAGCAATTTTTCATCAGTGGAATTTAATTATTAATTTTTTGCTTTTCTAAATGTTGCTTAATGGAGGATAGCAGCCATTTTTCTAGGCTGCATTTAATGCTGAGTGGATCCAAAGGGGGTTTTCTTTAAGCTGTTTTGACAATAATATTAAAAAAAAAAATCAAGTTGGTGAAGAAATGTGGAGCTGTAGGCCATCTCTGTAATGATCTGAAGCACTCAAGCCCTTATTAACTTAATGCTTTCATTTACTAGCTTGTTCCTGGAGGAAGACCTCCTAGTCAAACTGCTATTGCTTTTTTAAAAAAAATAAAGTTAGTAATTGCTTCAGCTGCACATCTCATTACAAGGAAAGGCCTACAGCCTAGAGCAGCACTCATCTGATTTTTGTTTTTAAATTTTCCGGGAGAATTTCAGCAAAACCTCGTGTTGTACCTCCAGCCCAAATGTTAGCTGTTGCGTTGCTGCCTATGAATTTATAAACTCAACTGTAGAAGTTCTGAATTCCCACCCTCTTTGGAAATGGGAGGCTCGAGGGCTTGGCTGTACCTGTTATGGTGGTGGTGAGGAGCTGGACAGAGCCCATCAGCTGGTGGGCAGGGGCTGATCAGTGTTGGGAGGAGCACATCCCGTTTCATCAGGGCAGCCTTTAGCCCTGAGTCGGTGCCACTGCTCTGATTACCCTTTACCTCCTTGTTCCACAGAGTAGATGTTTCTCCCTTCTCCCTCTGATCACTGTGTGGGAAGGAGCACACTTTCACACACTCTGCTGGAAGGAAGACTTCATTAAAAAGAAAAAAAGAAGGGGGGAGGCACTTTAAGGCAGCTTTCAGTAAATAGCTGGGGATAATTGGGCTTTAGCTGTGTTCTTATACCTTCTGGATTGCTGGGGACAGTGATGCTGCTTGCAAAAGCTCAGGGCAGCAGCTTTCCATCAGTGCTTCTCACACTGGGCTCTGATTAGTGTCAAAAAGTGACTTTTTAAATCTAGTTTAAAATATTCCATTAGGATTTGAGGGTATATGATAGGGGTTGCTGATAAGGATGCAAGAAGATGCCAGGGTTTGGGTGAGGTTAGGCTACTCCTGGTTGCCCATCTCTGATGATTTCTGAAGAGTGGGATGTGCCATCCCAGAGGTACAGAAAGGGAAACTGAGGCATTGCACTGATTGCCCAAGGCTCACATTAACGAGCCTATATGTTCTTGTCAAGGCCTGTCTGTAAACAGACACTGTGAGCTGAAGCCTTTTTCTGCCCTTGAAAGACACGAGCAATGATGTTACGTGGAGATGGGCAAAGGGAGTCTCTGCTGCTGCTGTGGACCAGCCTGGAGAATGCAAAGAGAGAGTGGAATAGCATGGACCAAAGTAGTTCAGGAAAGATTCCTGTTGAGCTTCATGCACTTGGATCAGGTCTCTGGAGAGATGTTGGCAAGGAAAGTGACATTTAGGTAATCTCTGAAGAATTTCAAAGTTTGTAGATACAGCTGTGGTGAGCCACTAGAAAATGTGGAAAGCAGCAGCTCACGAAAGGTCAGTATGTAAAAGTGGGTGCTGAGCACAGCTGTCCTGCTCCTGGCACTGATTTATTTAAAGCTTTTTTAGAAGTAGTTCATTTCTTGGAGTTCTCCAAGTAGACTTGCTTTTAAAAGAAGGAGATCTGATTCCCAAAGAGAGAGTATTCAGTGTTTATTGTTCCTAGCTCTAAATCCAGCCTGTGGGTTGGGGAGTGTGTTAATTCAAAATCATCAGTGCCTATGGAAAGGCTTGACCACAGCCTTTGCCATTTGCTTTGTTAACTGCCAGGGTTCTTGAGCCCCCTAAAGTCTGTGGGCTTTTAGCTTTTTGTCAGCTGTTCCATGCCTTTCTTTGATCATTAGTTGTTCATCTCCTAAAGAGCAGGAAATAATGAACCCATTTTATTAAAACACTTGAATCGTATTTGGGAGGGATAAATGAAGGGCTTTCCTGCATGAATTTTCTGGCTTGGCTGTTACAAGGCTCAGTGTTGAACACAGGAGCAGATGTATCCTGAAAGTAATTGCAGGGAAACTCATGTGGTACTTGGGATCTTGATGGCTTCACCCCAGCTACCTGTGACCTGCAGTGGGATCTTGGTGGCTTCACCCCAGCTACCTGTGACCTGCAGCACAAGACAAGGTGCAGCTCACCGCAATGGACGACTGACAGAGTCTGGAAGATGTGTCTTTGTGGAGAAGGAGAAATTAGATTAGGGGTGCACACCCTAACATTTTCTGCATGACTTGGCTCTACATTCCCTGTATGTTTGTGGAAGGGAGTGTGAAGGAGAAAGCAATGAGGGTTTAAACAAGACCTACTCCCGTGTAAATATTGTGCTGCTTCCAAACACCAGCCCAAAGAAAAGCCTTGCAGCTGCCCCTGAGTGGCAGGAGTCACTGCAGCCAAAGGTAACTTTTTACCTTTTTTTTTCTTCTATGGCCTTATGTGCTAGAAGTGCACATGGTTGAAGTCTGCAGCAAGATCTGAAAGTTGAGTGCCTAATGCTTGGGCACCTCAAACAGCTTTTCTTAGCAGACCTTAACAAAATGAATTAATCCTGATCACCCAAGTGGTGCAGGGCACCACAGGCTACCAGGTCATTTTAAGTCACACTGAAGTTAATGAAAAGACTCCCACAGACTTCAGTGGGCGACACATCAAACCGTCCAGCATGGCAGAGCCAAAGGCTTGGCCACGTGCTCCCTGTCCTGGGTTTTCAAACATCTTTATTGTGCTGTTCTCACTGAGCAATTAAAAAGTGCTTTCTCACTGGCTGGAGGAACTGAATAAAAGTTGGAGCTGAAAGCAAAGCCAAAATGTAAATCATGGTGCAAATGCACTGAAGGGGAAAGGAACTCTATGTTCATATTCTGGGCCAGCAGAACCAGGTGGAAGTAACATTATCTTGGAGATGTCTCAATTGAGAAGTTTCAGTAATAGGAAAATTTTGCTGGCTAATTGAGCTCAACTGGATGTATATGGGTCTGCTCTGAGAGGGGTTAAAGTAGAGATGCTATTTTCTTACTAGGATCCATACTGAAGTTAAAAACTATTTGGAATTAAACTGATTTTAGAGGCAAACAGGCTATATGGTTTTGTTTGGGTTTCTTTTTGTCAGGGCAAGGATTGATTTTTCTTGTAGGGCCATTTGCAGCAAAAAAGGTAGCTCCTGTTCTCGATTCTCACAGATTATTATCAGTGAAATGTAGCTTTGTAGCCACAGGGCTAGTTAGACATCTTGATGGAAATACACAGCTGTGGGGGTTTGTGTGATGGTTTTAATCAGGATTTTGAGAGTTTTCATATTTCTTCATATAGGCAAGAAACATATACAAGAAGTCAGACTTTAGTATCTAATTCTAGACTGCATATAGGGAAAAGTCATGGGAAGAACAAAAGCCCAGCACACATCTCTCTGTAAATCACCCTGGGGTGAGACCCTCACAAGAGGTGGTTTTTCAGAGCAAAATTCCTTTTGAAATATAAAACCTGAGGCTCATTATAGATTGGCACAAAAGCACTTCAGTTCCTTCCTGCAGATGGATTCAGAATTATCATCAAGATGGCTTTTTTGTTTAAAACTGTCATTTCAAGAAACATAAAGCTTTCCAAGCTCACACAGCTTGGTGCTGATGTTCCAGGTAGAAGCAGGGTGCTGAGCTCCATAAGCAGGTTCCTCTGTGCTCTCATGACCTCAGCTCCCACCATGTGTTGCAGGCACCACTGCGTTATTTCGGTATGATTGCCACGTGTGAAGGGAGGCTGGGGCCTGGGTGACAGAGGGTCTTCTGTCACACTTCTGGCTGTGACTGCTTGCTTTTCCAATACCAGGTGTGCTGGCTTTGGCTGGGCTAGAGCTGATTCTCGTCACAGTGGCTGGTATGGGGCTGTGTTTGGATTTGTGCTGAACACAAGTAATCTCTGGTAATGCAGAGATGTTTTTGTTATTGCTGAGCAGGGCTCACCCAGAGCCACGGCCTTTTCTGCCTTTGGTACTGCCATGCTGGGGAGGAGGCTGGGGGTGCATGGGAGGTTGGGAGAAGACAGCCAGGACAGCCAGGTGACCCCAACTGACCAAAGGGAGATTCCAAACCAAATTATATCACAATATGAAGTGAGGGGGAAGAAGGAGGAAGGGGGGAACATTTGGAGTGATGCCATTTGTCTTCTCAAGAAACCGTTGCAGCTATGGGGCCCTTCTGTCCTGGAGATGGCTGAGCATCTGGCTGCCCATGGGAAACAGTGAATTAATTCCTTGTTTTGCTTTGCTTGCGTGTGCTGCTTTTGCTTTCCCTATTAAACTGCCTTTATCTCCACCCACGAGTTTCCAGCTTCTACCCTTCGATTCTTTCCCCAGAGAGAATCGTTCCTGCTGGTGGGAAATGAGGGAGCAGCTGCGTGGGGCTTGGTTGCTGGCTGGGGTTAAACCAAAACCTGGGTTAGTGGGAGCCCTGCAAAGGTTTTTCAAGACAGACTTGAAAAATTTCCAAAATGTTTTATATGCAAGGTGAGTAAGTGACTGCAGAGGAGTGGTGGGATTTTTGTATTTTTCCAAAACCTTCCAAGTGACAGAATTCTTCATGTAATTAAGGACTGCATATTCAGTACCATTTCTCTTATTTTTTTTTCCACTGCCGCCTATCTGTTGATTCTGTTAAGGGCTTCTTTTTCTGGTTGAAGGAAAACTGAGGCTTTTTTATTTCTTCTGTGTATACACCATCTTTTACATTGTCTTGAAAAAGTGTGGTTGTTGTGAGCCTATTTAGTGGCTCTTCCCAAAGACATCTGGCAGGTTAGAAAGCAGATCCAATACTCTTACTTTATTAACTGCTGCAGAAGGTAGCACAGGGGAAGTGACAGCAAAAAGGGAATTACTTTTGTAGTTACCAATGGGCAGGGGTGAAAAATGGGATTTATAGAAATCCATTGAAAATTTCAGACTCTTTCTGCAACAGGATTTAAGCTCTGCTTCTGCTCCTAACCCTCCCAAGGACAAAACTCTCGAGACAACCTTTCACATAATCACGATAAACTGTTTGCTTTGCCACATTAGAGAAATGGCTTCTTTTGGTTAATGCTGCATTTGCAAACTCCTGAGGAAAAGCTGTGATGCACACAGGGTGTCAAGGGCTGCATGAGCTAATATTAATGCCTGCTGTGACTTAACTCTTGCTGCTCAGGTGTTTTTGTGGCTCCTTGGGTGACATCTGTCTGATGGAGTGATACCAGACTGCCATTGGCTCCCACTGCACCATGTTTTTGAGAATAGTAACAAGAGCAACCAAGGTGGGTTTTTCTTTTTCCTTCGCATTTTTGAATGAGGCCTGCTGTGTTTTTGCAAATTGCATTTCCATTATTAAGTATTTAAGAGCCATAACTTTTCATACCAGACAACTCGGCACCCGCTTTGAAAAGAAACATGTTATTCTACAGCAGAAAACGAGATTAGAAATTTGCTTTTGAAGATAGAAAGCAAGTCCTGTCAGCTCGTCTAATCCAGTTCCTTGGCAGTGATGCAGGCCAGCTTTCTGCACGGCATTCCTGCACGGCTGCCTCTGCCAGACGTTCCTGTCTGGGCTGCTGCGCTCCCAGCGCGGCTCATGGAGCGAGCGCGGGGCCTGCTGATGGATCTGTGAACAGCCTGGCACGCAGGGCTGTGTCACACCCCACTCTGACAGGGAAAAGCATCCTACACGAGTTCACTTGGGAAAGGTCATCCTCTAGTGCGGTACCCCTTTTACAAAATAACCTGAAAGAGAAGTGAAGGGCTTTTTTTGGTTTGTGTTTCTAAAGTATGTTTAGCTTGCTAATACAGCAGGCATGCAGAATGTAAGCTACCCAACCAACTA
Organism: Dryoscopus gambensis; assembly: GCA_013389985.1. NCBI lineage: Eukaryota > Metazoa > Chordata > Aves > Passeriformes > Malaconotidae > Dryoscopus > Dryoscopus gambensis. The sequence continues at coordinate 531,688 of WEIT01017775.1, forward strand.
TGAAACAAATGGTAGAATTAATTGCTTAATTCACATTGCATTAGGGTAAAGCATAGGTTTTAAGATGTCTTCAGTGAAGAATTGCTGAATATGAGAAACATCTACTACTGCCTTGTAGTAAATTGAAAAGCAAGTTCAAGTGTAAAGATTGGTGGGGTGATAGCCAAAGGCAAGCAGCAGTCCTGCCTCTTGTTTTGTGAGACAATCTAGTTTTAAGCTTTGTGGGTACAAGTTTGACACAGTAAGCACATTAAATAATTACTATTTCTGTAAACCCAGGGTTTGTTCAAACCAGATTCTCTGTACTACAGAAAAGAATCCAGAGGTACGCTTCTTACCCTGCAGCTGATACACAAGTGCCAAAGTTTAACTGTACCAAGGGAGCAACAAACAGACTGCATCCTAAGGAATTATCAGCTTTTCCAGCCCATTCTCTACTGCACTGCTGTAATGATGAACTAATGCTGCATTTGCACAGAATCCTAAACCCGCGCAGTGTAGGAATGGGGCTCCTTCACTTTCAGGTAAGATGGGTGTGTCGGCCTGCGCACACACCATGCACAACGATGCGTTTTCTAGATGCGAGAGAACAGAGTGAAAACGTGATCCAACCTACAAGCTGACTGTGCCAGGCGAAGGTGAGAGCCCTGGGCAGGGTCGGTGCCTGCCTGGGTGTAGGTGACCTTCCCCAGCCCTGCAGCTCCAGCTGCCCTCTCTCCGTTTCAGCCCCTCTCTGCTGGGCCGGGCAGCGCCGCAGCTCACGCGCGGTGCAACGTGAAGTCACTGAAATGACGAGCGGTGGAAAGCGTCTGTAGCAGCCACAGCAGGGTGCAGGTGCTTGGCAGCATCAACACTTTGATCTTGTTCACACCAGCACGCCTCAATTCTCACATCCAGTGCTCTCCACGGAGACACTCAGACATGTTTTGCTTAAATGAAGGCACTGCACCATCTGAATCCCTGTTTTTATGATACAGCAGCCCCAGTGTTTGGTAAGGATTGGGGTAGAGACCACAAGTTGACTTTAACTGCGGTGGAAAGTGTTCTCTACGGGCTCCAGCAGCTTTCTGGAGTAATGCCTCACAAACGTACCCACTGCCACAGTTCAGTCCTGTGTTTATAACCCTTGCCTGCCTAGTGCAGGACACTGATCTGGTTACTCAGCAGTACCCCTAACCTTAGGGTAACCAGCAAGATCCAAGTACACACTTTATCCAGAAACTGTAGGAAGGCTACAAGGGAAAAACTTCCTTTATTTCAACATTTTAATGAAATATAATAGTTTTTCTACATAAACAAACATTTGTTTTTACTGGCAGAAGCATCTAGAAGTTCAAAACTCCAAACACAGATTTAAGAAGAAGCATCCAAATTTTTAATCTCTAGATCTTGGTTAAGTGGACTTCATCATTCCTTTGTTTCCTTGAAAGAGGTTAGTGGCTTGGGGAGTATTTTATCCAGAAGATAAACATCTCTTGATGGTTGCACTGCAGTTGGCTTCCATCCTTTCCTGCCTGAAGTCCAGTTTCAGGTTTAAATTAGAGATACGTTCCACATGGCTTGCAGCACTGTGCTTTTTCCATCTCATTTCTCCAGGGGTGCGTAATTCAAAAGCTTCTCAATCAGATCCACATGGGCGAGGAGCATTCTGCGGCAGCAGTATCTCTTCAAGCCAAGGGCATCCAGGGCATCTCTATTAACGAACAATTAAAAAACATAACGGATGAAGTGAATCAGAACCACTTGTAAGCGTTTCCTAAGCAACACACTGATTACTTTGAGCTCAGTCATAGAGGAAAATTTGTTTGCAGTTCAAAGACAGACAGAAATTCAGCATGTGCTGTTAATGCCCTTTTTCACTTAGTGCTGTTGACAGGGTGGTTGCCCGTTCTCGCGCCGGCCAGAGCACAGGACCTGCTGCTGAGAAGGGTGCCCAGCTGCTACAGCTGTCAGAGGGCATCGTTTTAACATGTTTCTGTAAACTGAGGATGATTCTTGCCTATTTCACAAGATAAATTTAAGATCTAAGCCACACTAAAAAGGTGAGATATACAGAAACTAAAATAACTCAGAACGCAACCTCCCCCACGCAGGGATGCTAATTCTGAGGACGGCTCAAACCCTTCCCAGTTCTCATCAGAGAAGGCACTCAGTTATACAACCTGCCCCCCACATATATACACGTAAGTATGTGCAGGCTGGTCAGAAAGCAGTGTTTTACAGTCTTTCCACTGAACTCCTTCTGAGTGACTGCTTCGGACTCTTACGTTTGGGTAGAGGGATGTTGAGTCATCCTAGCCTGAACCACTGCATGCGTCTTCCATGACTATGGCTATCAGACCTCTTAAATATAATGATACTACCAAGATCTTTAGCTCCAACCTATCAACCATAAAGCCAGTTGGATACTCCTTCAGAATGTGACATTCATGAGACGTGACTGATCTCAGGTCTTTAGATTGACATAATGCAGTGCAACAATAAAGCGTTTGCTGAAAATAAATTTAATTTCCTGGACCTTGTGATTCTCCTGTAGGAAGAAGCCAACGGGTACTTTTCTAAAATACAAAGGACTGAAAGGAAGCCTCTGCCTAAGCTGGACCACAGTAAAAGGTCATTTGGCCTCAAGCAGTACGGTCTAACTGCAGGAACCAACTCTCAGCAGCTTCTCTGATGTCACTCAGTCCTTGCAACTGTTGATAGTCCAGCAGGGCTGCTCACTCTGGGACAGCACCTGCAAAACTTGTTTTAGAGAAGTGTAAGAACACTCTGGGGTTTTTTAAAGAGCGTTTATAAATAACATCACGTGATGCCTAAATTTTCCAAAACACTTGAGAACAAAAGCATCTGATGTCTGTTGATAGGTAAAGTTTAAGAGCTTTCTGGAGAGCTCTGAACTCTCAATTGCAGTTATCAGAGATGCAAAATACTAACATTAATCACAGTTTCCGAAGACATACGATATACTTTAGAGACAACTTTAGTTGTATTTGCCTTTTCCTCCAGCTTCAAAGGACTTGTGGAAAAAGAGCACTTTTAAGGAACAAACAGAAAGGTGTGGGTGTCTTTTTGAGCCACTAATTTGTTAGACAAGTTTTTCCATTTTGTCCATCTATTTCTTAAGCCACCATTAACAGTGATCCCAGTACTGCAGGGAAAGATTTTAGCTATTTGGTATCTGGAAACTTGACTTCTTACAATACCATAATTGCATTAGTTTGAACCCCAGAATCAAGCCAGGGGCAACAACAATTGTCTTCAAGTGAGCATTTGTCAATGACAACACAGAACTCCTATACAAAAGCAAAGGAACAATGAAGATGGGGAAAATATTAAAATTTAATGCCTAGACTATAAGTCAGAAGCACTATCAAAAAAGTCCTGGTGAACTGTAGTATGAGTGAAAAATAATTAGCAACCCATAGTACTGTAATGCTTTTAACTCCATATATGAAAGAAATGCACTTAGCTGTAAGAACTACTAGGATCCCCAACCACTTGAATGCAAACCAAATTATTTTCTTTCTACTTAACCATTTCAACATCACTTAAATTTATTTAACTTCTTTTTCACTCCTTTGAATTGCAAACATCCATGATTTTTTTTTTTTGTTTCATACTTAAGTTGATGAAAATGTAAGCATTTCTCAGGTTTCCTTCTCAAAGCTTCTGAGGCAGTGTCACCATAGTTAGACTCTCCCTGGACTATTAACAGAAACTCTGGCTATGGAAAGGATGCACAGACTTCTCAACACAGAATTGTTCGGACTATCAGTAGGGTATCTAAAGTAGTTAAAACTTCTCCTTTCTCTAGCAAACCAGTTCTCACAAATAAGGTTAGCAACCCCGGGTTAAAATGCTTTAAAAACACCTGCTAAACACTTCTTACACTTTCAACTTTCCCTTCTCTCCCTTTAAAAAACTCATCAGACTGGTGTCAAAGTTGGGTGTGTGGACGGGGAAAGGAAGAAACCAGCAGCACAGAGTTACATATTTGGGGAACATTTTGGGTACAAGGGCCATGACTTGGCAACTTCCATACCGCTGCCCTGGAAGATTCAGTGGGGAAACAAGTATCTTGTGGCCTATTACAATTTCTAACCTTTGGTTAAATAGCCTCACAATGTACCTCTGGCTTTTAACCTCTCTACGGCTCTTTCATGACGCCACGACCCTGCGCTGGTGCCTCTGGCCCTGCCTTAGCAGGGAGGTTGGGCAAGATGATCTCCAGAGCCCCCTTCCAACCCCCACAGGTCCGCGATCTCATGCCCTGTGTATCTCCCCTACGGCGACTCGAAGAACACAGAAACAGAACCCACCCTTCCGTGTACTCCGCCTGCAGAAGGCCAAGGTAGGCTTCCCACTTGTTCCCCACTATTTTGCCGCACGTGAAGCACCTGACCGGGATGATCATTTCTGCGCTGTGCCTGCAACGACACAAACACCGCGTCAAACCCCTGCCAAGCGACCGGACACCGCGCTCGGCCACAGCGCGCTC
>WEIT01017775.1:537199-559059 GCA_013389985.1 Dryoscopus gambensis
GGGGCCGCTCCCCCGGCTCATGGGGCAGTCGGTGGCTGGCTGCGGGCAGCGCGGCCGGTCCCGCTGGGCGCCCGCGCCAGGGAGGGCTGGTGGCAGAGGATAATGCATCTTGAAACTGCTTTACTCGTATTTCGTTAATCTAAGGATTGGGGAAGCATTAGGGCACGGGCTGTGTGTGCTTAGCAGAGGGAAGCGTGCTGTGATGGGTACAAACTTTGGGGACAGGCACCGCTGTTCTGTAGACTCTGGGATGAAGCATTACTCTGTCAGTCCTTATTGCTCTCTCGTTTCAGCGTTAGCGTTATGCTAATTGTCCTTGGGAGAGCAGAAATTCTCCCAAAGTGTTGTTATTTTCGTGCTAAAGTATCTGTGAGTTGATACAGTGCACAGCGCAGAGCCATTACTGTCAGGCATATAAATAATTGTGTCTTAATGCACAGCTTATGTTAATACGTCTTTCGTGACTATTTTTTGAACGACTGGATTATTGACCCTCTGCACAGAAATGCCAGACCTAACATGAACCGTAAAAGAGCAAATAGTTTTGTTTTAATAAATAAGGGCTTGAGGTTGAAAGCATTTTTACAGTTCTATTGCTAGTGAAAAGACAGTAATTTTTGCAGTCCCAGGGATAATTATGCACAGTTGTGAATGGAGCGAATTGACTTGGCATGGAGGATAGACGAACCTCCTGCGATCTCTAGATTATGATCATTATTGTTATTGTAGGCCAGTGGGAGCCAAACTGTGTCTTTCCTTTTTATCCTTTGATTTCTTTCTTTTTTGGGGGGCTGGAGGAGGTGGGGAGTTGAGAATTTGACGATTGTGCTTTGATGCATTTTCAGCACCAGGGCTCCGAAGTAATTTTCTTACTGAACTGTGTGGTAAAAGGCATTTGTGTTTGGAGATGGAAATTTGCAACTGAGAGTGAGAAAGAGGGGCTGGAGCTGGGCTTCATAGCTCAGCCACATCATTAGATACAGGTTAGCATTTTATAGCTGCCTTGTAGAAATGTCCTTGCTTATTTTTTAAAAACAAAACTGAACTTTAACTTTTGGACCTAGTTCACATATCTGACTTTGCTTAGTGTCTTTTTTCAAAGAAAAACGTACTTGGCTTGTTCGCACACCATTGCTTTAACTTTTTCATGTCTTTTCTGGGTAACCTGCTTTGGCTGGCTGATGGACTTAGTGAACTAGTAGGACTTTCATGGCTACAGCTGCTTTGATCCTAGAAATTGTAAAGACTTTTATGATCTATGACCTGGAGAGACTGCTACATACTGAAAACATTCTCTGCTTAACTTCATATATCTTCTGCTTAATCTGACCATTTGCCAAACTGCGGAAGTCTGTTTAGAAGAGCTGTGGGGGAATGTGCACACATGTGACTATTTGGGAATTAGTCAGTGTTTTATGGGCTGTAGCTCATGCTGATTAGGGGGACTGCAGCTTGAGCTATTATTTGTGGCATTGCCAGCTTTCCACTCTTGTTCAGGTGAGCTGGGTACTGATGGCACTCAGCTGTTAGTGTTTAGTCAAATTTGGTCTCTTCAACCATCCTTTTGAAGAGGGCAGAAAGAATTCAAGAACTGGGTGTCTTTAAGAATTCTTTGAAGAAGAATTGCAGGAATTGAAGTCCCATCTCCTAGAACTAATCCTACAAGTGCAGCTCTTTCTCACAGTAATTTCTTAATGCATTTGTGGTCTCCTGCCCCCTTCAGCAAGCAGCAGTCCCCAAACTGCTAATTCTTTGGGCCTTCAGGCAGCCTGCTGCTCAGGAAACCCATTGGAGCCCTCATCAGCATTAAGCAGAAGAGACTGCCCCAGAACTAACAGAGTTGAAGAAGGCTTGAGAACTGTGGACTGCTTTCTTGATGTGCAGCTGGAGCAGCTTCTGTCACGTGCGGATTTGTTATGAAGCAGCGCAGAAAATACACTCGCCTTCTTCCTGTGATCTGAACAACTTCTGAAAGCTGACAGTGTTCTGTCCCACTGTCACTGTTGGGATGAGGCTCCTTCTTGGCATTTTTTGGTGGATTTAGACCTATAAAATGCAGCTAGGCATGACTGCTCCATGGCATTGTTAGTGATGTATGCTGAAGTCTTAGGCGGGTAACTAAGGAGCAGACCCTGCTTCCTGTTCTCCCATCTACAAAATGCAAGGGAAAATACTGCTGCTTGTTTAAAAAACAAACAAAAATGAAGTCAGTTAAGTGCCCTGAGTGATTGAACTACTCCTAAAATACTTCTATAGCTAGAGTGGCCATATGACCTCCTGCAGCTCATGCTGGCAGATTGTGTCTTTTGTGACCTTGTCTCTGTAATTAGGGCTGGAGGAAGGACTCGTGAGATCTCAGCACTTGCACTGGTAGCGTGAGAAACTGGTAGCTGAGAGGTTTTTTTTTTTTTTACATTGTGGGTTGCAGTAGGTCAGGTTTAGGTGTGCACCCTCACAAGTCTGGAAAATTTTGACCTTTCACCACTTTTCAGCTCCTGCTGTTGTTCCCCTTCTTCTGACTTTGCTTATTGTGTGTACATGTAGATAATGACCAGAAGTGAAGACATGGGTCTTTTAAGATCTGACTTGCCGGTTGTATTCAAGGGTAAGGAATTGTTATTTAAATTTAGGACTTTTTAGGAGAACTTTTCAGTGAAGGATTATTTTAGTGCTATTGATCATGATGCAGACTTCTATGAACCTGTGGGTAGCCCTGCTGGCCCTGCTTGGAGTTAAAAGCTCTCTTCCCTGTTGCTCCCTGTGGTCATTTAGAGAAATAATGTTAACAGTTTTCTTTCCCTCTCCAGCTAACACTCAGAATCCTGTGCATGATTGCAGAAGTACCATATTCAGTGTTTTACTCCTCGGAGTCCAATGAGGCCAGAGAAGGAAGAATCCTAGGAGGAAGAGACTCACATGAATTGTGAAATGAGCGGTTAAATAGGACATTAGTCAGGAACTGAAATGTGACATGGGAAGTTTAATGTATATAAGTAATTTACACAGCAGTAGAGAGTCAGAGCAAGAGGGGAAGATACAAAGACAAACAAACAAACATGCAGGATGAAGCTTGGCTGTTATTTTTTCAGGCACATTTTCCACTCCAGGTTTGCTAAATCCTGCGGATTTACTCTTGGGTTTTCTCTAGTCCTGGTTAACTACTCAGAAGTGTGTCACTCATCCCATTCCACGAAAGGCAAAGGAAAGTGGCTCCCTCTGGAGCTAGCTAGTGTGTCTTTGGAAGTCCTCTTTTCCCTTGTAAAGCATAAGGCTTAAGGAGCAAAGAGTGAGATGGAATACAGATTTGTTTTCCCCTTGTTGTTTTTTTTTTTTGTTTGTTTGGTTTTTTTTGTTGTTGTTTTGTTTTGTTTTGTTTTAGTGAGTGACTTTATTCCCCCAGCCCCACAATACAATTGGATATAGTGATGTGATAGTAGGGAGGTGGAGAAGGCCAAGGAGAGGCAGGGATGATGGAAGCTGGAAAGACTTGTCTGGTGTGTAGAGCTCTGTGTTGTTAGTTGCCCCACGCACTGTTTAGGAGCTGCTCAGGCCCCTGGATTTAGCAAAACAAATACCGAAGCTGCTAAGCAAGGAGAAATGAGGAGAAATCTCTCTAAGCTGGGGATGTGACTGCAGCTCTACTGTAATACCACACAAGCCTGATGCTGCTGATTTCATTAAAAGCAACATTGAGGGCCTCAAAGCAGGTTTTAATACTTGCTATATGTTTTTTTAAATGTGCTGACCTTATCTGGTAAGCCTGTAATATTTGTTGCAATGAAGAACAGCTGCTGCATAAATACATATATAATATCAGTTGCCAATTCTGTAAGCTGTGCTGAGACTGTGACTTGTTTGAAGTGGGGTTGCTATTAAAAGGCAGGTGGCAAGATGTTTATTTTGCACCTTGTTAATTGCTTGTTTTTCCTACTGTAATTGGCTTCCTAATGGGGGCAGAATGCACTTGGTTTTGCACACAAAGCTTCATTAGTGACAACTGATGGAAAGGATTCAGAGGGTGGGATTTAGATGAAATATATATATATATAGAGAGAGTAACAGATGTCTCTGCTAAATAGAGTATATGAGGAAGTCCCATAGATGCATCCAAAAATGCAAATGTTTTGCCATAAAACTATTTAAGATGTTCTAGTGTTAGGTATAAAGATCACTGCCTATTGCTTGAGAAGAGGGCAGAGCTGTTGTAACTTCTGTTATTTTTGTGGGGCAGAGATTTTGTTCTGCTTCAGTAGATGGGAGTTAGAATGCTGGGATGGTGCTCTCTGCTCGGGTCTCTGACAGCATCCAGGTATTCATAGAGATGCCTTTGATGCTCTCTGTGGCATGTCTAGGGATTGCTCCTGCCAACAAACTGGGAGGAGATGGTGAGCACTGGTGGCCTTCTGTAACTTTCTAAGATTTATGGGGCCATCCCTGCCTCTTGTGTATGTTGGAGCTGTTCCACTGGGCCTTTGGAGGCAGGACATGGCTATGGATAAGCATAGCTGGACCATCCATGATCCCAGCTGTGCTTAAAGTGAGAGCCGAGATGGTGTTCTGGCTGCGGGTAGATGCTCCTCAAAGGCAGTTCTTCTTTCAATAATGACTTTTTTTTATGTGGTGCAAGGGAGTTGTCTGAGAGTCATCAGGATGGTCATCTGACACCATTGTGTCTAAGGCCATGAACAGATTTTTGTGCTGTTCAGTTTAATATGCTCTTGTTCCTGTAGAGGTTGCTGTAGGTGAAAGGTGAGTGTACTTGTGTGTGTATGTATGCATGCACACGTATATAAAATTAATAATGAAAGGGTACAATGGCTCTTCATGGAAATGAAGCCCCCTACCCTCTCCTTTTTTTAAATTAAAAAAAAAAACCCACTGTGATGGGATTGAAAAATATACCTGTCTATTCCCTACTTTCCTGCTTCCTCAGATGCCAGTATTTAACTAGTTTAAGACTGGATTTATCTGTCATGTTTCTTCTCAGTAAGGTGACTTCAAGGCAAAAGTATTGCAAGTCTTGGATTGACATATTTTATAAGAAAAAGTCTTTATTACATGAATATATCACAGCCTAATTGACTGTTTCATGTTGGAGGGGGAGAGTAATATCCTGAGGCAGCATTTTAATCAGAAAGATCACAAGACTGCCCATCAGCTCTGCTCTTCCATGTAAGTCTCTTCAGATGACAAAATAATCCCGTTTTCTTGGGATAATGCTTTTAATTTCTGCAGAATCTTTTTTTTCCCAGAGTGAAGAACGGACTGTGTAGTTGAGGTGAAGCCAGGACTTGTCAATTATTAATGCTTGAAGGGAGGAGCCCCAAGGTGGTGTTCTTCCATGGTAAGAGGACTGTGTATTCCCACTGAGCTCATGGATGTGCTTTTGCCTCTGATACACTTCCTGCCTTTGGCTGGGAACCCTTTTCTCTGGATGTCTACACAGGTCCCCTCCCATCAGGGTTTATCTCTAAAGAGACTGCAGGAAGCCATCCCTCTTGCAGTGCCTTTACCATGGCATGTATGAGTTTCTGAACTCCAGTGCAAAGGAATGGGGGGAGGAGATGTTCTGACTTATTTTTAAGTCTTATCTCTGAGGTTCTCATAAGTGGTGATGGATGTATTTGGAGCACAGGATTAAAGAGCAGGCTCTGCTGAAGGCTATGCTTTGGGCCTTTGGGGGATGCTTATGTCTGTATTCAAACTTGATGCTTGGACTTTCTTTTCCATTTGTCTTCTGGCTGGTCTCACACATTCTAAGCCTTCCTGGGAGTGGGAATGGGAATAGAAAGTGGTTGTTATAAGTAGGAGCAAATATCCATCTTGCTGAGTACTTTATCTCTTGACAGTGGCCAGTAGCGGCTGCTTAAGGAAGCAGGTAAACTTTAAGCAGGCGTGCAGTAGTAATAAAGTGGGATGCTTGCATTTTGTGTTTCATGTAAGTCTGTGTCTGTAATCTTGTTCCAGAACTGGGCGAGTAGGGAAGAAAATGTATTTTTTCTGATTAAAACAAATTGCTCACCTTGGGCATGTCAGCCTGTTGTGTCCAGATTAAGGTGCTAGATGAGAGCTGAATGTCTTAAACCATTTCCAAAGCTGCCTCTGCTATGCACTGTAGTCTGGAGAAACACAACTCTTTCTGGAAAAGTCCCTGTTGGTGTGCAGAGCCTGAGACCTCCCAGGGTACGGGCCTTCCAGCATGGATGTGGGGAGGATGACAGAGTTGATAGATTGGGTACGATGTTATCACTCAGCAGAGTGGGCTGCTGTGCACCTATCACAGTGCCATCTGCAGGGAATCCTCCATTGCTTTGTTTATTGAGCTGCTGTTTTTAAAATTAAAAACAGCCAAATGTTTCATAAAATATTAAGATGCGCTGCTTTAGTGCCTCTCATCAGATTAAGTATGTCACTTTCTATGTCCTTAGGGTGATGAAGCCCATCAGCTTTGTCGTTCTCTCACCTTAAGCATGCATTAAGGTGACATGCTTCATCTCACAAGGGATGCTGAAGCTATCACACTGCAGAACTGGGAACTGTAGGGGTCCTGCACTTTAGCTGTGGATTCTCAAATGAAATTTTGCAGAAGTAATACAGTTTGCTTTGTACGAGTGAATTCCTTTTTGTTAGGGAAGTGCTTTTTTGAGCAAAAATATTGAGGTAATACAGTGGTAGACACATGCACAGTGACTGCGCTGCAGGAAAGAAAGAAATTGCGGCATGTTTTATGTGAAAGACCAAGGACTGTTGCGTTTCAATGGGTAAAGGAGAGAGGCCCGTACATTCCTCAAACACTTTGTATGAATATGGATTTTGAAGTTGTTTTGCTTGCAGGTGAATTTCTTTTTTATTCAAGAGCCAGTTCTAGCATTTTAATCATAACACAGTGGTGCTCGTGTAGCAGAGCGTTGGGAAGCTGTGGGGTGTGGTAGCCCCAGGAATGAGGGAGGGTCTCCAGCTTGCTGCAGAGAAGCCCTGAGGGCTGCACAGTGGTGGAGCTGGGACCGAGCCGTAGGGGGCTTGCTTTCACTGAGTTTTCCATCATCTCTCTCCTCTGCCCAGCAGTTCAGCACTCTTTGGCATTTGTATGGTGTTCGGGAATGCTGCACCACACTGGGTTAAATAGTCTGGAAGTTCTAATAAATTCAGGATACCAGACCAACTTGACTTCTGAATTTCCTGGGTTTGGGTTGTGTTGCCTCTTTAAACTCAGTCAGTCGTGGCACATGTGGCGTGGTTACTCTTGCGTTCCCGCTGTGCACAGCAAAGTCACACCACTCAGGAGCCTGCTCTGAAGGGCAGCAGCTCCTCTGTCTGATCTGATACCGCTGCTGCTGCTTCGCTTGGTCGTGGTGTGAGGGAATAATAAAGTACAGCCTTCAATCATACGACCTGATCAGAGGGGGTTGTCTGTGGTGATTGATAAGTCCTCCTGGAACAATAGGCTGCTTGAGCTGTGCCCAGGGACTGCTGGGTTTGGTTGGGGTTTTGCATTAATTTTTGGCCTAAGTAAAGAGAGCTGTAAGATCAAGGTTGCAGTTTTGTTTGCAGCTTGCCTTCAAACCTAAAAATCCTGCCTGATATATACAGTAAAGTACCCTTTTAGATCACTGCTCTCCCCAAAACTATCTGGAGAGCACTTTTCCCCTCTATTTTAGGATATGCTGAGTATTTTGGGCACCCCCAAATTATTTTGATTCCTTAAGTTTGCTCTCTTCAAAATAGGCATAAACCAAGACATTTTTTCATATTTCACCCTTGTATCCACCTGGCTGATGAGTGACATGCTGAGAGCATGGACATGGGTTCTTTACCCTGGGATGTCCCCCAAGCCATGGCTTTTTCCTAAAAGCCCCCTGTATGACCTTGTGAAGCTGCTTTGCCTCTTTTCTTGATTTATCACATTTGCCATTCTCAGTAGAGAAGCTAAAAAGCTTAATATTAAGAAAGTGCCTGTATCCTATGAAAGATAGCTTTTTCTGTTGGTATTGAGAAGCCTTGGAAGATGAATGTGTGTATAAATTCTGTTCAGCTCTGTAATAACTGAGTTGTGCAGCGGTTTATCTGCAATGTGGGTGAATTTTAGCTGTGGGCAGTGTTACACAAAGGATGCCACCTGTCTGCAATGGGGCCACAGGTATGTTTGGGTGTATTTGCGTTTCTGCAAAAGAGAGGTGTTTTTCTGCTTCTCTGTTGAGTAACATCCGCAGTGTGTGGGGTCAGTTTAAAGCAGAAATGATTGGTCTTCTAAAAATACCTGCTGAACAAATATATTTTTCCTTCTGTTCTGCAAAACAAAATTATGTGTGTGTGAAAGAATGGCTTTCCCCCCAGCACATGTGCAGCCACTTTATGGATCGAAGAACAGTCTTTGGGGCACAGAAGAGCTATTGCTGTGTAGAGAAGTGCCAGCATGGTGCCCTATTTTCAGCATTCTCAACTTCAGTCGTGGTGGTAGTGGGCTGGAGCTGTGCTGCCGCGGCTCTGCTTGTACTGCTACTGTTGTTTGGGCATTCTGCCTTTGTCACGGAATCAGGACATCTGGAGGAAAGGGATTCTGGGATGACTAGGACTTCTTTGTCACACACAAGAGAATTTCTTACTTGGAGAATGGATAATAGAATGCCTTTATAGCAGAAAGCGAGAACTGCCCAGAACATCCTGGTCCCCTGCTAGAGGTGAGGACACAGAGTTACACTCAGAAGTAGAAGAGGAGCTTTCTTCATCTAGCTGCAGTGTTAGGCTTTCTGAAATGTCTGTGATCTCTTACTGTTCTATTGAGGTTTTATGTTTCTTTGCTTTCTCTGTCAGTAAATGACCATTTCATTTTGGCAGTGCCCTACTGTTCAAATTACAGTTGGGGCCAGTTTATTGTGGATCTGTTTAGCATCAGTTTTATTGCTTGCCTGCATTCCTGCTCTGCTGTGGGATTGTCATTGCAGTGCCTTTTGGGTATCCTCTTTTTGCTGTCACTGGCCTGACTCCTGGGGCTTGAAAAGCTGTTTGAGGATTCCTCTGGGAGCCTAAGGGCCTTATTGGAAAGAAGTCAAATTCTCATAAGTTCCTGAGAAAGCTGTCATAAGCCTTGTGGCTGCTGGGTTATTGCCAAGGCCTTAATTCTGGGACACACGATGAGCCACTGCTAGACAATATTGGTTTCAGGTTCTTTTGTACTGTATTATGAAAGGAGAACCAGTTCTGGGCCATTGTTTTAGCCAGTGTAAGAACACACACGATTTTCTGTAAGAAAGTATTTACAGTTTATTAAGCCTTGTCTTCTGGCTTTTTTCTTTCCCTCACTAGAGTTCTTTTTCTGTGCACCCAGTTCACCTTTGCAGGTTTCAGTCCTAGCAAGGATTCATCCAAAGTCAGACTGCTTTTGCACTCTGTGGCTTTTGGCAATGGAAGCCCTGCTGACCATGCATGCGAGTCATTCTGAAGGGAAGTGCTGCTGTGGGTGAGCCAGCTGTCCTTTACTGCTGTCCAAGTTGTTTGTGACTGTGAGGAAGATGGTTTCGATGACCCCTCCTGATGGTATTTCCTTATAGGTATGTGGTTTGTTCTTTTGGCAGGCTTTTGATTAAGTTGCAGAGTTGCTCTGGCCCTTCATATTCGCTCCATGTTTTCAAGGCATTTGGTAGTCAGTTGTCTCCTTATCTGCCTCTGCAGTGAAAGGGGTGAAAGTCAGAACTAGCTTATTTGCCTCATGGAGTCTCCTTTTGCGGCTGACTCATGGCTGTGTCCTGCTCATGGTGGACAGTATTTCGTACAACCAAATTTTGAATAGCTAGTGATGAAGTTTTAATTTCCCAAGGGCAAGCGGTATTCCACTCAAAGAGCTTTCATTCTGTCCTGGTGCAGTTTTCTGGTTTTAGTTTAGTCCCACTGTCCTGCCCTCTACCCAGGGGGTAAGAAATGGGTGGATTAAAAATTTATTCAGAAGAGTATTGAAATGTCATGAATGTGCATTCAAAGTAATTTCAAATACTTAAATTCAAAATGAAATATGTCAGTGTGTTGAAATTGTTTGATACATCTCTCTGTTTGGGTCTGAGCTGGGATGGAATCCAAACCAAGCCATGAAAGATCCCTGGAGGGAAAAGTGCAATGCAAATTGGAGGTAGAAAAGTCAGTCTGAGCTTTGGTTTGGCTTTGTCTTTGTAGTCTCTGACTGTGTGCCAGCTATGGATGAACAGCAGTAGGACAAATATTTAGGTGCTGCTGTACAGCCTATGGAAGTTTTATTCACTGGCATGCATTACCAGATCTGAAAAATTGTGTTTCTGTCAGAACGCACGCCACTTAATTTCAGCACAGTGTTCTGCCAGCCCTGAAACGTGTCTGTATTTGCTTCTAGAGAGCTTGCTCAGATGCAGGGCTTGGTTCCATCTATTTCTCTGTTTTCTTGGCTTGCCTTCTGCAGATAAGATAATAGTAATAATTAAAAGCCCCAGAAAAATCCTCTCCAAAGTGCTGCTATTGCAGCTGACACCTTGATGGTTTTAGCAGTCATTTAAGTTGTTTGGAGTTCTTTTTCTTTCCTTTTTTCTTTCTTTAAATTTTTATTTGGAGCTTCTTGTTTTGATTTGCCATATGTGAGGATTTACATATGACGGTGCTACTGTAGAGCTAAGCATTTGGTGAGCTGCATGGATGTTGTGGCAAACAGGACCTGCTTCTGAGCCACAGCTTGGAAGAGCTGGTATGTAAGGGACTCACTGAAAGCTGTAAGTATTGGGGAGAGAGAAGATTTTCTGAAGTCAAATATGCCAAGCTGCCTGAGTGTTAAGTCTTAAGGGTCAGAGTGGGCATAACAAATTTGAGGGACTGGGAAGTGAAGAAGTCAGTGAGGTTGCAGAAAGCCTGGGCAGGTGTTTTCTACCTGTGAATGCAAGTGCATGTCTGTGTGCAGGTGGTGAGAGCAGAGTGTGACTGTTGGTATTTCTAGATTTACTGTAGAACAGTTTGAATTGCCACAGATGCACAGAAATTTGCTGCTCACTAGTCTGGTCTTGATTTGTCAGCACGGATGCATGGATTGGAATAAATCTGTTAGGCTCTACCCAGCACCCAGCCTGCAGCTTGTCCAAGTGGTGTGGACTGGACAGGCTGTAACAAGGAGGAAATGATGTCAACAGGGTGGGAAAATCCTCCTGTGACTTTATAGGGCAGACTGCTGTGGAAATATAAGAGAATGGGAGGATGATAGCCATGAAGGGAGTCAAAACAGGCTTTTACTTTGATGTAACAGCACATGGATGATGAGTATGGAAGGCTGAAAATTCTGACTGTAGATGCCTTGGTACATCTTCTGAAGGCAAAGGTCTCTGTTGAACAGTTTCCTTCTAAGACAGGGTATATGCAATGACTATATGAGGTGTATGAGTGTGTTATGATTGTATGAGGTACATGTGTAAAATTGCCTTTCACAGTGTCCTGCTGCTGCAGGGTGGATCAGACTGGCTCTCTTTCTCTGCTCGTGCCAATGAAAATAAATTGCCCCATCATAACTTGCGAGGAAAGCAGTGTTCTGTCATCCTGTGTATAAGGCCACCAGCCAGCAGTGTCAGAAACAAAGCCAGCCTTTCCCGTTGTGTTGGATGCTGCTTTTAGGCAGGTCAGAGAGCCAGCTGGGCAGGGAGGTAGCAAAGCTGTCACTTCTGCAGTCTTCTTACTCATGGCTGCTGAAGGGAGCTCTTCTCTGAACAGTGGGCAGTGTGTGTTTTTCCTGACCCTTTCCTCTCCCTCCATCCCCTGATTACGTAAGACAGCCCTGTTGCTCCGGCCAGAGAAGGTGCTGTTTACTTTTGCAGCTCATGGAAGAGAAGAAGTGTTGCACGTACGATATATTGTTCCAGGCACTTTTTACACCCCTCCCCTTTAATTTCATCTGTTTTCTCTTTTTAAAAACTTCAGAGAGAAAACAATGATGCTTTAATGATACAGGAGGAGAAACGGAGAAGAAGGAACCTTCTCTCTTAATTTTTTGTTGCTTATGTGTGTCGCTGATGAAGTCGAGTGTGTGTGTCAGTGTCTCTCTGCACAGTGGTGTGGAACAAGTGCCTCAAATCTGAGGGGGAGTAGCTGAGAGGGGGATCATGGGCAGGGCTGAAGAGAGGCAAATACTGAAAGCTGGAGCGGGGACCAAGTGAGAAAAGGGGGCTGCAGCTGGTCTAGTTCTGTCCCCTGCCTGTTTCTTCTTATTTTATTTTTGCCAATTCAATAGCAGAGCACAGGAGCAGATACCGAGTGTGATTTAAGGGGTAGCTGCCTTCTACTTGCAAGAGGACCTCAAGCCTTCCAGGCTTGTTTGTGCTCTCGTTTCATTCTAGTCATGCTGTTCTCAGTGATCAACCTTGCCTGCCCCTGTTTTCTCAGGTTTATACAGCTGCTCTGTCTGAGTTTTCCTGCATTGTTGGAGATGTTTCCCTTACTTCCTCTCTGTGTGTTTAGGGCCAGGAATGTTGGAACATAAAATCTCCCTGTGCAGTTTTGTCATTGGTATGCCATGATCAGCTTGTGTTCTGAGAACACCTATGGTTATCAGTAATATTCACGAGTAGGTCAAACCTCTGCTAAGAGAGGGCTTATTTTATAACATGTGAGGAGTGAGGCAGAAAGTGAAATGCCAGCAATTCAGTGTAAGGAGCAATGGCTCGAGTCCAGGTTGTGCTGCCATATTGGATCTGCTTGGCTGGTCCGTGTCCTGTTTGATGCCTTTGTTTCCCCTGAGCATCTGAGTTGATTGAACATGAGTGAGTCACTGTAGAGTTTCTGGGTTACTAGTGCTGCTGCATTTCTGAGCTTTCTGCCAGGGAATGAAACTGTTCTGAAGTCGCTTAGGTAGAATGAACACAGTAAGGTCACCCACTCATGCACTTGACCGGTTACTTTTCCCTTGGTATGATGTTGTTGCTATTTCCAAAAAGCACTGTTTTCTTAAAAAAATTACAATCTAGTTCCTTTTTTTTTAAAAAAAACCCTTGTCTTTGCTGGAAATTGGTGTTTGGGTGAAGGTTGCATTTCTCTCTGTGCATTTGGTATGGTTGTAAGCAAAGTTTATCCTGCTGTTTTCTAGAAGGAGCCACAAAGCAGCTTAAAACATGGATTTCTGTGTCTCTCGGGAGAGTACATTTACTTTTATCCAAATCGAGCATTGTTACTCAGATTTAACAACAGTGCAGGCAAAGTAAGGGAGCATAATATTAATCCTGTCTAGTTGACCCTGTGTGGTTCAGCTGTTCCACCAGTTAGTTGATGGGTCTAAAATAAAAGGTGCAGAGATGCTAATGTCTAGATGATGACTTCCATCTTGGTGGTAAGAGATGTCCATCCCTCTCCATTTACAGTAGAGGAAGCTGACTGTGGTGATCTGTTGTGGTTTGATGCTGGTTTAAGTGCCAAACACACAAAATCTAATGATGTGCATGAGGGGAATATGGCTCTATTGAGGAAAGTGTAAAGAAACTTCGGAGCAAAACAAAGTCCACACTTAAACAGTTGCAATATAAAGGAAAGTTTATTTCTAACAGAATGAAAAAAAAAATAGAAATGATAAGAAATTAAAGCAAACCTTTAAACATCTTTCCCAGTGCCTCCTCCTTTACCACAAACTTTTCACAAGTGAAAACAAAACAAGAACATGGCATTTTGGTCAGAATTGCACCTTTTCTAAGAGTCTTTTTATGCTTAAGGAAAAGAGGTTCTTCCACTGTGCCATAGAGTTTTCAAAAACCAACAGTCCACCCGGAGAAAATCTGTTGAAGTGAAAAAAGTATCTCTCCCATGAATCTTTCGCAGTCTTCCCACACTGCCAAGTCATGGGCCACAGGAGAAAATGGGGTTTTAATCTTTTAAGGATGAGTTATCTCAGCCTGAAAGCAAAGGTTCCCTGCTTCAAGTCTTTAACAGCTTCTCGCAACTTCTGTATGGCCTGGCGTGGGCCTCTCTTTAAAGTCACAGGCTGCACATGAATTTCCCATCTCCCCCAAGTTTTTCCAAATGGATTAAAGTCCTTTCTGTGGCTTTGCAGGAAGCATTTTTAAGCTCCGCGCCAAAAACGCAACAGCCCTCTTTTCCTGTCACCATCTAGCTGCCTTCCCATGTGGTCTCGCCCCTACCCTTCTGTTTCTGACCTTGGAGTCGTCATGTTCAGCTTCGTCCCCTGTGACTTTACTTCTCTCTTCTTTCCTCACTGACTTGAAAGAAAAAATGTCTTTTTCGACTGTGGTGTGTGGTGTTTCTTTGGCTTTGGTGAGAGCTGTGCTGGATGCAAGGGTGCCCTGCTGGTCCTGTGTGGGGTCTCGGCAGCCTCAGATCATCTCGCCCACATGGCCTCAGTTCCAGGCTGCCTGCGGAGCGGGGAAAGCCCTCTCCCTGGGAGGGAAGGACCGGCCCCATGCCACTGAGGGGTCGAGGGGGGGCCTGGCCGGGACCTGGGCCTGGAGGCCTCTGCCTTTGACCGCCCCTCGGCCCTTGAGGCAAGAAACAAAAAGAGCAATTTCCCATGCTTGCACGGGCCTTTTATGTGCAAAATTGCAAAAGCGCGATTGGCCCAAAAGCCCGTCAGCCAACTCGGGTTCAACCTATTACCTCTGCCTATCTTGGATATTTCATGTGTGCCTAAAGCTGGGTTGGAGGGAATCAAATGTACTGTTGGAGAGCAGTGCATGGGAGGCCCATTGTGCATGTCGCCTTCTGCAGCTCTGCTGCTACTTGGGTTAAAGAAAACGCTGCTTACACTTCTGTGGAGCTACTAAAAGCTGGTTTCGAGTTGGATCTATTTCTCTTCTCCTTTTTCTAGTACAAAGTTTCTGCAGTCCTATGCTGCTAGTGATAGGAAGAGGGATGCCTTTCGTTTTGCTTGTATATATTGACTAGTTGTTGGGCCATTAAATCTCCTTTAAATTAGGGAGCATAGCTGCTGCTGGCAATGTTAGCAGCTCAACAAGCAGCATTTAGCTGACATTTGACCTTCAGTGTGGCATAGCACTTGCCTCTGTCTCAGACTGCAGGTAATGATTACCCAAACTCAGCCAGAGACCTCAAATAAGGCAGAGTCTTGACCACAGGGACTTTCTTAGGAAAGGCCAGAGGATGTCAGTAACATCTGCAGCTGAAAGACAATGTATAGTGTGAAACCTTGCCAATTCCTCCTTTCCCTGCACTTTCTTACTGTTTGTCACTTGTTCAGAATCAGGTCTCTCTCCTAGACCTCCTTATCTATTCCCACACCCAGTCTGAGAACTGGAAATGAGCAGAGAAACATTGCGTCAGCCCAAGTTTGTACTAAAATGAACGGAGGAGATGCTTTCCTTAAACTTCCCACTCATTACATGTGCTTGTGATGTACCAGTCAACCACTGGGTGTCTCTGGGCCATCCACAGCTCGGGGCAACACCTAGTCCCTAGAAAGCTGGCACTGGTTACTCTTGTTTTGGTTTGTGGCTGCAGTTTTGTTCTTGTTTTGAAGGGCATTGTGTTCCTTTCCAGGCTGACCCCTCAGAATGTGGCTTCCCCACTCCTGACCGTGGAGTGGGGTGCACTCTGTGGTAAGGCAGCACTCTGGATTGCCAGTAGTTGCTGTTCGAAGCAAAAAAAAATCTCCAGCCTGATTTTGCTCTCTTGCTGTTTCTGAACACCGTACCTCTTATTGCACTGGGCTATGTGGAGGTCTAGAGGAGGAGAATGTTAGCACAGCAACTTTGCTACCTTTCCCCTTTTCCCTTAGTTGTGACAAGCTTACTCTTGCGTGCACAGCCAAGTAGATAATTAATCTGTCTCTCAATAGGGCTCTGCTAGCCACAGTATTTTTTTCAATTCCATGGAAGAAGTTAGTTTTTTATCATGATGCTGAAAGGGTAAAAGGAAGCCTATTCTTTACTTCAAAAATGCAGTGATAGAAGGTAAAGCTTATATTAAACATGCCTGCCTGAACTTATATACTTAAGTATCCGAACTGTAGCTAATAGCTTCTAAAAGACAAGGGATGAAACAGAGCTTTCTAATAGCCAGCATTTTGTGTTTGAATGTCAATCAGTAGTACAGAAAATAATTGAATTAATTCTTTTCATAGACTTAGGCCAGAAAAAAAATCCAAAACATTAATGTCTGTTGCTGTAGGGTAGTTCACCTTTCCATCTTACAGCCATTTAGGGTTGACATCTGTGTGGTTTGCAGGTGATGGTATCCATGTTGCAGCTTTCTTTGCTGGTGAAACAGCTGACCTGTACCAGGAGCTCTTTCCTGCCCACTTGGCTTTGAGTTGGTACCTGGTTTTGCTGAATGGTGCTTTGTCATGAAATAGATAAATTCACCAGCAGCAGGATGCATTGTTTGGTTCCAGCACTTGCTTATGTGCCCTTTGCATAAAGGGTGAGATAGGATTTTGCTGGTCTCAAGCTGGGATTTGAGTCTACCTGAGGTGGGTATTGGTGAGTTTTGGGAGTGGTCAGGATATTACTGAGTGCTTTGCTGTGGGGGGTCTGGCAGAACAAGCGCTGGACCTGGGATTAACTGATTTTATAGATTTCCAGCAGTGATGGAAGTAAGATGAGCAAAGGTGGGTATGTTGTGTTCAAGACTGAATAATACGCGTAGTATTTTTTTCTGAATTGGTTTGATGGCAGCACTCAAGTACTGCAGTGGATAGAAAAAACACACTGCACATAAGCTGCTGGTAATAACTTGCTATAACATTCAAAGCAGCATGCTTTACAGTTGTATGGGAGCTGGAGGTTCTCACTGTACAAACATAAAATAATTCTGGTCGGCTGCTTGTGTACAGGGCTTAGCCTTGCAACAACATAAACTAGAGCCCTATCCATAAATTAAGCACTTAGCTGCCAGAGATTCATTACCAGCTTGGTTACAAGCTGCTGTGTAGAGACAGCCATAGTGTTTGGCTTGGGTAAACACCCTGCTTCTGGATATATGAGAGGTGTGATTCTGTGCTTGCCCAGACCATTTGGATGTAGGATAGTGGTTCACAGTCTGTGGCAGAAGACAGGGGCTGGAAATCATGACAGTGCTGTATGGAGTCAAAAGAGGATGTCTGACCAAGTAGGATGGGGTACCCAGGACTTTTGGAACAGTCAGGGTTGAAAACCATAAATCCAGTAATTGTATTGCAATTAAAAAAAAAATGTTTATAAATCTGCCCCTTGTCTTGCCTTGGAAACTGTCAACGCTCAACCACATGCAGGCACAAATAGGAGTTACAAGACCTGACACTGGTTTCTGTTTATTCCCCCTCCATTTTCAGTCTATAGAAGTTATTTCACTTCCATGGAGGCAGAAGCTTGTGTTTTATTGGCACCAATCCATATGACTGCATGCAGCTGTATTTGGGAAGGAAGGGTCATGCTGCTGTGTTTTCCTGTCACCAGTGTGTCTCAAATAAAGGACCAGTTTGCTGTTGGAAGGGGCTATATAAACTTTTTTGTTTAAGTAGCCGAAAATACCATATCATGACAAGGAACGTTTATCACAAAAACAAAACATTCCTTGTATCACCCACCAAACCCGTGGTAATGGAGAAGGAGCTGAACAGAACAGGTCCACATGGATGTAACATGGATAAATTGCCATTGCTGAGGTGGTGAAAGAAAGGGGGAACTGGGCAGAAATTTTCAAGGAACAGAAAAGACATATCCTGTATCATTTATGCTCCTGTAATCTGGATCTCTACTCAGCAAAGTACTGACAAATCCCTGTTCAGCTAAGCATTCAGAGGTGCATTTCCAAAGGTTTTCAAGTCTGTGAAGGCACCGAGAGCAGCACTTCAAAGGGCTTTCAAAATGTATTTGTTCTACATACCCTGTACCTAAAAGGTCCATGGAGAATTTCCTCCTTAGTCCTTGCTAGTCTCTTTCCTTGGCTCTGAGATCTGTCTTGCATCGCTCTGCCTTAGCCAAGGCAGAGCAGCATGTGCCAAAGAATTCCTCCGAACTGAGGCCTTTATGATATCACAGATCAAAAAAAAAGGAATGATGTGGAGCAGTGACCAGAACAGGGCTGTTGGTAGGGCCAAGCACACGGGTAAGTCAGGGTGCCAAGCCCAGTGCTCCTGGGGGCAGGACTGCCCACATGGGCAGCGGCTCAGGAGCTTGCACTGGGCTGGTGGGGCCACTTTACTTTGCACAGACACTCTGTGTGAAATACACTGCAGAGATTTGAAGGTGTCACAGCGATTAACTAAGTGGGAACTTGAATGACAAAACGGTCCTGTTACGCTGCTTAGGCTTGGCAGAAGGAGAGGTGTCAGGGTGCTGCTGCTGCTGCAGCGCGTTCGGAGCTATGGGAGTTTGTGACAGAGTGGAGCAGGTGTGAACACTCCAGATCATGACTAAGTGACGTCTTGGCTGATGAAGAGTGCTGTTTTGTTCCTTTCCTTTCAGTGTTTTCTTCCAAATATAATATGCCTCCATTATGTATTTTTTCTCTATTTGCAGTTACCAATGGCTTGCAGTTTTGTCAGCCTAGTCCTGCTGCAGGCATGGAAAGAAGGGAAATAGTCTTTGCTCTATTGGTTATCAGAGACCTTGCAAGCACTGAGGAACTGCACAAGGCAAGAAAGCTCCTGATCTGTGGAGTATGTCCTCTGAATGGAGGAAGGTTGGCAGGGACCATCTCTAGCACACCTGGAGTTGGGAATGGAATCCAGGTCTCCTGAGTGCTTAATCCAGCTTTCCAGGTTCAGATGGGCACATAGTATTGTGTGGCAGTCTTTGCTGGCCTACTGGCTTTTTATTTTTTTATGTGTTACGTATTTTAGCTGCTGCTCTCTGGAAATAACTGTTGTGGCAGTTTCAGCTGGGGAATTTTTCAACTTGGGTGTGCAAGTAAATGCAATGAAAATCTTGAAGACCTGAAGTTCCTAGTAGAAGCTGGGATTCTCGTCCTGATGCTCTGTGGATTGACACAAAGTCTGGAGGAGGAAGGCTTACAAATGTCTTACTTAGAAAATTGCCCCAGGCTGCAGATTTGGCTGTTTTTTTTAAATGTGTTTCAGTATTGAATTCCCATACAGAGCAGCCATTAATGCAGCTGACTTCTATTTTCGTTATGCCGGGGAAAAGCAGAAAAGAGTAGGGTGAGGAAGGCCAAGGATTTTTCTTGCCCTTTCGGCCTTTCTTTTGTAAAGTACCAACTCATTTCTTAATCTATGTAGGTTTACTGACAGTTTCTCGAGGCACTGGGTCAGGGTATTTGGAGCAGCTGGCACAAGTAATTAAGAATAGAAGCTCCTTCATTACACCTGCAATTGGGATTTCCCTCTGCCTCTCAAAGGTATGTTTATATAAAGAAATAGGAGATAAGTTTGACTTCTGGGTGAACAGAACTTTGCTTACTAGATGAGGCTTTTTAGTTACTCTTATTTTCCTCATCTAAGAATACATGCATAAAACCAACCACTTGCTTTTTTCAGTGTACTGAGTTTGTGTGGCAAGGTTTTGGTACTGGTGGGAGGCTACAAGGGTGACTGCTGTGAGGTGCTGCCAGAAGGTTCCCCCATGTCTGACAGGGCCAATGCCAGCTGGCTCCAAGATGGACCAGCCAGAACCAGCTGTCCTGAACTGGCCAAAGGGATATTCCAGACCATGTGATGTCTGCTCAGCAATAAGAACTAAGAAAAAGCAGAAGCAGGGGGATGGCATTTGTTACTATGACAATTGTCTTCTGGAGAAACCTCTACACGTACTGAAGCCCTGCTTCCTATTAAGTGGCTGGATATTTCCTGCTGATGGGAAGTAGGGAATAAATCTTTTATTTTCCTTTACTTCCACACACAGCCTTTGCTTTTGCTTTATTAAACTGTCTTTATTACCTGTAATTTTTAAAAATCTTTCCTGAGTCCTGTTGAGGAGAGGAGTGATAAGGCAGCTTGGTGGACACCGGGCATCAACCCACCACACTGAGACTTTTAGACTTTAAAAGACAGATGTTCTTCATCAAGTGTGCAATTTAAGAAGCACTCTCTATGCTGGATCTATCTGTTGTACAAAGTCTGTCCTGTAAACAGCGAGGGCTCTTGGAAAGCTGACCTTTAAACATGGAAATAAGAACCTGATTTTCAGTTAATAACACCNGGTGGGAGGCTACAAGGGTGACTGCTGTGAGGTGCTGCCAGAAGGTTCCCCCATGTCTGACAGGGCCAATGCCAGCTGGCTCCAAGATGGACCAGCCAGAACCAGCTGTCCTGAACTGGCCAAAGGGATATTCCAGACCATGTGATGTCTGCTCAGCAATAAGAACTAAGAAAAAGCAGAAGCAGGGGGATGGCATTTGTTACTATGACAATTGTCTTCTGGAGAAACCTCTACACGTACTGAAGCCCTGCTTCCTATTAAGTGGCTGGATATTTCCTGCTGATGGGAAGTAGGGAATAAATCTTTTATTTTCCTTTACTTCCACACACAGCCTTTGCTTTTGCTTTATTAAACTGTCTTTATTACCTGTAATTTTTAAAAATCTTTCCTGAGTCCTGTTGAGGAGAGGAGTGATAAGGCAGCTTGGTGGACACCGGGCATCAACCCACCACACTGAGACTTTTAGACTTTAAAAGACAGATGTTCTTCATCAAGTGTGCAATTTAAGAAGCACTCTCTATGCTGGATCTATCTGTTGTACAAAGTCTGTCCTGTAAACAGCGAGGGCTCTTGGAAAGCTGACCTTTAAACATGGAAATAAGAACCTGATTTTCAGTTAATAACACCTGATGCTTTATGTGTGAGCACAAACCTGCTCCCTGCATGTATATATACTACTAACCTCAAGCTTTGGGTAGGAAAGTGTATATTAATGTTCATTTTTTTTGTCTAGTCAGAGTGCACACAGAACACACTAACATTTGCCCTAAAGCCTTTTTTGGCAGAATTTCCTGTAAAGAACCCAAGCAGTGTATCTGGCTGGAGGACAGGGCATTGTATATTACCATAAAATAAATTAGTAAATTAGCCAAAATGTTGCCTAGTTCTGCAAATAAAGCAGTGGACTAGTGGCCAAAGATTTATCTTTATCAGCCTGACTTCCACTTAGTGTGCCTGCTTACTTCTAACCTGATTGTGCCCCTTAAAGTGTTGCAAAAACTTCCAGGTACTTCTAGTACTTCTAAGTACTTCTATGTCATAAAAATAAAAATAATTCAGATGCCACTGAGGTGAAACAGTTAAAATATACTACTTGATATAACTTCTTTCAGTCACTTTTAAACAAGCATTTTGGAAGCAATACCAAACCTTTTGTCTGTTGGGGGTTTTGAGCAGATACCTACATTCTGGAAACTGAGACGAGATTTCTTTGGGTTCAGGTTGGCTCACGTTGCTTTCTGCAGAGCATCTTGCACCTTCCAAGTATGTAGTACTGGCCCTTTGTAACAAATGCAGTGTGAATTCGACTGTGGGCTGCTGTCTGTGCAGTGATGTGGGACAGTGAAGTTCCATTAGGAGTATGTTTTTGAAGCTAATTCTGTTATCCCACCTAACTGCACTTAAAGTTGAATAATGGAGTAGCTTCAGAGTGTGTATTTGATTCATTTTTGGATAAAACTAAACTGGAAGCTCTGTTCAAGGAGCACGTATGGCACTAGTCTAGTCCAAGTGCTGCATCCCAAACTGCGAACGGTGTGGATCATGGGGTCCTTGGGAGCAGCTTATTTGCTTTACAGGTTTGTTCCTAGACAACTTAGGTCTATTTCTGATTGATGGGAATAATTGTGTAAGGTTGGTGGTGCTCATGTGGGCTGGGAGGAGAATGCAAGTGCTGTGAACAAGCAGTGTATGGAGCAAAAGTGCATTCTGCTTACATACATGTTGAAGGATCCCCCCTCCCCGTTCCCCTGGGGGGAGGGGGCCCTCGGG
>WEIT01017776.1:5585-16208 GCA_013389985.1 Dryoscopus gambensis
CACTAGCTCTTAGGCACTTGCTGAGTTCACTTGCCATTTGCTGCTCACCATGACACCCACCCACCTCACAATGGGATAAGGTGCCAAGTAGAAAGGATGCAACCTTATCAATGAGAAATGTTAAGCGCAGCTGAAAAATTATTAGGAGTAAGAGTCTTGAAGTTGCAGGGAAGCAACCAGCAGCCTAGCACCCTAAAGGTGAGTTTCTAACAGCCCTTTCTCATTAAACACAGCACACCAGTGTACAGGGACTGGCTCATCCAAAGCCCTTGAAATTTGGAAGAGAATAGAACTTCACCAGCCTGGCCACTGAGCCCTTGGGTGAAGCACCACCAGACTTCTCTGATGGGCGTGCTCACAGAACCCCTGCCAGATGCAACTTAAGATGTGCCTAGACTATAGATTTGGCTAAGTGTAAGCAACGAAGTAGGCTATTGAATACAAAATACAACATTAGGTATAAAACATTGCTTTTGTGTCTGTATTTCTAATATATCTTTCATCATTACACCAACTGTTTATTCCATCCATGAACTGCCCTTATTTTAATAAACTGAGCCTTGAAACTTGCCCAGGTAGCTGATTAATGACACTTGTACAAGTGGTGGCATCTAGGATCTTAATGAAGTCTGGAAAATTATTACCTTGCTAATTCAAAGGTGAAGAAATAGTTAAATAGAACTTTTATTCAGAACATTTCCATGCATTAAGACAACTTGAATGCAATGGCCAGGCCCAGCCTTTGTAGTCACCAGAGTTACACTTGTTTATTGTGTCTGAATAAATTTGACACAAGAGTGCTCTCAGGCACTGCCATAAGGTTTATGTATGCTTGGATGGTACAATCTGCATTTCTATATTTTGAAATATTTAGGTTCATCAATAAAGCTAAAGGGAAGTGAATTAAAAATCAATACAAAGGCAGACTTCTTAATGCAACACAGAGGGAGTTCATGGAATACAAAATTGCTGGAATTTGTTAAAGACAGGTGCAGGGAATGAATTTTAAGAAGGACCC
This sequence comes from Dryoscopus gambensis, assembly GCA_013389985.1. Classification (NCBI taxonomy): domain Eukaryota; kingdom Metazoa; phylum Chordata; class Aves; order Passeriformes; family Malaconotidae; genus Dryoscopus; species Dryoscopus gambensis. The sequence continues at coordinate 6,604 of WEIT01017776.1, forward strand.
GGTGTTATCATTATCCAACTTCACATAAAACAGGTAGTAAAAAAAAAAATCACACTTTGGAGTATGAACTGACAGATACAAAGGTCATGAAGTAACTCCTCTGCCTTTTCAACCTTAAGTAAATTACTGCACAGTTGATTAGATAAATTACTGAAAGGAGCCGTGGGTCACCTTGATCCAGCTCCATCGCTGTTGCAGGCGGTGTGCTAATACGCCACAGGAGGCAATGAGCTAATTCAATATGGCAAAGTCTGCATTAACAGACTATTGTTTCCTATTATTATCCTAACATAAGGAAGCCTGCAAAGCATCTCTCATCGTTTCCAAAACATAGAGAGGGAAGCAATAGGTTTTTGTTTCTGTTGTGAGAGCAGTGACCTTGGACAACCTTCAGAAAAAGTTACCACATAAAAGTACAAGCGTATCTGCGACATAATGGTGATGGAAAGAAATTCCTCAGACTTACACTTTTAAAAGACAGAAAAAACTAAATGAGGAGGAAATCCTCTGCAAACACAGGCAATGACAACCACATTTCATTTCAAATTAAAGCCCTCTTTAATCTCATCTGAAAACTGGTGTCAGCACAACACTCAAAGACAACTTGAAATAAGGAATACTAGACTACCGTTAGTTAAGGGAAAACTCATCCCAATTACTTATGCCACTCTGAAAAGCTGTTAGGATTATTTTATCCACCATCCCCTGTGTCTCTTGGCCAGCACCTTGTTTAAAGAGAACCCACAGGCAAAACAAAAGAAAAAAAAGAGAAGTACAAAGAAAAGAAGTGAAAAATTTTTAAAGACATCCCCAAATGCTTCTCATTATACATTCATTGGATTGACTACACTAATACCTAAGATAAGCTGCTTAACAAGGCTAACATGAACTAGATAATACCAGATACCTAATCAGATGGCAGCTGTTTTCTCCACACTTCTTCCTAACCAATCTCACGGGCACTCACTACTTTAAAACCTTGACCAGTGTAGGTTAGCACTACCCTCACTATCCGTGGACCCTGTTCAGCAGGTATTTTAGATTTCTCCTTCCTTAGTTCGACAGTTGTAAACCAAACCATTATTGAATCTTAGTGACCTGTACATCTTGGAAGGCAATGGCAAACTGACAGCACTTACAGAATCTCTATGGCAAAATTTCATAGTGTCTGATTGGTGTATTTGTACAGTCATCAGCAGAGGGAAGACCTCTGGGTTTATTCATTCAGTCACTGAGCAAAACTTCTAGAAGTACAAATTTAAGGAATATTAGAGCTTTCTAATCAAATACACAACTTCCCAAACCCAGTACTTCCCACTGAATTAATTACTATTACTACCACCATCAAAGGAAATTTCAGATAAAATACCTCATTCAGAGTTCCTTACACCAAAAGGTGTTTGTAGTTTTTCGTGTGATCTAACCAAAAATGTTTCCTTGAACTTGCATTAAGAAACTACTAAACTGCATTTTCCTAACAGCATGCTGATTTTTGTGAATTGAGGTATGGGCCCATACTTTCTAACATAAATTGAACGGCTCAGAAGATGACATTTCCTATAATGCAATGCAGAGCTTCCTCTGAGGGTTCTGTATGATATATTATAGAAACTGTATAATTTTGAATAATCCCTGGAGATGCAGTCCAGAAAAGCAGGCCAACCCAAAAGGGAGAATGGAAACACATCATGCGTCTTAACTACAATCCTCATCTTGTATGTAGCTGAAATACTAAACAGGCTCAAAACGAAATAATGTGGAGCCAAACAATAATAGAAATTAAGCATTTTCAACCTGAAAAGTGTTAAAGTATTTCATTTTAATTAAAGAAAAATCAAATGGAGTGTTTTGGAATTCCCACTATGTTAAAATGCCCTATTTCACGTTTTAGTAGCAACCTGGAACAAACTCAAATATTGGAATGCAGGCATTCCCACTGTGATGGAAACTTCAAATTTTGCCTAGCTATAATCACAGCTAATTCCCTCCTCTAATTTCAAAGGCAAAACTAAGTGGTGTGTAAGGAGAGTAATTTGCCGTTCTCCTATGGTTTTTTTTTTTCTTTATAAAAGTCTCAATTTTCTGAAATGTGAGTCCTTCCAGTGAAGCTTGGACAGCTGCTATTTTGATGCTCATTTAACTTTCAGTTTTGCAGTTTTTAGTCCCCTATTCTGTAAAGCCTTCGATCCTCATGAAGTCATGCCTCACCTTGAAATTGCTATCCTGGGTGGCTTTGCAAGTGATGTGGCATTTTAAGCTTCCCTTGGTAGGTACAGAAAAGGCAAGTGAAAAGCACAAAAGATAACTGATGGCCTCATAGTCCCGTCCACAAATACCACCACAGGGCCATACCACCAAATAGCCACCATTCAGTGCCACGTGGATATGCTACCTGTATAACATATAGGCAAACTTTGCAAGCTGAACAGGTTTTGCCATTGTTTTGTGTATTTGGCAGAACACAAGGCACGCTCAGGCTAATGAATCAGGCCTTGCATCTGTTACCCATCTCCTCTTTCCAAGAATTCCCTTGCTAACATCTGTAATAACTGCCAGAGCAAAAGGCCAGCACAATCACCCCATCATGACTGCCACAACTACTAACCCAGCTTTCTTCCTCCATCTGTTAGGTGTGTGAGCTTCAGCCATCCTTATTCCTGCATCCCTATCCCACCCACACTAGTGTCAGCATGCTGAGTCAGCAACGGTTGCACGCTCTTACCTCAAACAGCCCTTTGTAATAGTAACCTGTGTGAGAAAGCTCAGCTTGATCCCAGCTGTAAATCAGATTACACCCTGAAGTATTTATTGTGCTACAGTTTGCACTTTTGTACCCATTTGCATCATTGGGTGACAGTGCCATTAACAACCTGTGACACACTCAGCAGGTTAGGGAGCATTTTCCTTCTGACTGAACAAGTTTCCCCTTTGGGATTTTAATGGCTGTGTGGCAGGTTCCTCACTGCATGTTTCTGCAGTGAGGAAGCACCTCACTGTGCTGTGCTCAGGAAGCACCTCAAGAAATAGTACTGCTCCCCTATCTCCATTTCCTCATACATCACGACATAGCTGTGCCACACTGACCAAAGTTCCTCTTGAGAGAAAACATCTAGAACACAATGGTATTGCATGAGAGGCCATGAGAGGACTGGAGAAACAACAAACTGAAACTGGAGGTAGTCAGTTAGCAAGAGGCCAAACTGAAACTGAAGATAGTCAATTAGCGAGAGCCCACAGTGGCTCTTAACTCTGTCTGCCTTTTTAAAAAGCCTGGGAAAAAGGCATGGAAAAGGCTGATCAACACAGGAGCCACTCACCTGCAGGTTACCAGTTCAAACTAAATCCTGAAACTAAAGCAGCAGCAAGTCTTTGTTATCCCCTGAAGGTTATTTGGTAGTTTTTAAATAACATGCTGTGTAAATAAGTCATACTTTATGGAACATTTACTTAGCGCCAAATAAATGCCCATCCAAAAGCAGCACTAATGCAAGGATAAAGCACATGGGGACCATCACACCATCATGGTCCAACTACACCAAAGCCATTCCATCAGCAGAACATGGGAAAAAACAACCTCCTTCTGGAAGAGGCAGCATTACTGTGGCGAACTTGGAGGGCTCCTGAAATTTCCCTTTTTTTTCTTTTTACGAGTCAGACTTACAAGACAGCACTTCCTGTGTGACTACTTTCTCACAGAAGGACTTCTATTTTAGAACACCCTTTCTCCTGCATAGCTTTATTCTGATGTATTTGTAGCCCCCACTCCTCCCCAGTACACCGTCTTTTCTGACAAGCACTTGGAAAAATGCATCTCCTGAAAACATCTGTGCTGTTGTTGTTTAGCAGGCAGTAGAGGTAAACAACATGACAGCCACAAAGGGAGGCTTTCAGCAATGAGCACTTTTGATGCTGCAACAGCGACACCGATTGCTAACAGGTACCTGAGGCAACACCTGAACACAACAGCTATCTCCCATACCTGGAAATCACGGAAAGGTCACAGCTTCAGGGATACAAATATACATATGCACCCACAGACAGGAACTCCTGCCAAGCTCCATTCTCACCTGTTTCTCAAGTATGACATTTATTGAGCACAGCAAAGGTGGTTCGCAAAGCTCCCACTGCAGCAGGGGGAAAGGCAGGGCCATCAGGGCCTCCTGGTGCCCCATGCCCATTAAAATGCCTTGTGTGCAGGTGGAGCAGCTTTGTTCTGAAAGGTATATACAGCCTGTGACAGGGAGTTATTTTAAAAGCTTCCCTCCGTGTTTTGCACACACATTGAGAGTGGCGTGTTTAGAGCAGGAAGAAGCGCAGCAGCAGGACCAGAATTGAAGTTAGAGGATTAGAGGCTCATTAATTTTCCTTACTGCCTTCAGCCAGCTCTGAACAAACTTGTCTGCTTCTCTGAAAATTTTGTGACACTTGCAGGGCACCAGGCCTCAGCCAGCGCTTGCTGTGGTACCTCTCAAGGAGCCCACACTGTGCCTCAGGCTCCCGCTGGGTGATGCCCGCCAGGGCTCTGCCAGTCTCCACTGGGCACCTCTGAAGAACAAGATAATTTTTACCTTGCCTTCATTTGAGGCAGACACATTGCAAACATCATTTTCTCCCCCTTACTTACTTAGTAAGAAGTCTGTAATGAATTGCTGGCAATGCAAGTTTTTTTGCATTCATACTTCGAATCAGGTTTCCAAACAGAGTGTTAAACCCCTGCTGGCAACAACACGCCCCCTCAAAACCCTTTCACAACCTTCCCTTTCTAACCTTTCCTCCCCTTTCCAACCATCAGGATTACACACAATATTTATGACCATAATTACCCTGTCTCTTAAGAGAGTAGCCGTCTGTGAAAACCACGGTACACCGACCAATTCTATATTTCACATTAATAAGTCTCATAAATAAACCCGACTTAATTTACAATAGCTGCTTTCTCAGAAATACAAAACTTGCATTCCAGTTTATGATTCCTTGCTGGTTGTTTTAAACATTGGGGTGTTTTTTCATACTAGTTCACATATTTTATAGCTACTGCTGCTTTATAATGTAAAAATAAAAAAAGGTAGAGAATAGGCTTGATCTCCCCCAATTCAGTAGTAATAAAGAGCTGAAAGAAAAGTAACAACAGTGAATATACAATTTCTTGGAAAATTACTCTTGCTCCCATTATGCTTTGAAAGACATATTAAAAAAGTCTTAGAGGCTTCACTATTATTCATGCTATTATGTGCTACACAAGAGTAATTTCTAATATTGTCTATCTTGTAAAAAACTAGCTGTGGTAACATTAATAATACTTTGTGGTTAAAAAGAACTGGCCTGGGGACTCAGAAAATTAAAACTAGGGCTCAATATTTGATTGTTATGTATTTCCTGTGCTTTGTTGGATATAGAATTTCACCCATCACTCTAATTATTTATCTTCTACCTAATTCCCCTTTCATCCTTACCGAGCAGCCATATAGCTGCATACGTATGAATGCTACCCAAACTCGCTCCTTGCCTACCTTTACCAAAGACCTCATGTACAAAATGAAAATGCAAGGAAACGTGTTCAGATCTCTGCCAACTGCACGTTCCCAGCGCTGGCACACTCGGGTCAAAACGCGCAGGCAGAACCTCTTGGCCTTCCTGAGACCTCACATGGGACACAGCCACTATCTGGCAACCTGCTTGGCACAATGGCGTTTCCACAGCAGCTCACAGATCAACACTGCTTTCATAAAGGGGCTGGGATAAATGTTCAGTAATTTGCATCATTTCAAAAAGCAAGGATGTTCCAACATTAGCTACAATCGAGGAGACACTCGTAAAAAAAAGTTTACGGTACATCTGCATGTTGAGCGGTATGTTGGGTGTGACTTGAGTGTGTATTTGTGGGCAGACCTTGTGGCTTCTTACTGAAATGGGACTTTGCAGAAGAAGAGCAATGGGTATGTATTGCAGAATCACCATGTGATCCAAACAGTAAATTTGTTCTACACCAACACAGTAATCTATTGATTACTATCAAAACCAGATTTATTTGCATTCCATTCAGTGTGTTACCTGCCAATGATCTCTAAGAAAGAACATTCTGGAGATGTATTATTACATATCAGTATTTCATATTTCCTCCTATTTGAAATAACTCTGCAGTGCAGCATTTTATCTCATTTAAATTAGTTAGCTTACGCCTGTGAGATTTTTTAATTTTTTTTCAGAACATTTAAATAGCTGTCTGCTACTCAGTCACAGCTCTGGGGCACTACATGCAAATCTTTCTTACTCTAATTGCACCTAAACTTGAAAAGGCAGGGGTCTGCATGATGTTTTATTCACATTGCCATTGTGTTACTGCATCCAAACAACAATAATTTCAAGTAAGTCTAGAAATACAGATTCAGGTTGTCTCTTAGGTACAGATGACATGGCTAGCAGAGAACAATGTAACAGCAACAGAGCCATATATAATAAAGTCACTCCAGTGAAAAGAAATCCCCAGATGATGTAGGGCTGGCACAGCACTCTCTGTGTAAAACTACAAATTCCACTGTTTCTAATAATTTATAAGACTTGCAGTTTATCAGCATTATTAACTGCAATTAGATTATCGAAAACTCAGATTATTATCTGCAATCTGCTTAGTGTTTCCCTTACAGTTCTAGCTCCTGGAACCATGGATAACAGCAGAGTCTCTGCTAAAAATAAGAATTATTCACAGTTGATGGTTTCAAAGAACAGCTAAAAAAGACTTTAGGCCTAACAAAATGAGAAGAAAAGCATTCAGATCTCTGTTTAAAGTCTCACTGTTTTCTAGCTAGAGACTGGAATGTTTGACCCCCCAAATAAGTTGGGCCTTTGCTCATCACCCTAAGTGAAAGAAACTGCAACATAAGCTTGTGACCAGTTTTGGCAAAATGTAAATTCCATCAAGCTGAGAAGTATAGAAGGACTTGAAGTTGCACTTAACTGTATCTTTGTGTCTCAACATGCATTGTAAGTTTTGAGCTGCAGATGGGAACTTAAGAGAAATGTTATTAAAGTTCATATGACTGAAAACATTACTTTTTTCCCTCCAGATGAGATTTTTTCAAAATATAGTCTATTTCCAGAATTCTAAATAAATTGCACTGTGCTGATCTAGTGAGTCACAAAAATCATAACTAACCCATTAGGTTTTATTATCTTAGACTAAGAGAAGTGCAGAAAGCAAAGCAGCAAATTTTTTTTATTGTAGTGTTTTCCAACAGTATCTTAATGACTGCTAGTAATGCAGTCATTCCAAAACCTGAGTTTAAACAGAATAACTAATAAAAAGGGTTTAATATAAGAACATCCATTTAAACCACTGAAGTTCCACCTAAAATATAAAGAAACAAAGATGAGAGCATAGAGATGTGCAACTCTTAGTTTTCTCACTTGCTCCCTTCCCTTCAGACCATCTGCTCTTTGTACAGAGATGCTGAAGTAGCAACTGGAACAGTCATGAACATAATTATGTGCTTTGCCAGAGGCAGTAAACACTGGAATATCATCAGAAGACATGAAATTATCTGGAAGGTGCAAAAATCAGGCACTGAATATAGTCCTGTTCTGTAAAGACAATACCATATTTAAAAACATCTCTGCATGTTAAATTTGATGAACAGTCCCACTGACTTCCCTGGTAGTTCTCAAAGGTGAACTTCACTGCCAGGGCTTTGCTAAATGCAAGACCGAACTCAAATGTAGGCCCAGTACCCCAAAGACCTGATTCTGGTCTCACATCAAGTTTATAACATGAGCCATCTCTCTGAAGTTGGTGGGTACAAATCTCTTAATTAGTGAATTAAGCCGCCATACTCCCACTCAGTCTAGATAGATCAAATGCCACTCAACCAACATTTTAAAAAGTAAGGGAGAACAGAAGCCGCCTTGAAAAATACAAGCTGTTGGTGAATTAAGTAGCAGACAAACTGGAAAAAAGATTTGAGGTTTCTTCCTAATTTCTCAAAGCAAAAATATGAAAGAAAAATTAGTCATGACTATAAGGCAAAAACTAAAAGAGAAAGGTTAGCCCACCCTTAAAATGATTTAGTATTTTCTTCTGGTAAATTGGAAGGTAAGCATTTCTGAATAAATTACCCTTTTAAGTCTTGATTCATGCTTCAGTGCTTTTTTTTGAACATGTACTTAAGTTCTGTTGATAGGAAAACTTATTCACCTGCTAAAGTACTTTTCTAAATTGAGACCTAAATCAGCATCTATAAAAGCTTCCTTCAAATCAATGGGAATCTTTTTATAGACCTTACTAAGAGCTCTATCAGCCACTAAGTCAAAGGAGACCAAACCAAGAAGTGAAAAAATCCAGGATGCTTCCCCTGGAAGAATAAGCTCCAAAACCTGAGTACTTAGTAATAACTTTCTTTCATCCTCTAATATTAAATGACAGCACTAATAATATGCAACATCAAGTTATTAAGCATCTAGTCCCGAGCCATCCAATTAGTCTGCTGCGATGTAATTAAAACAAAACCAACATTAACTCAAAAGTGAAATTCACTTCAGTTGAGATGAGCACAGCAAAGAATAAAAGTTCATTAGAAGTAGATGAAATTCATATCCAGATTGGTGTAAACTCTGGGTAATTAGCTTGAAACAGCTTAGCATTATCCAAGGAGGATATGGATAATTGGGTTCAACATCCCTGAAGATCTACTATGTTTCTTGAGACAATAAACCATTTGTGCTTTGAAGCTGCTTCCCGTTTTCTCCATCAGCCTCGTCTGACAAGGGCTATTGATCTGATAATTTACTTGTCAAAACTTGTTAGCCAAGGCAGGACAAAAGCAACAAGGCATGTGGGTAATCCAAGAGATTAATTTGTCCTAATGACTTTCAGGGATCCCAACCACTCTAGTGGGATCAAACAAATCTCTGAAACAGTTGAGTCTAAGCCAGGGATCACACAGTAGAAGAAAATAAGCAGGCCAAGAATTATTACATTATTCTATGCAAGGTGGCTGCAGAAAGATAAAACCTGTGTATAAAAGCTGTATATAAACACACAGCAAAGCACCTGGTCACTTCACTTCAGACCCAGGTCCTCTACTTAAAATATTCATTCATGTTAAAGTTCAGTGTCACATAAGGGCTTCCTTGAATTTACTGTCTCCTGACTCCAACCATGACCCTGTCTGGAGCAGGTTACAGCTGAAGATGGAACTGGACCATGGGGATTTGTTACCCTGCTACTGTGTCAAGAAATACGATGTCGCAAAACTGACACAACATTACCCCCATTTCTCTCAACTCCTCTTAATCCAGAGAATGGATAGTAATTGATTCTAGAAGATTTTCTCCTTGAAGATTTAAGAATATACAGCAACTTCCAATCACCCTTGACATTATCAGTCATGTAGCTGACCCAAAGTGATAACAAGAAAGCCCTGACAACTTTCCATTATACCTACAATGATCTTTGGGCAACCTCACCACCTCCCACAGCCTCTTCTGATTTATAGTTGACTTTGGTTGAATCAGCTCACTAGATTTCTAGTCTGCTGTAGATACAAAAGGAATAAAATTGAGCTCAATTAAATAATTTTTATCTTATACATAAAGAAATCAGTAACCAAACT